>VDFB02058242.1:109361222-109910132 GCA_007258455.2 Sequoia sempervirens
AGTAACCATTTTTTCCTTTTCAGGAACATGATGTGGATACCTAGTGAACATTCTTCTCCATCTTTGAAGAAAGGTAGTGAAAGGTTCACCAGGTTTTTGTGTAACTTTGCAAAGATCAATCATGGTGATTTGGTGTTGGATGTTGTAGGAGTATTGTGTTATGAACAAGTTGATCAATTCCTCAAATGTTTGAACAGGAGGTGTCATTTTCGATAGCCATTCCATAGAGTGACTTCCAAGACTCCTAGGGAACAAACACATCAAGTAAGTGTCTTCATGTGCAAATTCTAAAGTCATGTTTCGGAAGTCTCTAACGTGATCAATTGGATCCGATTTCCCATTATAACGATCAAATTTGGGAATTTCACAATGTTTGGGAAATGGAATCATATTGAGACTTCTATCAAAAGGATAAGGACATATGTCATCAAGAGTATATTTCTTTGTTGTGGTCCCCCCTTGTAACTCTTTGATTTGTCCTTGGAGTGCCTTAAATTGTTGAGTAAGAATAGTAAGATCGGATGGGGATGTTTCTTCTTCTTTGCTCTTTAATTTCTCACTATCAAAATCCTTAGGCAGTTTAGCTCCTTGATCAGCTAGGAAGAGAAAATACTTTTCTTTGTCATGTTGCAGGATCTTTTCTATGGCTTTAAGAAACTTGGGGTCTTGTTCAACCTCTCTAATGTGAAGTTCTTCCTCTTGCTCATCATCACTATCGATAGGAGTTTTGTTCATGTCTTTGTACTTATGAAATGGGTTTATTTCTCTATTATCCATATTGTCGTCACTGAAAAGAGGATTGCGATTCACACTATAATGAGGATTACCACGTTCACCTTCTTCTTGAATGTTATGGTTAGAACTTTCTTGTTGAGACTCTTCTCCTAGTTTGTTGTATTGAGATCTTGTAAAAATAGGCATATGAAAGAAATCCTATGAAAAGATGCTCCCAATTCTTGATTGTGGCTTTCAAAGACGAAGGGTATCAGAATCCTGTTTGAGGGAAGTTGAATCAATAATCCAAAATTTTGCTTGTGAGGTGCACTCCTAAAGTTTCGATCTTTGTTTTTCGAAAAGATTTGTAAATCTATTGAAGGTCACTGAAGGATTTGACTAGGATGTGTTGAATATTCAATCGAAGGTTGTGGTATATTCTCAAATTCAAGAGGTTGATTAAGATTGTGTCGTTGAGATAGAGCTAATCTTTGATAATAAGCTTGAGTAGCTAAAGGTTCTACAGCGTAATCGTCGGTGAATCCTCTGACGTAGTCTTGGTATCTATGGAGAAATTTGCGATAATGGAGCAAGACGTGTCGACTCTTATACAAAAATTCTCTGCGGTCTAAGGTTTCCTTGTAACTTAAGTTTGTTTTGGGTTTCTTGATCCTATTGAAGACTGATTTCTTGACAAACTTGGTTGATTTCCACTTCCTCAACATGGGAGAGAAATGTCAGAAATTCGGGTCTGTGTAAAATTTTGACAAAAACCTAAAAGCGCTATTTTGTTCCCTATATGCACTGCAGAAAGAGGTATATGCGCTAGAGAAAAAGTTAAATGCGCTGCCGAATACCTTAAATGCGCAGAAACAGAACTGAGATGCGCTAAACCAAGAAGCATATGCGTTAAAACAGTCCCTAAATGCGCTGGAAAATGACTCAAATGCACCAAAACAGCTAGTGAATGCGCCAGAACAGTCTGTATATGCGCTAAAGTTTTTCCTAGATGCGCTAAAATAGTTTTCCAAAGACAATTTTTTGACCAGTTTTGAAAATTTTCAGCTGAAGTTTTTCATGTTCGTCTTGGATGATCCTTTATCTGAATTAATGTTCTTGAAAAACACAGCAAATAGTATGATTTTAAGTTGATCGTAACCAAGCACAGAATAAGATAAGCACAACTTAAGTTAGCCTAGGACAATATCCGCTAGATTCCACGTGGGTTTCCCCAACCGCATATCAGTAGCGTGTGAATTCAGAAGCTTGGCTGCAGGGGCTCCCCCTTATAGTGTACTCTCTTCTCAGGCCAACCAAGCTTCCAACCCCCATGAAACTCCCATGGCAAATTGATCACCTCTACTAAAGACTGCGAAAGTGTGGAAGGCTTCACACCGACCGGTGTTGGACTAGCAAATAGAAGGTTTTTGGCTTTCTAAACAATGGTATTTAGTTCGGGACCCCCGTTCGAGTGGCCATACATGGGGCAAGAGATTAATCACCATTAAGGTGGCACTCCGGCTTTGAAGGTTAAGCTCATGAGGGTTTAAGGAATACAGATGGTATGACACATCCACAAGCAACCTTAGGTTTCCCTTAAGATTTTATTTATGCTCTGCGGTCCGGGGGTAGCTTGGCCTTAGCTCTGTTGCTGGTTTGAGTCGCGTTGAGGTGATGAAATCCCTAGGTAGGCCCAATTTCTAGAGTTAATAACCATTTCTCTTGCACCCAGGATCGCACAAGTGCACAAGGGGAGAGGATACTTTGATTATCAAGTCAGGGTTACACAGGGAAAAGTGGGTCTGGTTTTCTGATCACCTAGTTTGCACAGGGTGAGAGCATAATCACCTACCACTTTCAAGCACAGTCAAGAAGAGTAGATAGATTCATTTTAGGTGCACCAAAATCAAAAGTGATTTAATCTAAGTGAAGATTTTCCTTCACAATAGACATGGGGTTCATTTTTTAACTGCATGATAAAAGTGTGGTGACTACCCTAGATTGATTCATTTTAAATCGAGCAAGAAAAGGGAAAAGAAATTACATGCTGCGGAAAGCGTCGGACTTCGAGAATCTGCCCTGTGAATCTTAGCGACTGTTACCTAGATGTAAGAAACGGTCGAGATACACAAAGATAGCTTCGGATCATAAAAATAGGACCCGGTCATGAATAGAACTCAAATGCACAAAAGCAAGAACCCACATCGCATGATAAACGAGAATTAAATGTAAAAATAGAACCCGGATGTGCAAGAACAGAACCCGGATGCACAAGAACAGACACTAGATGCGCTAAAGTACCTGCAAAATGAAAAAAAATTGAATCTCCAGATGCACTGTCGAATGTCAGAAAACCTGCAAGAAAACCTGCAAGAAAGAAGTCTAAAATGGGAGCATGTGCCCCACGGTGGGCGCCAAAAATGTGTGATCGAAAATAATATGTGTAATGAAATAAAATAAATACTATTCAAACACACCAATAAGACATTGTATCAAAACAGAAAATAAAAGGTAAGTAGATGCAAACTCAATATTCTACTTCGATTGTCGTCTTATTGTCCTCTATCTTCAGTGTTTTTGTTGATTCCAGCTTTTGCTCTCAGATTGTGTGCTAGGCTCAACAAACTATCTTCCTAAAGAACGATATTTTAATATGATGCATGATGCAAGATTAAGTTATGATATGAAATAAGACTAAGATGATTGAAGTAAACATGATGCTATGATACTAGAATGCTAAATGAATTGAATGCATGAACTCTAATTAATTGCCTATTACCAATGCTTAGATTCACACAGGTATTTATAGAGTTTTTCGAAGGATTCTGATTGGCTGTCTTGATTAACGGTTGTGATAATTCCTGGTAGATCGAATGGCTGAAGATGGATGAAACTGAAGAGAAAATAGAAGAAAACCTGAAAACAAGATTTTTCTATTTTTATGAAAGATGAAAAGATAAGAAGATAAGAAATCATCTTTCTTTAAAAAGATAAAAGAAAGATTTAAAAGCTGTTAAATAAATGAATTAAAAATTCAATTATTTATTTGTGGATGACATTCAGCTTTTCTTAATTAAATTAAATATTTAATTAAGCTTTTTTTAAAGCAGAAGAAAGTTTGTGATAAGAAGAAAGCTTTAATCAAGATTTTTTGAAAAAAACAAAAGATCTCATATTTAAATAAAATATTTAATTATGATATGAGAAGAAAATAGAAGATTTCACAATTCAATAAAATATCTAATTGTGATTTAGAAAGAAAGCATAAGATCCTTTAATTAAATAAGGTTTATTTAATTAAATCACTTTTATGAAATTAATTAAATGAAATATTTAATGAATTAGAAGAAGAATTTAAGAGGAAAGAAAGAAATATTTAAACAATTAAGAATCAAAGATTTAATTAAGTCACTTTGAAGTGATAATTAATTCATCATCATCACATTATTAATTAATTAAGTGGATTTTTATGAAAATAATTAAATAAAATAAATTTATTTAATTCTGAAAGAAAGAATAAGATGAATGAACAATATAATTAAATTAATTAAATTTAATCATATGTAGAGGATTTTTAGAAAAATTAATTAAATAATAAATATTTAATTAATTGTCAGGATTATAGACATGACCATTTTTATGCGTATACAGTATCATGTTCTTGCATCAAGTATTTAAAATCTAGTTTAAAAAAACATAAGATACTGAAGGTACATACTAGTTCTCAAAGGTCTTTATCAGTTCATCTTTCCCTTTCAATTTTGTTTGTAATTGTCTACACTCATCAAGGGGTTGAAGAACCATATAGATCAAATAGAGGCACATATATTGTAGGTATATGGAAACTATGACCCAATGAAGGATGTGGATAACACAATAAGATCATAGATGGAGGAAATGCATACCCAACTCCAATAGTTGAAGGATCAAAGGGAGTAGATCAAAACTCAAATCAAACATCTTTGAAAGGTGGTTAGTATAAGAATAACCCATATAGCTAGCTTACTTTGGGATGCAAAGAAGACAATGCAACAAATTCAAATCCCAACCACTATTTGGAGGTAAAGAAAACACACATTCAAACCCACAACCAAATCCACATAATATAGAAAGAAAAGAGTTGATGGGATACTACCTTTACCCAACTCAAGGTGAACTACAATAACATCCTACCCATAAATTAATCAAATTTTCATGTATAGAGGACAAGAATTAATCTTAAAAGAGGGGGTGATGTTGGCAGAGGATAGCACAAAGGTATAGAGTAGTTATAACCTACTGCGAATTATTACAAATGGAATGTGAAGCATAAGGCCAACTAGGCCTAATAGGAATAGGAATATTTTGTAAGGGACACATCCCCAATTATGTGTATATGTATATGATAGGATGATATTGGAAGTAATAAGAGATAATGAGAAGAAATATAAAGAAAGCAATATTATATACATAAAAGGGATATATATATAAAGGTGGTTGTTGATTGTACTATATATTTATATTTAATATTTGTGTGATATATGTTTAGTCTTTGTTTGAGTGCCACATAGTAGGATTATATACCACATTCTCTCTAATTATTCTCCTATTATCATCATTGGGGTATAAATACAACCCTTATAACTCCTGTGGCTTAGAACTTTAGTTTGTGTCCCCACTTTTATTGCTAACAAATATCAATCATGGAGCTTTTGAAAAATCATCTAATGTTCATAAATATGTATTATATATTTTCCTCCAATAGTCGAGAGTCCCAACCAATATTAACCCATCATGGTTCCAATCTCTTATGGGACATCTATCCTCAAATCACTATCTTAATTTTAGCCAAAGTGATGTGCCTTTCTTGGGACCATCACATAGCCTTCCTCTATATATTGAAATGATTGTCACCAAACATAAGGTTAAAAGGGTGGTAGAGGATAATGGATCTGATCTAAATATTTTCACTTTGAAGTTTATTTTTCACCTTGGATGCTCAAAAGAAGTTTTAAATCCTAAAATAATCACCATTAAATCTTATGACAATATAAAACAAGATCTGATTGGAACATAACATTTCTCACTTGAAGTGGGGCCTACCATACAACAAACATTGTTGCATGTCAGATGATCTTGATCTTTCTTATGATATCTTATTGGCTTATCCATGAATCCATACAATGCAAGTCATACCTTCTACTTTTCATCAATGCATAAAATTCCTAGACTTAGTAGTAAAAAATAATCTTTGACAATCCCCAATCTTTTCAATATTATAAAATTTTGGAAGGTTACTATCAAAAAATCAATCATTGCCCCTTTATTGATGACACCATGAATCTCAAAACCAAGCAATCCTCTTCATACATATATCCAACCAACCTTGTGTCCACATCTACAATATAAAATCCCAAATCTCCATTCAAGATTATTGACAAAGGTTGTGGAGAATATGAGATCCAAGATACCTTTCATATAGAAATACTTCCCCTCCCTGATATTTTGGCAAGCCTAAAAATAATTTGAAGCAAGAAAGTATCTCAATTTAGTATGGCTCAACTACCTTCACAACATGGGCTCCTAAAAAATGAAAAGGTAAAAGATGTAAATGGTTCCTCGATTTATGAAGAAAAATTTGTATCCTATTTTGTAAATTAAAAATATCCTATAGCCAATAGAATGTTAAAAAACATGAACTAAAAGGGAAAAGATCTTAGAATTCATGAGAAATATTATATAACTTGTGCATATACATTCAACAACACAAAAAATGGGAACTAGGATATGTGCCCTATGATGAGAAAACTATTGAGGTCAATGATACATCTAAGGTTGTTAAGAATGCTTCTTGTCTAAACACATTTGAGAAAGTTTCATCCATGATGGACCTATAATGACATTTTTTCAAGTAATATTTTACAATGACACCACTATCCTTGCCTTAGATCTTAAATATTCTAACCTTATCGATTAGGACCAACAATAATTCATATCATTAAACATGTTTGAAAATGAGGAATCTCTTGTAGAATTCATGGGGCTTCGAGATAACATTCTATAAAAGGATCACAAGAAATGTTTTGAGATTAATTTAAAAATATTTGCATACTTTGTATAACACAAGGAGATCCTTAGTTCAACCATATCAAAAAATTAAAAGAAAGCAAAAAATCAAAAGTAAAAAAAGAAAAAAGAAAAAAGAGAATTCCAAGAAAATGAGGGCATTGCTCATTGGTGAAAAATCCTTTAGGATACTAATAGACAAGGATCTCAACCTTCACTTCATATCTATGCACTTACAAGATGGTCCAACACCACTAGTTGAAGAAAATCCAAAATTAATCTTTATACAAAAGAAGATAAAAAGATCATCCAAATAGTTATCACTTTAACTCTTACATAAAAGAAAAAAAATTGTCCTATTCTTAACAATAAGTAGAAATTTTCCCTTGGTCATGTGCTAACATGATTGGATCAGATCCATAAATAGTAGTGTATCATTGTGTTGTACATCTAGATGTTAAAACTATGAGGCAAAAGTTAAGAAAGATGCATTCCCAAGTTGCTCTCATAGTCAAAGAAGAATTATAAAAGCTCCTAGAATTTGGATTCATTCAACACATTGATTATTCTAATTGGATAAACAACATTGTCCCTATTAAAAAGAATCCTAAAGGAAACCACATATATATCAATTTTAGAGATCTTAACAATGCATGTCCCAAGGATGATTTTCCCTTGCCTAATATCAACATGATAGTCAACCTCAATATAGGATATGAAATGTTGTCACTCATGGATGGAATTTTTTTGCTATAACCATATTCAAATTACCCATGAAGATCAACAAAAAATAACCTTTATCATTCCTTGGGATACAGTTTGGAGTAATTCCTTTTGGTTTGAAGAATGCTAGGGAAACCCATCAAAAAGCCATGAAAGTAATATTTCATCAAATTATTCATGATATTATGGTATACTATGTGGATGAGTTATTATACAAGTAAAAATCTAGAACTAAGCATCCTAAAATCCTACAAAGCATTTTTTAAATACTAAGGAAATAAATTTTTTGAATCCTAAGAAATATGTATTTGGCATCAAGTCAAGCAATCTACTAGGCTTCATCATTTATAGAAGAGGTATAGAATTAGATCTTACTAAATTAAAAGAAATTATAGAAATTCCTTCACCACAAAATCTTAAATAAGTTCATTGTCTATAGGGAAAGTTCTAGGCTATACACAAATTCGTTCATCAAATTATAGATAAATTCCGACCATTCTTGCATATCCTAAAGAAAAATGTAGATTATAATTGACATGAACCATGCCAAAATTATTTTAATTATTTAAAATTATATCTCACCAATCCACTACATCTCATGGACCCTATCCCAAACATACATTATTTCTTTAAATTTTAGCTATATAGGTTGCTTTGGGAGCCCTCCTAGCACAACATAATGATTAAGGGAAGGGATTATCTACTATATAAATAGAAAATTAGCTGGATATAAATATAACTGCACATCTATATAAAACGCATGTTTATTTGTGGTCTTTACCTCATAGGAATTATAGTACTACATGCTCAATCATCAAACTAAGCTTATCCCAAAAATTGAGCCTCTCAAATATCTTTTGTCAAAATCATCTCTGAAAAGGGGAATCTCTAAGTGGGTTATGTTTCTTAATGAATTTTATTTTGAGTATGTTGATCAAAAGGTAATAAAGGGAAAATTAGTGGTGGATTAGTTGGTTGAAGCACCACTTGCAGACACCCAACCTTTGAACATTGACTTCCCAAATGAATCTATTCTTACTTTTAAAGAATCACTTGAATTAAAGCTTTATTTTGATGGTTCCTTCACCACCCATGGCTTGGGGAAAAGTATCTTTTTCCTCACACCATAGGGTCATCTCCTACCAAATGCATTTAATTTTGGGTTTCCTTACACCAATAATGTTGTTGAATATGAAGCTTTACTTTTAAGACTCAAGCTTACAATTCAATAGAACATCACACTTTAGACACCTAAAATTGTTTGAATGCAAATCACAAATTCCTAATTTACCTTTTAACATCATTTTCCTCATTATCTGCTAATTCCTCATTTTAATTAAATAATTTCAAATTATTTGATTAAATTCACTATTTTCCTCTATTAATTGAATAATTAATGTTATTTGATTGATTCATCATTTTTCATCATTTCTCACTAATATCCCCTTAATTAAATAATTTTGAATTATTTAATTGAATTCAATTTTCCTTCTTTCCACATTAATTAAATAATAATTTCAATTATTTAATTAAATTTTATTTTTTCTTCAAACCCACTTGATTAAATAATTTTGAATTATTTAATTAAAAATCCTAATTTCCTCTTATCCTCATAATTAAATAATTTTCTTAATTATTTAGTTCACTAGTTTTCCACCGGCTTGTACAAAGAATATTCCTTTTTAAAAAAAAGAATATTCCCTTTTCAAAATATCTTCTTCCCTCCAAAAATCTAAATGGCATATTCCCTCCAAAAGGAATATTCCATAATTCAAATTCAAATTCAAATTTGAAGAGATATTTTCCCTCCAAAATATCTTTAACCAATTTCCATGAAAATAGGGATATTTTGGGCTCTCATTCATTCTCCACCCTTGATCTCCCTGATTCCCTCTCAACCGTTGATCTTCATCTTCAATCTCCATCATTGATCAAACATCTTGAAAATCTATAAAATAAGTCATTTCTTCATCAAACTCATTCACAATCTTCATGAGCTTGAGCATTCTTTGTTCTTGAGAAAATTGAGCATCAATTGTAAGTCACGTTCATCATCTTAGCTTTTGCAACATGGGTTATGCACAATTTAAACAATCCACATCACAAATTGTTATAAATCCACAATGGGATTGTAAGGTTTGCATGTTTCTTTGATTTAATTATGTTTGAATTGGTTTTCATAGCTTTAATTTGAATCTTTGAAGCAATAACATTCTAATTTCATTGAGTATGGGTATAATTGATCATTTTTGTTTGAGTTTTTAGGGTTTTCTTATCCTAAATGCTTTGATTATGCTTTCTAACCATTACCCATTATTCCCCTACAAAATTTTGGTATGCCTAATGGGACCCACATCCCAAATTTAATGTTTTCTTGAAGGTTTTTTGATGACCTATAGGTTACAGAGACGCTTCTAAGGTAGAATGATGCTTTTGTTACCCACAATGATGCTTTTGTCATAAGTCAACGCTTATGCTAGAAGTTACAGTGACACTTTTGATCTAAGTCGATACATTTGTCTGATATTCTTTCTTATCTATTCTTAAAGGTTACAACAACGTGTTTACATTACAGAGCCACTTTTGACTATCTTTCAACGCTTTTGTCCATCTTCAACACTTATGCTAGATATACAACAACAAATTTTCCATATTTTAATACTTTTATTTTAATGCCTTTGTTCTTTGTTCTTGCAGGTTAAGTCGATGCTTCTATGTAGGTTCAACACTTCTATGCTTTTACAATGGCATGTTTGCATACAACACTTATGCCTGGTATAACTCGACACTTTTATTTTTTTAGGGATTTCAAATTTTTCTGAATCTTTCTTATTTTTAACCCTAACATGTGCTTTTTTTAATCTTTTTGAGCTAATATTTGCACAGCTTGTGACTTACATTGGGAGAAGGCTAAATTATAAAACTACTAACAAGTTTTTCTTGTAGGGTTTTTTAATTTAGTTTTTAAATTTGATTTTTGGTGCTCCTAAAATGAACAAAAAAATTTATATTTGATTTTGGTGTTCCTCAAATTAACCAAAGGCTATCATATTTAGTTTTGGTGCTCTAAAATGAACAACATTCATATTTCAATTTGGTGCTCTAAAATTAACAACAACTTGCACATTTGATTTTGGTGTTTAAAAATTGAACCAAAAACTTTCATCTTTGAAATTGATGCACTAAAATGAATTATATATCGTGTCTGGTAAGCTAGTGGTGTGTATGCTCTCTCCTAGCACTACGTGCGATCTTGGAGATCAAAAGCACCATTAGTTTGCAATATTTTTTGTACACCCAAGGCATGATTGTTTGTGTATGCTCTTCCCTCATGACTCCAAAGAACGGTATTGGGAAGAAAAAGCATCATCATTACCATTTGAAACGGAGGGAAAGGGAAACCTTGTAGCTTTCACTTTAGGGTTTGGACAGCTTTCCATAATTTCATTGAAAAGAGGGGGAGAAGTATGGAATGTGATGGAATGGATGGGGGTTTTATGTACTTGGAGAAGGTATATGATTGAATTACAACCTAAAATGTGAATCAACCAACCCTAGACCAAATTTGAAATGGCACTAAAGATTAAATGCAATGATTCAATTGACCTAATGATGCAAGTTACTATTTTGATGCAAAAACAACAAATATGAGAAATCATAGACAGAAACAGACTATAGATATGGACTGAGCAAGACATTGTGCACTTATGGTTTGAATTTGAGCCTGAAAAATAAAGGAAATAGGCACCCCAATTACTACTATCTTTGTAGGGAAAATTTAGATCTTTTTTTGCAGTCCTCTGATGTCAGATTTGAGCTTTTGTTTCTTGCTTGTTGCACTATCGGATCATAGTCCGATAATTTTATAACTAAGTTTTCATGATTTGTCGAGGTGTAAGGTTTCAATTGAAACAATGAATAATTGATCTTCAAACTTCCTTCAATCCTCCTCAAACTTGAATATTGCACATTCAAAGAGGGAAAAAAGTTGTGTCATTTAGGGGCTTTCCTTGATCAAACCCCGTGTTAGTGTTTCCACTTCCACAATGTTAATGTCAATGATAAATGGATAAATTATAGGAAGGGATGATGAATCCACAAAGTGCTAAAACTCACCACCCTTCAAAGGCTTCCTTGAAGGACTGAATTTATACACATATCCTCAAGGCTTGGATCTTTTTTGCTTGATTTGCTTGAAGTGCTTGAATTTCTTGAATTCCTTGGAGACCTAAAAAGGGTCAGTCTTCACAAAAAATATAAAAACATAAACATGAACACACTCACATACATTTTGACATGATGTTTGGATCTTGAATTGCTGCAATAAATCCTTTAATGGTTGCTCTTGACTTGCTTGATAGTGCTCCTGATAACAATTTCTCCAATAATTTCCTAGATGATCCTTGTTAGTTTTCAAATGATGCAATAACTAGGTATCTATACACAATTATTCTTATCTCCTAAAAATTAAATCCCGACAACCAATTTTAGATATTTGAATTTCAAATAATAAAATGTTGACACTGACATATTTGAATTTGGAGCCAAAATAGGGGGACATAGGCGCCCTAGGCACCAATGTCCCAAGCCTATATTTTGAAACTTAAGGAGTTGGGGGAAAAGTATTAATGAGAACATTTGTTTTATGCTTGCAAATTGTTGGAAAAATATTTAAAATAAGCTATGGAATGCATAATTTAGGAAATTAAGTGTTCAATTAGGTCCAATAACTTAAGGGGGAGCAAAACATAGTGTGAAATTGTCAAGAGTGACAATTTACAATGCTACATTTAGCCCCCACTTTAGTGAGAGTGTGAACTTATGCTCATACTCACACTAAAGTAGAAAAATATGTCAAGAGGGGTCTGAATGTACAAATGTGAAGAGATAGGATAATAAAAAATCTAGGGAGAGTGCACAAGCCCCTAGGATTGAAGATCCCATGGCAAGACAACATAAGCACAAAGGAACATGTACATGTATGAAATGTAGCAAGACAGCATACAAAAACATACATTTTGGAAAACATGAAGCATACCTGATGAAAAAATACAACATAACATATAGATGACAACAAAATGAATACAAATACAATGTGAAAATGATGCAAACACAAAGAAGACAAACAAAAGACACACAACACAACACAAAGTTAGTACTAAAAGGAATTCAAGTCGGTAAGGAAAAGATACCTCAATCTTAAATTGTCTCAAATACCAAAAGTCATACATCGAATGAATGTTAGACAAAGGAATGATCTCATGAGGACTAGCAAGCTATGTTATGCCAAATCACTCATGAGTCACATGTATCTACTGGCTATCAAGTTGTTTTATGCTAGGTTTCCATGCAATATGATGGGTTTGATAAGGCTAGTAAGTTGCATTATGCTAGACACTCATGAAACACATAGCTCTATTGTCAAGCAAGTTGTGTTATGCTTGGTAGCCATGTTAATAGCAAGGGGTTTCCATAAGGCTAGCAATTTTTGTTATGCTAGAAATTGATGAAACACATAGCTCTACTATCAATCAAGGTGCATTATTCTTGGCAGCCATGTTAAAGGGGTGCTCAAGTTCACAACCCAACAAGCTCTATCATTCTGAATCCATGAACTATATTGCTAAAAGCTCACCTCGGGGGGTGCATAAATTCACCTATGAAGACACAAAACAAACTCACCTATGAAGGTGCATAAATGACAAACTCACCTACCAAGGTGCAAAAACAAAAATCTCACCTACAAAGGTCCAAAACTTGCCTAATAAGGTGCATAAGACAAGGCCAAAACCTCAAGGGGTGTTATAAACAACACCACCATAAAAGGTGATTTACAAAATGACAAAGGGACATTGCCCAATGCATGAAGAGTCACACCTTAGGGAATATCACACATGACATAACCACTAAGAGAGGATGAGTCAGGGAATAAAAGCCTGCACCTTATGGAATACTAGCCATAGAATTACCAAAAAGGGGAACAACATATGCCAAGAAAATTCACACACTTAGGAGATATCAAGCCCAATATCACCACAAAGGAGACACAACATATATTAAGAAGGCAACACTTCCATTTCCAAGGTCACACTTTCTAGGAGATGTATATTATCATCACTACAAAGGGACCATTTCTTATACCAATTATAAGTAGGGCACCATATATCCCCTCTCAAAATTTTAGTGTACTTGCTACACTAATATTTTAAGGAGATAGAAAGGCATCCCTTGCTAGAAGGAATGCACATAACACAAGGCTACCTAACCCCTTTCCTCCCAAGTGTAGGGACAAAGATGAGCCAACATGGATGATGATGTGTTACTCCTTGTGAGATGAAATATGATTGCATAAATCCTAGTTTATACCCCCATGCATGGTAGTCAGTATGTTATGATACTACAACTACCACATGGCAAGGAGCAAAGCGCATATATGATAATCTATCATTTATTCAATTTGATCCTCATAAGGATAAAATTATTTTAATTTCTTCTTTAAAGCACAACATTCATCAATAGTATGTCCAAATACTCTATGATATGCACAATTATATGTATTTGGATTGTTTTATTTATTACCTTTTCATTCATGCACGAGTGGTAGTGTAATTAATCCCAAGTTAAGAAGTGTAGCTAGATTACGCTCAATCTCTGACAAAGAATGTGGAGTAGTAAAATACCTTTCTTAATAATACCATGGAATTTGTATTGCTTGGTTGGTGGAACAAATGTTTGATGTAAAGGCAGAGGTCCTTGGTAACCTATCCCTTTTGTGTCTTCAGATGGTGTTTTTTCCAAAAGGGAATGGATTTCATTTTTATTCTTTATGTCACATCCTTGTTTTATGAGGATCTTAAAGCAAGTCCATAGCTTTTCTCTAATTTAACAGGTGTGTTTGTAACTTTATTCTCATATGATGGGAGATTATTAGGTGGTATGTTTTCCTTGTGATTATTACTAATAGGTACTTCCACGTGCATTAATTGAGGCATGAGTTGAAAATCACTTTCCTTAAGTAATATGACAAACATTTCAAGTGGTGGTATGGTAGGTAGAGTTAATTGTTTATATGGATGATTAGGCCATTTCATTGAAGGATAAAAGGTTGCATTATTCTTAAGGTTACACAAATAATTACGTATGAATTCATTCATGCTCTCATCTTGTCCCAAGATATCTTCATTAAGAATGCATGTGTTGGGAGATCAAGGATCGTGAATATCATCATTTGAATTAGGGTCATTTCCAAACACACAACTTGAAACATCAACCATAGATTTCAAAGAAGTCAACATCTTACTAAAACATTGAGCCATTACGACCATATGATGCTTGCACTAAGGTTCATACTGTTATGCAATACGTAAGTAAAAAAAAACAACATAGCTGGACAAAGAATTACTATAGCACCTAGGGTGCCTATGTACTAGGCAGGTTTTTTGCAAAATTAAAAGTTTGGTTGTCTATGATACTGTTTAAGGTTTTTGTGTCTATGTGCAAAAAAATCTGACATTGAATATTTTTCTAGAATTTGCTCAATTTATGATAATGTAATTCAAAATGCAAGTGTGCAAGAATGTAGAAAGTGCTTGAACAATAAATGACAACTATAAATGCAATTTCCAAATCTAAGATGCAAAAATTAACTGATTCTAATATGCTAAATCTGAAAATGATGATGCTTTTATGCTTGTGAAAGAAAATAATGCAATTCTTCACTTTTTAGCTATATGCAAGATACCTAAATGCATGCAATGACACTTTCAATTTTTTGTTTTCAGATTTTAAATGACCTAATGCAGATTTATGAATGTAATTTGAATGTATATATGACCTAAAATGATTGAAATTAACCCTATTGCAACCTATGATGCAATATGATATGCCAATTTTTTTGAATTTTTACGATTTTTATGATGCAAAAATGAATGCCTAATTAAATAATGCAAAGTGATGCAATGTAGAACCTTAGATCTAGGGTGAATTTTTAGAAGTTATATAATGTTAACATGTTAGGTTCACCAAAATGAAATAGTGGGAAAGGGAAACCTTGTAGCTTTCACTTTAGGGTTTGGACACATTTCCCTAATTTCATTGGAAGGAGGGGGAGAAGTGTGGAATGTGATAGAATGGATGAGGGTTTTATGGAATTGGACAAGGTATATGATTGACTTATAACCTGAAAGGTGAGTCAACCAGCCCTGGACCAAATCTAAAATGGCGCTAAAGATGAAATGTAATGATTCAATTGACCTAATGATGTAAGTTACTATTCTAATGCAAAAATAGTAGATCTGAGAAATCATAGACATAAACAAAATACAAGGAATGAGCAAGACACTATACACTTGTGATTCAAATTTGAGCCTAAAAATGGAGGACATAGGCACCCCAAGTGCCACTGTATTTTTAGGGAAAATTAAAATCAATTTTTCGTAGTCCTAAGATGTCGGATTTGAGCTTCCATTTCTCACTTGTCACATTGTTGGATCATAGTCAGATAATTTTGTAGCCTATTTTTCGTGAGTTGTCAAGGTGTAGGGTTCCAATTGCAACAATGAATAATTGATCTTGAAACTTCCTTCAATCCTCCTCGGACCTAAAACCTACACATTCAAAGAGGGAAAAAAGGTTGTGTCATTTAGGGGCTTTCCTTGGTCAAACCACCTGTTAGTGTTTCCACCTCCATAATGGCAATTCCAATGATAAATGAATAAATGATAGGAAGGAATAATGAATCCACAAAATGCCACAACTCACCACCCTTCAATAGCTTCCTTGAAGGACTAAATTCATACACATCTCCTCAAGGCTTGGATCTTGCTTGCTTGATTTGCTTGAAGTACTTGAATTTCTTGAATTATTGAGTTGCTTGGAGGCCTACAAAGGGTTAGTCTTCACAAACAATATGAAAACATAAACATGAACACTCTCGCATACATTTTGAATGATGTTTGAATCTTGAATTTCTATAATAAATCATTTAATGGATGCTCTTGACTCGCTTGATAATGCTCCTATTAATAATTTCTCCATTAATTTCCTAGATGATCCTTTTTAGTTTTTAAATGATGCAATAACTAGGTATTTATACACAATTATTCTAATTTCCTGAAATTAAATCTCGACAGTCGACTTTAGATATTTAAATTTCAAATAATAAAATACCGACACTGACATATTTGAATTTGGAGCCAAAATAGGGGGACATAGGATCCCTAGGCATTAGTGTCGTAGGCCTATTTTTTGAAACTTAAGGAGTCAGGGGAAAAGTATTAAAGGAGAGCATTTTTTATGCTTGCAAATTATCAAAAAAATGTTTAAAATAAGTTTTGGAATGCATAATTTAAGAAATTAAGTGTTAAATTAGGTCGAATAACTTAAGGAGGGGCAAAACATAGTGTTAGATTGTCAAGAGTGACAATTTATGATGCTACACCATTTAATTCAAGTAGGAGGCCTACTTGGGGATTTCATCATGTCAAGGTAGACCTCAACCACATTTTCAAGTGGGGTATATAAAGGGGGGAGAACAAAATTTGTACCCCAAGGAGTGGCCAGTGTCCTTCAAGCCAAGCCTCATGACCCTCGGTTTGTCAAGACATGTATAGCTGATAAGAAGAGGGAGAGCCCCCTTGACTTGGGCATCCATAGATGAGCTCTACGAACATTGTTTATTAGTGATGAGTTCATTTATTAGCTAGTTTTTTGTTATATTTATGTTGCTTATAACACATTCCTAAGACAATTATTCCTACAATATGAAATCTTTTGTGTCTATTATGTAGACCTTGAACTTGGTTAAAGTATATGGAAATGTAGTTATGATATGATGATGTTGCATGATTTATATGTGAATATGTATGAATTATAATTGATATCTATGTTTAATCATGGTAGTTATTATTGTTTATGTGTTTTATGAACTAACCCCTTGCAGCCTAAGAAGACACTATAGCTTGCAGCAACTGTAGAATGCAACTCGCAATTGAAGGAGTTTTTGGACAACGAAACAGGGGATGTTCCTGAATACACTAAACATATTAACTACAACATGAAGATACTTGATGAAGACAATCATGCATCATTATGACAAACAATAAAGGCATTGAAGAAGGAGAACCTTGTTATCATTAGGATTCTAGCGTAACTGATTCTTTGTTCCACGTTCTATTTTTACTATTGCAGAGTTCTAATCCTATTTGGATTCTTATTTCTTTTTAGTTGTAGTTATGATAGCTAAATATTAATTATGCTCTGATATCTAGGAGAGTTGTAATTAGTGGTTTCAGTTTAGAGTTGTGTTTTGAATAAACTCCCTCGTGCATGTATATAGCTAGTGGTTGAGTCTTTAGAATAGAGAGTTGATTAATCTTTCAGTTGTGGATTCAGTTATCAAACACTTTTCACTTTTTATTTGTTATTGTGTGAGGGGGGAATTCATAGATGCAAACAAGATATAATGTGCTTAAAATCAAAATATAAAATAATATCAAGAACACTAATCTAGATTTAATCCTACACTTACGAAATGAACAATTAAGATTACTAAATTCAAGAACATGTGAATGCAATACATAAACAAATGAATTTAACAACAGAATCATTACACATCTCGTATCAAAGTGTGTTTGCCTGATGTTGGATTTCTTGCATCACTGTGAAGCCTCCATAGTTTGTGTGCAAAAGCTTGAAGAACAATGTTGATGTTGGTTGATCAAAGAAATGTTGAAGCTCTAATGGTGGTTGTGAATGTCAACAGTACTTCATTGTGCAAATGATGTTGAATCTTTGATCCTTTTTTGTGAGGAAAGAGATTTGTTATAGAAAATGAGATTCAAAATGGATGGTCAGGATCAAACAATGTTGAATCAGGATCAACGGTCGAAAGGTGTTGAGAGGATTTAGACATGAATAAATTGTACAAAGTAGATTGCACAATTTTTGTGATTGAGGAATAGATTGGTTAGTCAGGATTTAGATTGATTAGTCAAGATTTAGATTGATCAATCAAGGTTTAGATTGATCAGTCAGCAAATTAGATGGCTTAGTCAGCAATCGTAATTTTCTCAATCAGAAAGTGAGTGAGAAAAATTGATTAATTGATTTAATTAATTAATTCCTTTTTGGAGTTGAACGTGCAAATCAAGTTTGAATTTTGCAAACAAAGTTGCATTAGTTTGATTTGATTTTTGATGAATGATTTGAATAGTTTGATTTAATTATTCAAATTTTGGAGGGAAAGTGTCGTAATTAAATTATTATGATTTAATAATTCAATTAAACTTAGGAGAATAAGGTGTTTTAGTGACATAATTAAATATTTGGTGTTATTTAATCAATCAAGATGAAGTAAAGTGGGATTAGGACTTCATTAAATAAATGTAGTTTATTTAATTGGTTGAAATGATGAAAATGTGAATTAATTGAATAAAGTTGTTTTATTCAATTAATAGCAGAAATAGGGTTTTCAAGAATTATCAAATAAATGAAATTTATTTAATTAGTAAAAAATGATGAAAAAGTGAATTAATTAAATAATGTTGGTTTATTCAATTAATAGAGGAAATTAGGGTTTTGCATGTTGTTTGATACCATTCGATGTTGTTCGATGTTGTTTGATGTGAAATGCAGTGATATTTTGATGATAATGATGTTGATGTTGAGAGAATGTCATTTAGGGTGTGTGATAGGTGTTACGTCAGTTTTACATGTCTACATTTTTTCCCTCTTTGATACAAAGTATTAGTTGTTTTGTTTCAAATATTTTTTTTTAAGATCAAGTTTTTTTTTTAAATTATGCCCCACTGTGCCCTGATGTTCAGCGGAATGATGATAGGACTCTGTGTTGCCCCCTCGAGAGGTTGGCCGAAAATTTTGAGTTTGACGTCAGGCTCACGGCATTGTTCTACTTAACTTCAAATGTGTTTAGGATGGAAAATTAGGTCTATAGGTCCCTCATTGCTTGTTCTGATGTACCTGGAATGTCCTAATTTGAATGTTGGAAGGTTCCCTAAGTAAAAATTAGGGTTTCCTAGGTAAAATTAGGGTTTTTTGAGGGTTAATATAGGAAATTAGACTTCTAATTTGCTCATTTGTGCTTTGATCCTATAGCTAATTCTTGTGTATGGATTTCCCATTCTATCAGTTTTCGACGAGCAATGTCGAGGATTCAGGGAGCCCCACATCGCTCAGACCTAGTTCATGAGTTTGGAGGGCCAGCAGGCGTTGGTGGCCTAGTATGTACCTTGTCGCTTCTCATTTTTGTCTTGTCACGTTCTCGTATTGCATGTACAAAGTTCCTTGAGTCAAAAGTAAATGTTGATGATTTCAGAGCATCTACATCATTTTCCTCAGACTTGCTAGGTTAGGAAGCTCGCACTTGACATCAAAATCCTCGCTCTTGCTCAAGATCCTCACCTTTGCTCTAAAACTTTTCCCTTGTTTCATGTAGTTGCTCTAAAACCTCGCTTTTGCTCTAGATCCTTGCATTTGTTTTATATTTTGACTGTTTCATTGCATCTGATAAAGATCCTCACCCTTGCTTTAAACCCTTGCATTTGATTTTCTTGCCCTTGACTTAAAACCTCACCCTTGATCTAAACCCTTGCCTTTGCTTTTGTTTCCTTGCATTTGCTCTTGTTTCTTTTCATTTGCTAAATCTTGCTAGCATTTTCTTGTTTGTCATCGTAAGTGTTGCTTTTCATTATTTTTTGTGTCATTTTATGTTGCTTTACGTGTTTAGAGTGAAACCCTAACATCGTGGGTTAAAATGATTGTAGGTGGTCCTTAAACCATTGCAGTTGAGGGAGAGACGACCTCAAGATCTGTTCGATCCAATTACCCATTTTTATGTTCTAGAGCGAGACTTTCTAGATGCGGTTGGACTTCATCATATATATTACATGCCTCCTATCTAGATTGATATAGTGATGATGATCATGCTCATGGAGCGGTGGCATTTAGAGATGTCCACATTTCATTTACCCATAGGAGAGGCGACTGTTACCCTTGAGGATGTGTGGAGGATTCTCTGCATTCCTATCCATGGTGAGCTCGTTACATATCATGTTTGATGGGGGTACCCGTTCCATGCAGCGTGTGTTAGGTGTCAGACACTTAGAGGTGAGATAGTCTGAGATTGATCTGTTTGAGTTTGTTGGTAGTGCAAATCATGTTTCTCTTGTCCTATGTGGTTTGATTTTGGGAATAATTGTTCTCGATAGGAGAGGTCATCAGTTCTCTATTGGATGGGGTATTTGCATTGAGTGTATGTTTGAGCATGGGATCAGCTATGCTTGTGCTTTGTGTCTTCTCGCTCAACTTTACAGAGATATGCACAAGGTTGTATATTGGGGCAAGAAATCTATTTCTATAGGTGTTTCTATTTTGCATATTAGGGCCTGGGAGCACATTGTAGTTTCTCAACCTAATGGGATACAGGATTGCACTCCTGATGATCCATACTCATATCGTTATGGAGATTTCTTGCACTACACCTTACTTGGGGATCTTCCCTATTGGCATCATGTTTTCGATGAGATTCCAAGTTTTGTATGGAGACCTTATATGGCCTGTGAGGCATGGCCAGAGGATCCAGAGCATCTAGTTTACTGTCGACAGACCAGGTGATTGATTGGTCATTCGTTCAGGAGTTTGGATGGCCCACAAGCGTTGGTGGCCCAGTATGTACCTTGTCGCTTCTCATTTTCGTCTTGTCACGTTCTCATATTGCATGTACAAAATTCCTTGAGTCAAAAGTAAATTTTGATGATTTTAGAGCATCTGCATCATTTTCCTCGGACTTGCTAGGTCAGGAAGCTCACACTTGACGTCAAAATCCTTGCTCTTACTCAAGATCCTCGCCTTTGCTCTAAAACTTTGCCCTTGTTTCATGCAGTTGCTCTAAAACCTCGCTTTTTCTCTAGATCCTTGCATTTGTTTTCTATTTTGAATGTTTCCTTGCATCTGATAAAGATCCTCACCCTTGCTTTAAACCCTTGCATTTGATTTTCTCGCACCTGACTTAAAACCTCACCCTTGCATTAAACCCTCACCTTTACTTTTAATTCCTTGCATTTGCTCTTGTTTCTTTGCATTTGCTAAATCTTGCTAGCATTTGCTTGTTTGTCATCCTAAGTGTTTTTTTTCATCATTTTTTGTGTCATTTTATGTTACTTTACGTGTTTAGAGTGAAACCCTAACATCATGGATTAAAATGATTGCAAGTGATCCTTAAACCACTACAGTTGAGGGAGAGACAACCTCAAGATCTATTCGATCTGATTACCTTTTTTGATGTTCTAGAGTGAGACTTTCTAGATGCGGTTAGACTTCATCATATATGTTACCTGCCTCCTATCTGGACTCATACAATGATGATGACCATGCTTGTGGAGCGATGGCATTAAGAGATTTCCTCATTTCATTTACCCATAGGAGAGGTGACCATTACCCTTGATGATGTGTGGAGGATTTTCAACATTCCTATCCATGGTGAGCTCATTACATATCATGTTCGATGGGGTACCCATGCCATGCGGTGTGTGTTAGGTGTCAGACACTTGGAGGTGAGATCGTCTGAGATTCATCTGTTTGAGTTCGTTGGTAGTGCAGATCTTGTTTCTCTTGTCCTATGTGGTTTTATTTTGGGACTATTGTTCTTGATAGGAGAGGTCATCAATTCCCCATTGGATAGGGTATTTTCATTCAGGGTATGTTTGAGCATGGGATCAGATATGCTTGGGGTTTGTGTCTTCTCGCTTACCTTTACAAAGATATGCACAAGGTTGTATATTGGGGTAGGAAATATATTTCTATAGGTGTTTCTCTTTTGCATATTAGGGCCTGGGAGCACATTGCAGTTGCTCGACCCAACGGGATACAGGATTGTACTCCTGATGATCCGTACTCATATCGTTATGGAGATTTCTTGCACTACACCTTGCTTGGGGATCTTCCCTAGTGGCGTCATGTTTTCGATGAGATGTTAGGTTTTGTCTGGAGACCTTATATGGCCTATGAGGCATGGCCAGAGGATCCAGAGCATTTGGTTTACTATCGACAGACCAAGTGGTTGATTGGTCATTTTTTTAGGAGTTTGGATGACCCACAGGCATCGGTGGCCCGGTATGTACCTTGTCGCTTCTCATTTTTGTCTTGTCATGTTCTTGTATTGCATGTACAAAGTTCCTTGAGTCAAAAGTAGAGTTTTATGATTTTAGAGCATCTGCATCATTTTCCTCGGACTTGCTAGGTCAGGAAGCTCAGACTTGACATCAAAATCCTTGCTCTTACTTAAGATCCTCACCCTTGCTCTAAAACTTTCCCCTTGTTTCATGCAATTGCTCTAAAACCTCACTTTTGCTCTAGATCCTTGCATTTGTTTTATATTTTGACTATTTCCTTGCATCTGATAAAGATCCTCACCCTTGCTTTAAACCCTTGCATTTTATTTTCTCACCCTTGACTTAAAACCTTGCCCTTGCTTTAAACCCTCGCCTTTGCTTTTGTTTCCTTGCATTTGCTCTGGTTTCTTTGCATTTGCTAAATCTTGCTAGCATTTTCTTGTTTGTCATTCTAAGTGTTGTTTTTCATCATTTTTTGTGTCATTTTATGTTGCTTTATGTGTCTAGAGTGAAACCCTAATATCGTGGGTTAAAATGATTGCAAGTGGTCCTTAAACCATTGCAATCGATGGAGAGATGACCTTGAGATCTGTTTGATCCGATTACCCATTTTTATGTTCTAGAGCGAGACTTTCTAGATGCGGTTGGACTTCATCATATATGTTACCTACCTCCTATCCAAACTCATACAGTGATGATGATTGTGCTTGTGGAGCGGTGGCATTCAGAGATGTCCTCATTTCATTTACCCATAGGAGAGGCGATTGTTACCCTTGAGGATGTGTGGAGGATTCTTTGCATTCCTATCCATGGCAAGCTCATTACATATCATGTTTGATGGGGTACCCATGCCATGCGACATGTGTTAGGTGTCAGACACTTGGAGGTGAGACAGTCTGAGATTAATTTGTCTGAGTTCATTGGTAGTGCAGATCATATTTATCTTGTCCTATGTGGTTTGATTTTAGGACTAATTGTTCTTGATAGGAGAGGTCATCAATTCCTCATTGGATGGGGTATTTGCATTGAGGGTATGTTTGAGCATGGGATCAGATATGCTTGGGGTTCATGTCTTCTCACTCACCTTTACAGAGATATGCACAAGGTTGTATATTGGGGCAAGAAATCTATTTCTAAAGGTGTTTCTCTTTTGTATATTTGGGCTTGGGAGCACATTGCAGTTGCTCGACCTAATGGGATACAAGATAATACTCCTGATGATCCGTACTCATATCGTTATGGAGATTTCTTGCACTACACCTTGCTTGGGGATCTTCCCTATTGGCGTCATGTTTTCGATGAGATGCTAGGTTTTGTGTGGAGACCTTATATGGCATGTGAGGCATGGCCAGAGGATCCAGAGCATCTGGTTTACTATCGATAGACTAGGTGGTTGATTGTTCATTCTTATTTTGTGCTAGAGCGTTACTTATCAGATAGAGTATGTCATCAATTTGGAGAGAGACAAGGTTGATTTCCTGATACTTATGAGGCTTAGTTCAGTCGAACCGCTAGGGAGGTCTGTGTATGGGGTCACCAGGTAGACATAGATGTTGTTTTTGTTGAGTTTAGAGAACTTTCCCCAGTTGGATGGGGTTGGCTAGTTGGTTTATCAGATCCAAGTACTACTCTTGATTATGATCAGTGGTGGGTACAACACAGGCCATTTAGGTTTACAGATCCTGGGGGTGATCCTGCTTTGGGTAGAGTAGGTATCACAGGTCAAAGTGGGGAGTGACGGTGCATTGAGGTTCTTACAAAGCATTTGGATAAGGTTCGATGTGATGGGGTACAGGGTGGTCAGGATGAGCAAATGCCTTAGGCACAGGGTCATAGACAGGTTTCAGGTCCCCCTCCACCACCTAGGGATGGAGGTATACTGTTAGCTCAAATGACTACTACTAGAGATGCAGAGATAGTGTGGCGACAAGCCATGGATGCTTAGGTAGATAGTTTGATGAATGAGTGAGATAGTGAGAACGATCGACGACATGTTGTAGAGGCTTAGGTATAGTTGTGTATGTCAGAGAGAGATACTCTTAGGGAAAATCATGATAGTTTCAGAGTAGAGCAAGATTGGATATTACAGATGTCCATATATTATCAGACCTTATATGATGCTACTGTTCCTAGGGCTACTCAACATCCATGGTTTGAAGAGCCTAGTATTGCGGGTGATGGTGGTGGCAATGGCAGGGCAGGTGATCATTCTGTTAGATAGCTAGATATATTTGGTGGTCCATAGCCTAGTCTATAGGGTTTTATCCTTCCTGTCAGGTATTTTTACTTTTTTTACTCAATCTTTATGTTGTTTATTGCTCAAAGACATATTGCAGACATGTTTTTTTTGTATATATATTCATCAGCCTAGTCGAGGCCTCGTATATATGTTATGATTTTGTATTACCCTATCACACTCGTTTCACTAATGATAATGTACTATGACATTTACCCTTTTTTGATGATGATAAAAATGAGATATACCTTATTCGATTAAACTTCATTTTATGCTTATGTGATGATCATGGATGACGATGTATGATGATGTATGTTTATGTATATTTTTGTACTTTTCTTATGTATGCATATGATATGGATGGATGAATCATACTTTGTTTCATATGATCTTTTTATTATGGATGATCAATATATTGTTTTGATATATGATGTCTTATGATGGATTTCATATGATGGATGTATGCCCCAGACATGATACATGATGTTTTTATTGGTTTATTACCATCATGATATATATTGACGATATTGTGGATGCAGGATGGATATGGTACTAATAATATTGCTATGCAGGATGGATGTTAATTAGAAGACATATCGATGATGGATAGAAATTTGATGTTGTTGGTAGTTGATGATGTTGCTTTTGCTTTGCTTGGAGGCTTCACAGTTTTGAACAATCCTGTTTGATGTAGCAAATAGATACGATGCACGAGGGTATTAATGACCAAGGTGACTTTGTATCCATTGCGTGGATTTTGACTCTACAAACAAAGAGTATCTTTGCTCATACCAGACATATAGAAACTTTGTTTAAAGTATATGTTTGGGTTTGTGTTAAAAACTTTTCAGACCAGTCACACAAAGAGATATAGAACACCTAACATGCAACTGCTTCATGAATTGTTTCAACACAACTTTCGTACACTTAATAAAGCAAGTATTTTCCATGGTAGTATTACAAAAATATCTTACAAACGAAAAATCGAAATGATGCTCAATTTCCCCCATTCCTTCTTCTCTAAATCCTTATGGACATCCTCGAGAGATCCTGGGAATGAGTCAATAAAATAAATCACAAAAAATAAGACTACAAAAAGATAAAAACAAAGTTGCAGTATCACTTGCCATATCTATTTGAGGTTTTAGGACTATTATTTGTTGTTGATCATGTCTATCATAGGAACAAATCCGTTAAGGAATATCTCAAGATGTTGTTGGTGAATTGTCAAAAGATATGTAGGCAATACCTTGGCATTGCTTCCATCTATTTCGTGATCAAATCTTTGTGATTGTTTTGATTGAAAGTTATAACTTGTTGATTTTTTCTTTGTTTGTGTGTTTTTTTTTGTCAAAGGGTGAGTGCGACTATTTGAAAAGTGTTATTGCAGATTTTGATGACAGGGTGGGTCTTTTTTATTTTCTAATTTTTGTGATGTTGTTTTTGTTGTTTTCAGGGGACTAACCTAGGGCCTTGAGGGATCATCAAAGATAAGCCTTGCCTACATTGTACATGTAGAGGCTCATAGTTCACTTGGTGTTTTGAATGTTTTGGACCTTTTTTTGTTTTGTGAATGTTTTTGATCTTTTGTATTTTTTATTTTTTTTGGATTTTGAATTTTTTGACTAATTTGAAATAAAGCATGATAGAAACCTAAGGGGACTGACCTAGGGTCTCGGGGGTTGTTAAGCCTTGCCTACATTGTGCATGCGGAGACCACATAGTTCGACTATTTGACTCAAAGCATAAACTATTTTTGGATAAACAACATTGATAACCTATATTGATATTCCACTTCTACGTCTAGAGGATATGTTGCGGGAAATCTAGAGGTTCAAGCAAATGTTGATATCTTAGAATGTGTGAGCAAAGGAATAACCCAAAGATGTTTGTTTTTATGTTTTCAGATGTTTTTTATTTTTGTTGTTTTCTAGATTTTTTTGATTTTGTTGTTTTTCAGATGTTTTTTCTTTTTTGTTGTTTTATGACCATTATAAGACAAAGATATAACCCACAACCAGCTTCAGGAAGTTGGCCCCAATTGAAGACAAGACTACTTTCCTCAATCGGTAACAATTCATGGTTGGATACACTGTTTTATTATGAAATGGATGGGTGGATGTTGTGAATGGTACTGATAGATAATGATGCAAGTCTTATTCAAACATAGCACCTATTTTCTAGGTTTTCACTATGGTACCTATTCTAGAAGCACTATAAAGTGGTTTTCACTTTGTTACCCGTAAATGAGACCCCCCTTCTTTTCTAACTATCTTTCTTTTCGCCTAAGTCTACGACTTAAACTTATATTTGAGCGGCCTTTTGTTGTCTTCCTCAAACTCAGGCGGGGTTTTTGTTAGTTTTTCGAACCTCATATTTTACCACTTGTGTTGTTTGTCCCTCACTAGGTGGTGTTTCCTCACCATTTTCTAACTTGCATTTCCTCCAAAAGTGGGTGTATGAATATTAATAACCCGAATGATAAGTTGTCGTGTGTCAAAATTTGGAAACTTCACCTACAATCCATGCATTAGGCGGTATTATTTATGTTGTTTAAAACCTAGGTGGGGTTTTATCAAGTTGTGCAAACTATCCATTTTTCTGCCTAGAAAATTTTCAGTGATTAATGTAATAATAGGGGGCCTAATTTATTTAACTAGTGCATTTTATAGAAAAGAAACCAACATTTTCAAGCATGATATGAATAGAAAACCAATAGATCCATGCATGCAAAGACATAGTGATATTAAAAGAAATATTTTATTTATATATAAAAAAAACATTTTTACATTGCATCAGCACTACAAAAATCATCTGGTTCAACTACAAAATTTCATGTCATGGAAAAAAAAGGACAAAAGAGGTATTTCTTCTTAGGTACACGGAGTGAACATCAGGACATGAATGCCCTCAGTAACAACTTGCAAGCGTTCAACTTGAGCTAGTGACAACAGATTCTCGTGCAACTAGAGGAATTGTGCAAAAAGTCCCATATCATTCCTTACAACTCTTGTGCGCAGAAGAGCCACAACCTCCTCTAAGGTATCATCTTGAAGGGTCGATGCAATGTAGATGGTGTTCACTATCAGTCCATTTCAAGGGTAGTGGCTAGGCCCGTTGATTTCCACATTAACTCGATGATGAAACTCGGGCTTTACCAGGCGCTCTAGTGCTCTCACTCCCCAGTCACAATGACCACAAGTCTTGATGATAGTATATATGAATCACTTCAACATGGCTATGTTGTGTACATGCGCTTGGCTTAGGAACGTCTTGCCCAGAATGTTGCAAAGCACCTCTTCCTTTATCTCACTCTGTATCGTGAAAACCTCCTTTAGCTAGTCTGATACATGCTAAAACAGTGGACTGCATTCGATCTCTTCCAAAAAAATGTAGTCATTGGTAGAGTTACCATCACTCTGAGAGCTTTCCATATTTGCTGCTACTAATTGATGAAGAAAGGTGATGCTGGTTGAATTTATAGAAGATTGGTTAGACATTGGTGTGTTCTCTAAATATGATGAGATGGCAATTTAATCCCAATCTATGGTTGGTTTGAGCTAGTTTAAATTACAATTTCCCATCAAGCATCATACATGTGCTACCATTTGATATTCTTGGGTGTTGCATTAATTGTTTGGTTGTGTGAAAGGTCATTCAGTGGCTATTAGTGTGATCAAGATTGGTTTCTTCTTACCGATGTCTATTCCTCTACCAAGATCAATTCTTCTGATTGATTTAGAAATTCTCAAGAAATGTTGGAAAACAAGAAACCACTAATTTGGTAACGGTTTTGGTGACCATCCATTGGCTTTTCCCTTGCTATAAATTTGAAATTGGGAACCAAAATAGGGACTTTTTTTAGAGATACTCCTGGGGGGTGTTCTCGAGAAGGATTGGCATTTATTTCAAACTGTAATGATTTATAATCTATGTTATGAATTTAATGATGTTTTTGTATGGTGATCTTGGAATTATGTGTACGATATAGCTGGTCTTCTTTGAAAGATAAGTTGTATAACATTCATTTATTGTAGTCTGGTTTTATTTCATTGATTAGATGGTCATAAGTTCTCAATCTTTGTATTGATTATTGATGGTTGTGACCTCTGCTTCCCGCGTTAGTTTCATATTTATGAACTAGTGTTAGCCGCCTTTCCTGCTTTCTAGTTAAAAGCATACCTGTATTCTTTAGATTAGATAAATTCATTGAAAATCTGGTGAGGGAGTTGTACCTCGACAAAATTATGAGAAAAGCCACAAATGCAATTGTGGTCATTTCAAAGTTGTTAGCGGATTTTCTTGGTGCTAAGTTTGGGCTAAGAGTCATTTGTCTAAGTATATTTATCCTGAGCCATTCCATTTGCTAATTGATTGGAAAGTCTGACAATTGCCATCATGTCATGCAACAAGATGGTACTTCCTCACAATAATGTATTTCCTGTTTTACATCCATAGTTAGATTAGGTCAAAGCGGAGCAAGAAGACATCATATCACAATTAAATATACTCACTTGGAGATATAGGAGGAATGCGACAAATTATATGTGAGTAAATTTTGTCTTGGAAGAAGAGGAGGAACGGTCCCAATGCCCACCTGCACTTGTGATTGAACGCCCTCCAAGGTTGATATTCGAATACTACGACGACCCTCCTCATCATCATAATCATCAACAAAATTGGCCATTAAATCAACCAAGGGACCCACCCATACATCAGCCTCAAAATTCACCTCTGGCTCGTCTACCACAGTAATTTTCTTTCCCTAACTATTACTCCTGTGTGATTTGGAAACTCTATCTATTTGTTTATGGCTTCAAACCTATGGTGCAATCAAATTGGCCCTCTTGCTCTATCACAATACCATGATTTACCCCAAGGTTCCCGGAAGAGGTTTCCTAAATTTTCCAATCAAAATGAACAAGATCCTAAGGAACAATATTTTGGCTATGACGGTTGTAAGTGTAATTTTAGGAATTCAAGAAGGTGTATTCATAAGAATTTTTATTGACAATCTGATCGAGAAAGTGACAAAATGGTACAGAGGACTTGAAAAAGGGAGCATTACTGGGTGGCATGTTCTTAAAACAAAATTTCTCTAATGCTGTAGATTTTCAATCAACATTGCAGCTACCTTGTGTCTTTTCTTTTAGATTATGAAAAACAAAGTTGAAACAATGAGGGATTTTGTTTACCAGTTCAATCAGTCTCTTCAAAAGATTCCTACTCAAGAAAGACCTAGTGCAGAAATCCAGTATCATATATTCATTTCTACTCTAGAACTAGACATATAATTAATTCTCAAAAGAGATAAGGTTCAAGGGATCGAACGAGCTCAATTGGAAGCAGTGAAGGTTGAGGATGATTTTATCACTGTGGGTAAATGTAAATTAGGCTCAAATGTGAAACTCAGATCCAATTGCAAGACATCTCCTAAGTTTTTGGTTAAATATCATAAAGAAGCAGAGTTATCTCACCCGACTGTAGAAAACATTAATTTAACAATTTTTTAAAACATGTAGCAGTCTGGTGAGGGACAAGATCAACATGGTGAAGATTTGGATTTTAATTTATATACCTCCTTTGAAATTGAAAGTGATTTTAGTTCATCCAATGATGATGAAGATGATGAATTACAGGAAAGGACATTGTTTGTTGCACCTCCTCCTTTTGATAAGCTCTCCCCCTCTGAGACTAATTTGAATGAACCAACATCGCCTTCTCTTCCTTTTTCGGAATATGAAATTTTCTCCTTCGAAGAAGGGGAGAATAAGGACATATGTTTAAATCTAGAAGGGAATGGTGATTTCAAGAGTGATGATTTTCAAGATAAAGAAAAATGGTTGACTCATTCTAACCCCCTCTTTAGTCTTAATGAATTCAAAATATATGATAACTCCTTTTTCACAAATTCAGTTGTCAATCAATTAATGTTTGGGGAGGAATTTTGTTTATCAATGATTGAAATCAATCATAATCAAGGGAAGGGTGAGAAAAATACTAGTCTCTTACTGGAGGAAGATGAAACTGATGCTTGGCCAGAAGTGAAAAAAAAATCAGGGCCCGTCTTGCACCAGTCTACATAAGCAATTAATCTCCATAAAATTAGTTGGACTAAAAGAGTGTATGATGAATCCAAGGGGAGTATTTTTGCTTATGGTGATTTTTCAGAAACTTGGAAAATTCTTGGGGAATGTAAGGTCAAAGAAGAATTTAGAACTCAGAATGCTACATCAGAATTGGATATGCTCAAATTGATAGATCCTGATTTTGAAAGTTGGTTAGCAAAGAATGATTTGGCATAGACAAAATAGCAGCAAGAGGAAGTTTTTGATGAAAAGTGGTTTTTCGGGAGACCATTGGACTATGAACGCATCTACGTCTACATTAATGCTACAATTTCAATGTTCTTAAATTTTTTCCGGAGATTGTACAGCAAGGTGGGTCTCTTCATAAAAGGATTATTCTTCTCCTAGCCGGTTAATGGGTTTGTGTCATCATGCTCTTCCTTTTCTTTCTTTGGTCGGTCAGTCCTACCTTGTAGATAGTGCAATTTTTGTGTGTTCATTTTTCGCTTTCTATTTGGTATCCTTCTCGTTGACTTCGTGCCCAATGAATAAGAACTAGTATTGCATGTTCAGTTCTCTATGTCCTCTGCAATCCTTGTCCCCAGTCAGAACCACTATTACCCATAAATGAGACCCCCCCTTCTTTTCTAACTTTATTTTCACCTAAGTCTGTGACTTAAACTTATATTTGGGCTGCCTTTTGTTGTCTTCCTCAAACTCGCGCAGGGTTTTTGTTTGTTTGTTGAACCTCATATTTTACCACTTGTGTTGTTTGTCCCTCACTAGGTGGTGTTTTCTCACCATTTTCCAAATTTCCTTTCCTCCAAAAGTGGGTGTATGAATATTAATAACCCGATTGATAAGTTGTGTGTCAAAATTTGGAAACTTCACCCGCAAGCCATGCCTTAGGCGGTATTATTTATGTTGTTTGAAACCTAGGTTGGGTTTTATCAAGTTGTGCGAACTATCCATTTTGCCGCCTAGAAAGTTTTCAGTGATTAATGTAATAACAATGGGCCTACTTTATTTAACTAGTGTATTTTACAAAAAAGAAACCAACATTTTCAAGCATGATATGAACATAAAACCAATAAATCCATGCATGCAAAGACACAGTGATATTAAAAGAGATTTTATTTATATATAAAGAAACATTTTTACATTGCATTGGCACTACAAAAATTGTCTGGTTCGACTAAAAAATTTCATATCATGGACGAAAAAAGGAAAAAAGAGGTATTTCTTCTCAGGTACATAGAGAAAACATCATGACATGAATGCCCTTAATAACAGCCTGTAGGCATTCAACTTGAGCTAGTGACAGCAAATTCTCATACGACTAGAGGAATTGTGCAAAAAGTCCCATATCATTCCTTACAACTCTTGTGCACAGAAGAGCCATAGCCTCCTCTAAGGTCTCATCTTGAAGGGCCGACGTGATGGCATCTGCTATCAGTCCATTTTGAGGGTAGTGGCTAAGCTCGTTGATTGCCACATTGACTCGATGATGAAACTCATGCTTCACCAAGAGCTCCAATGCTCTCACTCCTCAATCACAATGACTAGAATTCCTTATGATAGTATATATGAAGTGCTCCAACATGGTTGTGTTGTGTACATGGGCTTGGCTTAGGAACACCTCACCCAGAATGTTGCAGAGCACCTCTTCCTCTATCTTGCTCTATACCCTGAAAACCTCCTGCAACTGGTCTGATACATGTCGAAACAATGGACTGCATTCGATCTCTTCCAAAAAAATGTAGTCATTGGAAGAGTTACCATCACTCTTAGAGCTCGCCATATTTGATGCTACTGATTGATGAAGAAAGGTGATGCTGGTTGAATTTATAGAAGATTGGTTAGACATTGGTGTGTTCTCTAAGTATGATGAGATGGCAATTTAATCCCAATTTATGGTTGATTTGAGCTAGTTTAAATTATAATTTCCCATCAAGCATCATACACGTGCTACCGTTTGATATTCCTGAGTGTTGCGTTAATTGTTTGGCTATGTGAAAGGTCATTTGGTGGTTGTTGGTGTGATCAAGATTGGTTTCTTCTTACCGATGTTTATTCCTCTACCAAGATCAATTCTTCTGATTGATTTAACAGTTCTCAAGAAACATTGGAAAACAAGAAACAACTAATTTGGTAACGGTTTTGGTGACCATCCAGTGGCTTTTCCTTTGCTATAAATTTGAAATTAGCAACCAAAATAGGGACTTTTTTTGGAGATACACCTAGGGGTGTTCTCGAGAAGGATTAGCATTTATTTCATAATGTAATGATTTTTAATCTATTTTATGAATTTAATGATGTTTTTGTATGTTGATCTTGGCATTATGCGTACAATATAGTTGGTGTTCTTTGAAAGATAAGATGTATAACATTCATTTATTGCAGTCTAGTTTTGTTACATTGATTAGATGGTCATAATTTCTCAATATTTGTATTGATTATTGATGGTTGTGACCTCTGCTTCCCACGTTAGTTTCATATTTATGAACTAGCATTAGTCATCTTTCCTACTTTCTGGTTAAAAGCATACCTATATTCTTTAGATTAGATAATTTCATTGCAAATCTGATGAGGGAGTTGTACCTCGACAAAATTTAGAGAAAAGCCACAAATGTAATTGTGGTCTTTTTGAAGCTATTAGTGGATTTCATTGGTGCTAAGTTTGGGTTGAGAGTCATTTGTCGAAGTAAATTTATCCTGAGCCATTCCATTCGCTAACACATTTAAAGAACATTTTATTTCTCTTTACTATTTTTATTGCTTTTTTATTTTTTTGTATTTTTCTATCTTTTTTCCATGTTTTTTGGATTTTTACCCTCTTGCTTGGGGTATAAGATATTGAAAACTTGGATTGATATTTCACTTTGTTTTTTAGAGGATATGTTGTGGGAAATATTACTTGAACTAGATGTAGGGTTCAAGTAACTGTTGATATCTTAGAATTTTTGAGTGAAGGAATAATCCACGTTGTTGGTATCTTTGAAGGTTACCTTGGTAGTGTGTTGGTGGTACACCTTGTTGTCAAGACAAATTGTTTTTAAGGTCACCTTGATAGTGCTAAGATATTGAAAACTTGGATTGGTATTTCACTTTGTTTTTCTAGAGGATATGTTGCGAAAAAGCTTACTTGAACTAGTTGTAGGGTTCAAGCAACTGTTGATATCTTAGAAGTGAGAGTGAGGGAAAAATCCACGTTGTTGGTATCTTTGAAGGTTACCTTAGTAGTGCATTGGTGGTAGACCTTTTTTTCAGGATGAACTGTTTCGAAGGTTACCCTCATAGTGCTAAGATATTAAAAACTTGGATTGATATTTCACTTTGTTTTTCTAGAGGATATGTTGTGGAAAAGCTTACTTGAACTAGTTTTAGGGTTCAAGCAACTGTTGATATCTTAGAAGTGGGAGTGAGGGAAAAATACACGTTGTTGGTATCTTTGAAGGTTACCTTAGTTATAGTGTGTTGGTAGTACACCTTGTTGTGGGGATGAATTGTTTCGAAAGTTACCCTAGTAGTGCATTGGTGGGATACCTTGTTGGTGGGATGAACTATTTTGAAGGTTATCCTAGTGGTGTTTTGGCAGTAATTGTTTCAAAGGTTACCCTAATAGTGATTTGGTGTTATACCTTGTTGGTGGGACAAACTAGGAAGGGTACCATGTGGCACACCTTGTTGTTTGGGTAATGCCTAGATCACAATGTGAGCTAGAAGGAATAGATCAAGATTTATTCTAAAGCAAGATGTAAGTACTTGCCCCAGTGTCTAGCAATGTAGGTGATGGATTATCTTGTGATAGGATAACATGTTTGAATAGAGTATGCCCTTTTAGATGATGTCTCATGACTCAGATAATGCTGGATAGGATAGGATCAATGATAGTGACCCATGTCAAGATGTTTTTCATAAGCAAGTGTAAAGTGTACATCAAACATTTGTCAAGATCAAGATATGTTGGATTTTGGATAACAATGGATGGGATTTATTATGTATACACTGAGATGCTTCCACCTAAAATAGTGCACATAGATGCTTGATTCTACACATGACGCTTGTTTTCCAAGTTTTCATCATGGTACTTGTCCAAAGCGCCACCATAGTGTTTTCATTGGAGGATGATTTTTCTCTTGACTATTTTCTTGATTTTTCTATTTCTTTTTATTGATTTTTGATGTCACACAAGATGTCTATTTACCAGGTTTTCATTATGGTGACAATTTTTTGTCATGTTGAACCACCTGGTGGTGCTGATGTAGACACTGCTAGTGTTGATATGGCTATTGTTGTTGTCATGACGTGCCAACGATATCCTGATTGGAGGAGTTATTTTTCTAAGACATAGGCACCTGAATGTAACCCCTGATAATTCTTATCTTCCTTGTCGATACTGGATTTAACTTCACCTTGATGCACACATCGTGATAGAGTACCCTTAGAATCCTTATGATAAAGAGTTCTTTCCAATGCATGGTTAATGTGAGATTTGGATATCTTGGATGTAAAAATGTGTTGAGGGATATGATATTCAGATGGATTGGTTGATAGTTTGGAACCTTTGACTCTCCAAACTTAGGATGATGAGCAATGATGGGTGCATATGGAAATTCGATTGGGACCAACATCTTGATATACCCTGTAGGTCGCTCTTGAAGCTTTCTTTTGCATTGCTGGGCTTTTTTGATGGATGAACTTCCCTTTTTTATTTTTCCCCATAGTTTCTTTGACTAATGGAGTTTGTTAGGGATTATTTTCTTGCTTTTTCTTTTGTATCCATTTGAATCTTTCTTGTCCATTTTATTTTGTTGATTCTTTTGCTTCAATGACTTGTTTTGTTCTTAGGTAGAGATTTTTCTCTTGTTGTTGGTCCTAATGAGAGGGTGGAAAAATACGTGGATGACGATTCATGATATGGCTAGTCATAGCGTTGGTATCAATTTCATCATAAGGACTCTTCATGCTCTCTATTTTGATGATTGCATTAGATAAAGTTTCCCCTAGTATTATAGAGGTATCACTGATATGTTTAGATCCCTTAATTGTTGAATAACCAAGATCTTTATGCTTAGGATTGCCAATAATTTGCACTAGTTCTAGGACACCCTGTTCATGTAGGCCTAATTCTCTATCTTGATAATGAATCAATTAAAAAAAATTATTTGGAATGGGATATGTCTTACCTTGGAAACAAGGTGCTAATCCTTCTCTACTCTATTGTGAATCTTCAAATGTGATAGCTTCTTCACTGATAGGATCCTTCATATGTGGGATAACTTCTTGATTGATATTTTCAAGATGGTCCTATGAATATCAGATTTTGATGGCCCTTCAAAATATGTTGGTGCTTCTTTGACTATTGTATACCCAATGCTCTATTGCTCAGGATTATCAATTTTCTTTGCTAATTTTAAAATATTTCTCTCCATATTTTCATGCTCAATATATTCAACTTGCTTAAAGGATGTTTCTGATCTTAATGCTTCTTCTCGGTCAATTTCATATATGTCTATAGATTCGGTTGTGCTTTGATCATGTGTAAAGATGTTAAGAGTAGGTGGCTCTTGTTCCTTGGTAATGATATGAAGAGTATGAGACTCTTGTTTTGGATGAAGATCATCTACATGTCCATTAGGAGTAAGCCTCTCATGGGTAGATGTATGTTTTCTTGGAATATGGACGTGTTCTTCTTTTGGAAACCTTAGATGTCTTGGAAGATATCTGCCAAGTCGTTGTAGTATTTTGATGATAGGGATTCTTGATCTTGAATTTGTGTGGTATTATCTTTGATATGCTTTGGATCTCACATTCTTGACATGAATCAATTTCAAAGAAGGGATTGCCTATAAAATATCCTTGGATTTCCTCAAAATGTGTACATATGGGTGATAGCTCTTGGCTTATATTTTTTGCATTGGGTATAAGTGTGGGATTAAGAGTCTCTTGATCACCATTATGTATTGTCATGAGATTGGATGATGTCAATCTATCTTGGATTGGATCATTGCTAGACTTAGGTGATTGATTTTGATCATGCTTGGGATTAAATTCTTGATGTATATCCTCTTGCTCATTGGATGATGTAGAGACATTGTCAATGTGATCAATGATAGATACCTATTGATCATTGTTTTCAACTTTTGAGTTTGAGATATTATCCTTGTTGTCATTGGTAGATGGACTATGAATGTCATCTTTAATAGCCATTTCTCTTTTATCAATAAGGTCTTGGATGAGATGTTTGAGTGTAGCACATATGTTTGTTGGGTGACCCTTGATTTTGTGGAACTCACATTGTTTGTACTTCTTATACCAAGGAATTTTAAAGTTTGGTTCACCATAAGTTGGATTGTCATTGATTTTGATAAGTTCCTATTGTACTAGTTCATGCATGATTACCTCTAAAGTCTCTCCCAAAGGGTTGAATTTCCTTTTTGTTTGGTAATTTTTCCTCTATGGCTTTTCTTGATTGTTTTCCTCTTGATTTTGTAGAACTCCTTGATACTCTGTTTGAGGTACATCTTGATATTGCATTTGAGGTGCACCTTGATATTGTGAAACTTCTTGATACTGTGATTGAGGTACATTTTGATATTGTACTTGAGGTACACCTTAGTGTTACGAAACTTCTTGATACTGCTGATATTGGAAGTTTTGTTGATGCGGATATTGAGGTGTTTGTGGAATAATGTCTATTGGTTGTGGATATGTAATGTTCCAACCTTGAATAAGTTGTTGATGATACATCGTATTTCGATCTCGTTTAATTTCATCAATCTTTTCATAAATTTTATTCAAGGCAATTTGATGTTCTAGATTTATTCCATGATGGTGATTTTGAAACCCCTAATGTTGTTTCCCTACTTGATGTTGTGACCCTTGATAAGAGTGATTTGGGTAATATATCGACATGTTTTGGGGACGTTATGGTGCTCACTATCCTGTTGTAATGTCACTTGATTTATATTTCTAAGAGGATCATATCTATTACCATGTGGGAAGTGGTAACACGGGTCTTCTGGTTGCCAGGTCTTCTTTCTCCTCTTCTTTATCTAAGATGTTCATTGCATTTCTCCATTGTTTTGTTATTCCTTTTGTCTCAAAGATAAATCTCTTTAAACTGCTAATGATATATGTTTGTGATCCTTCAATCAGTTCAAAGTGTGGCTATATGATTGCTGGTGTAAGGTTCGGTTGTTGAACCGGAGTAGTCGGTCACCAGATGGTCATAAAGTGTAATGGTGTTTTGAGATGGTTGCCATGAAGCTCAAGACCCTAAGGTTTGAGTGTTTTTTTGGAATGGTGCTACTTTTCAAAAATTAAAATGTTGAAGGACTAGGGTCGATAATTCACTTCCTCAAGTCTAGAGGATATATTGCAAGAAAGCTTACTTGAACTATCTATGAGTTCCAAGTAACTGTTGATATCATAGATGTTTGAGTGAAGGAATGATCCCAATGGTTTTTTTTATCTTGATTTCTAACAAGTAGGATGGAAGTAATGGACGAGGGACTATGTGACTTATCTAGTTTTCTAATTGTTTCATTCAAACAATGATCATGTAAATAGCTTCAATTTTTTTCCCAATTGTCAGCAGGATAGAGCAATAGTGTTGGTTTATGAGAAAATGCGCAGAACTGTGAGCAAAAGTGGCCAAATTTATCAAGTGTAGCCAAAAATGTGTCAAGTGCTCGGGTTTTGGAGAAGCAAGTGTGAGCTAGAAGAGCAAGTGCGAACTCTGTGTGTTTATGTCAAATGCAATGATTGCTCAGGAAAAAGCGAGTTTTTGGGGCAAATGCAAGCATCTTGGTGGCAAGTGAGTTGGTTTCTCAAAAGAAAATGCAAGGAATAAAAGTAAGTGTGTGGGTCTCATAGAAAGTGCTCAATTTTTGTCAGATGCAACTTATTTTCATTAGTGAAGTTTCTAGGACAGTGAGCAAATGCAATGAACTTTTGGTAACTACTCTAGAAAATATGACAACTACACTAGAATTTGTGCAATGGCAGTCTCAGTATGTTTTGTTTCCAGTTTGAACAATATTTCTCTAGATTTTTGCAAGTTTAAAGTTGGTCTTTCTTAATTTCTCTGTGTTTGGAGTATGGAAAGTGATACAACAACACTTGGAATGACTCATAAATCATGGACTTGTGTGACCTTCATGTCTATAGCTTAAGTTGTGAAATCACAACACCCAAGCCATAGTTCCCAAATGTTTACTTTGATCCAATGCATCCTGAAATTGAAGCCTGAATATTCGAAAACCTTTAAGGAAAAATCATTTCAAGGAGTGCAAACATAGGGCTTCTTTCACAAGCATACACTAAGTCAAAGGGTTTGCGATTCAACCATCTCATTCAGTGTCTGTTTGGATGTGTTCTTTTTAAATCAAGCACAAAATTTGATGTCACGATTGTTTTGAATGTATTTGGCAAGTTTAACATAAACAAGCATTTACAACCCTAGTGGATAGAAACCATTCTTTTAGGTAGGCTTGCCTCATACCCCAAAGGGATGATTTTACATGTGACTTATGGCACAGGCCCGAAGTTGAACTTGGCGAGTAACTTGTCAAAAGTAGATTCCAATCCATCACTTTCAAAGAATGTTCTTGGATCAAGGGGTAGCTTCTAAAACAATTTGGATCTTAGTAATGTTCTGGGGATATTATTTATGGGCCCCTATACATGGGGCCGTTAGCTTACTTAAGAGACCTCCCAGCCCTTGCGGTTTTTTACGTATCACAAGGATATTGAGGGAGAATATGTTGACATAGGCCAACAACACCCAATTGGATGATGAACTTTCCTCACACCCACAAATTATTTATATAGCGGTCAAAACGAAAGTATTGCTTGGGTCGCCTATGAGTTCTCCGACGTGAGATGTTTCTCAATAGGCAGGCCCTCTAAAAAGGTATGTTTTAAAATAAAGGTGCAAAGCTCAAGATGTTTTTTCTCACCCAAGATCGCCAAAAGGTGTTAGGGGAGAAGACAACCGTTTAGCTTGCCAATCATTGAATGCACAACATACACTTCATAGCAGTTTGATTCTTTTTAAGCACCTTGAGTGCTGCTATCCCAAAAATATGTGAATAAAGCATAACAACTTGTTCTTTTTAATTGCACCAATATGAATTATTTTGGATATCATTCACTTTAAGATAGCAATGGTGCAAGACAGAATGAATAACTTGTTCATTTTTAAACCCAAATCTGAGTGTTTCTAAGAAATCAATCCTGGTCTTTAACCTGGTCAACAAAAGTAGAAACGAGCGTGCATCAACAAAAAGAAATCATTTTGCGTTTGTTCTTTTTATGCACCAAAATCAAAGTTCCTAATTATGAAAACTTGGAAAGAATTCATTTTTAGAGCACTTTAATTGAATTTTTTGTTTTTTTATCCACCAAATGACAATTCCTAACTTAGAAAAACTTGAAACGATTCATTTTTAAGAGCACCAAAATGAAAGATTCATTTGTGTTGTTCTTTTTAAAGCACCAAATGGCGATTCCTACTTTAATAAAGCTTGAAATAGTTCATTTTAAGAGCACTAAAAAACAAATTGTGTTTGTTCTTTTTATGCACCAAAACAAATATTCCTAACTTAACAAAAAATGTTTGTAGATCTGGAATGCTTTGACCATTTGTCTTCCCTACAAATAAATGTGTTAGTGTTTCTCAAACCCTACATACAAACACGTTAATACCTATCACACATTCAAAAATAGGTATATGTTAGCAAAAAAAAATTAGTTATAAATGTGCAAATCTCAAACATAAGTCTATCAAAGCAAATGCTCAAAAATCAGAGTCAAGTGCGCCCCTGTCAAAGAAAAAATGCACAAGTTTAGAGAAAGTGCGGCCCTGTCATCAGTCAAATGCTCAGGTTTAGAGAAAGTGTGCCCCTGTCAGAAACAAATGCTAAGAAAAATGTCAAATGTGCAGTTCTTAGTGTCAGTTGTGTGGTTTTCAGTGGCAAGCGTGCGGTTTTCTTGATAGGTAATTGCAAACTTTTATGGGACAGTGCGTGAAAACTTCTCCGATGCAATTCTGAAACCTGCAACTTCAAAAATGGCTCATAGAAATGTTAGTGTAGGGGACAAGGGTCCCACCAGGGGTGTTAGAATGTGTGAGGGGGAAAATCATAGATGCAAACAAGATATAATGTGCTTGAAATTAGAATCTAAGCTAAGATCAAGAACACTAATCTATATTTAATCCTACTTACGAAATGAACAATTAAGATTACTAAATTCAAGAACATGCGAATGCAATACATAAACAAATTAATTTAACAACGAAATCATTACCCATCTCGTATCGGAGTGTGTTTTTCTAATGTTGGAATGCTTGTATCACTACGAAGCCTCCATAGTTCATGTGCAAAAAGCTTGAAGAACAATGTTGATGTTGATTGATCGAAGAAATATTAAAGCTCTAATGGTGGTTGTTAATGTTGGTAGTACGTCGTTGTGCAAATGATGTTGAATCATTGATCCTTTTTTGTGAGGAAAGAGGTTTGTTATATAGAAAATGAGATTTGAAATGGACGGTCAAGATCAAACAATGTTGAATCAATATCGACGGTTGAAAGGTGTTGAGAGGATTTAGACATGAATAGATTGTACAAAGTAGATTGCACAATTTGTGGGATTGAGGAATAGATTGGTTAGTGGGGATTTAGATTGATCAGAAAAGATTTAGATTGATCAGTTAGGATTTAGATTGATCAATCAGCAAATTAGATGGCTCAGTCAACAATCGTATTTTTCTCAATCAGAAAGTGGGTGAGGAAAATTGATTAATTCATTTAATTAATTAATTCCTTTTTGGAGTTGAACGTGCAAATCAAGCTTGAATTTTGCAAACAAAGTTGCATTAGTTTGATTTTATTTTTGATGAATGATTTGAATAGTTTGATTTAATTATTCAAATTTTGGAGGGAAAGTGTCATAATTAAATTATTATGATTTAATAATTTAATTAACTTAGGAGAATAAGGTGTTTTAGTGACGTAATTAAATATTTGGTGTTATTTAATCAATTAAGATGAAGTAAAGTGGGATTAGGACTTCATTAAATAAATGTAATTTATTTAATTGGTCGAAATGATGAAAATGTGAATTAATTAAATAATGTCATTTTATTCAATTAATAGCAGAAATAGGGTTTTCAGGACTTTATCAAATAAATGAAATTTATTTAATTAGTCAAAAATGATGAAAAAGTGAATTAATTAAATAATGTTATTTTATTTAATTAATAGAGGAAATTAGGGTTTTAGATGTTGTTTGATGTTGTTTGATACCGTTTGATGTCGTTTGACGTTGTTTGATGTTGTTTGATGTTGTTTGATGTGAAATGTAGTGATGTTTTGATGATAATGATGTTGATGTTGTGAGAATTTTGTTTAGGGTGTGTGATAGGTATTAGATCAATTTCACATGTCTACAGTTATTACACATGCATGTTGATTGTTCAAACATGGTTTTGTTGAATACAATCTTTGAGCAAGATTTCATGTGATATATTAGAATGTGTCATGAATGATATTTAGTAGATTTGATTGGGTGAATCTAAAGATTTAGATTTGGTTTAGTTTTATTGGAGACAAGCACCTGATCAAGGGCCACTTAGATACTACCCTTCACTACATTTACAGTTTTTATTTTTGTTAAGTAGTTATTTCATAATTGCATAATCAGTTAAGATAGATTCTCATATCAAGTTATCAATAATTGGTGTTCATGTTCATTCTTGCATTCATTTAACTTGTAGTACTCTAGAGTGTAGAATAGGGTCAATTATTAGTTTCCAGTTAGTTTCAACAATTAACCTATTAACAATAGTTTAATCACAAACTATGTTGTAGGTACCTGTAGCCACAACATTGAACTTACTTCTTTCACTATTATGTGTTTTTATGATTTTCTAGCAAGAATAATACCTTTACTAGGATAATTTAGGTAATCTCAGGTATTTGAAAGCACATATAGTTCTAGTACCACCACAAGCCTACTAGCCCAGTTAGATTATCTAATGAAACTCTTTTCAATGTCAAGTGTATTGTTCAGCTAGGTTTTCCCCTGAATTGAGTGATTGCCACCAAGTTTATTAGACGTTAGAATGGACTCTACATTTTTGGCGCCATTGTCGAGGATGGTGCCACCTTCATAGACATGCTTTTCCAAGATTTTATAGTTTACACTTTGCTTTTAGTATTACGACTATTAGGTTTAATCTCATCAAATACTAGGAAATTCTAATAACATTGTGTGGGAGTTGTTGCTATACAAATTTTTACCTATTGTATGCGGAGGCAGAGAGACACATTGGGAAGGTTCCTCCCCTGTACAAGAAAATAAGCTAGAGAAGATAGTGGTGACTCCAATAAGTTAGAGCTAGGGTACTACTGAAGAAGAAACTTGCCTTTCACCAACATCTACTACACCTATAGAGTGGACATACCGAACCATGGGTGATGCAATGGATGATCCACTTGAACATGTGACCTTTGAGTTCCTAGTCACCGACCAAGAAAGGGCTATTGTGCTAAAGAATATCCCTCCTTCATTATTACCAATCTTTTATGGTTGGATGAATGAAGATCCAGACACATTTCTATTTGAGTTTGATGTCCTATGTAGGAGCCATGACTATACCTCTGATGCTCATAGGCTCAAGATATTTCTTGTCACTCTAAAAGATGTTGTCATGTGATGGTTTATGGGATTAGGCAAGGATGTTATTCCATATTGGGATACCATAAAAACATTGTTCTTGGAAAAATACCAAGACTATTTTAGAGGACTTGATAGAAGGAGAGGTGAAATTTTCAAAATGTCACGAGAGGATGAGCCATTAGAGGACTATGTGGAGAGATTCCAATTCTCCTTGAAGACAAACCCTCAAAACAATTTATCTGAAGAATCCCTCAAGTTAGTATTTTTGAGGGGAGTTAATGAGGACTATATCGATGCCCTCAATATTATTGGGCAAGGGGATTTTTCTCAACTATCATTTAAAGAAATATGTAGGTTCTGTAGAAATTACTCCAAGACCTTCACTAAGAAGCAAAAGGGAGAGAAAACATCCACCCTTAGTAAATCATCTATTGGGGTTTCAAAGATAGAGTTAAGTAATTTACCATCCAATATGAAGGAGGACATTATCAGTCACCTAGAAAATCAGTTGGACACTCTCCATATAAAGAAGAAGCAAGAGGAAGTTGAAGCAATTCTCACTGAATACTTCCCCAGCTACAAACAAAGGAAAGAAAACTACAAATGCAAGAGGGTGGCTAGTATTAAAGAAGACAAAACAGAGAAACCTGATTTTCAACCATTTGAAGGAGAGGATGGAAAAATATTTTACATTGCTCAAATAATTCCATGGCAACCAAGACAAGGTATGTCACAAGACCCTCTGAATTTCAATTCATCTTTTCAAATTGCAAATCAAAATTTGTATACTTAAAATTCCCAACCTTGGCCAAATAACAAAAATTAATGGCAAAACCCTCAACAATGGCAACAACCTTAGCAAAACTAGAACCAACATCAACCAAATGCATGGTCACAACAAAATTTTCAAGGTTCTAGTTATAATCCTCAATGGCCACCACAACAAAACTAGTGGCAATCACAATGGAAAAAAGGCCAGCAATGGCAGCAACAAAACATGAATTACCAGCAACCTTTACTCTCTCCTCAGCCACAACAACAAGCCATTATGCCTAATCCATCCAATCCAACATCTCAGCCGCCAAGAGCACCACAGTTACATGCCCATCTTGCACCTAACCCTAACAACAAGCATGTTTAGCAGGCTTATACTAACAAGGCTATGCAATACCCCACCTATGGGGTAGAGGTGAGTCATATCCACCTTAGGTCAGGAAAAACACTAGTTGGTCCTTCATCCCCACAAATTACTAAAATGGAAGATGAGGAATCTATAGCTAAAGCTCCAAACAATACAACCGTAGCACCTAAGTCAAATTAGGTAAACTAGACTATCTCAAGTCCAAAGCCTCCATTTCTTGAATGCTTATCCATACCAAGACATCAAATTCAAGATGAGATAGACTTATTGGGTCAACTAAAGGATGTAAGTATCAAAAATCCTCTCATTCAAGCAATTAAGGACATCCTAATTTATACCAATACTGTGAGGGACCTATGTCTTAAGAAACCAAGAAGAAAAAGGAAGGATCCTCAGACAGTTCATGTCCTAGGAAACCTTGTTGATATTATGCTAGGGAACATAGCTATCCCTAAATACATAGATCTTGGTAGTCCAGTAGTGGATGTTAAGACTAATGGGACCCTTATCGAGAATACCTTGATTAATTTAGGGGCAATAATCAATGCCATGACTAAGGAAACAATGAAACTCCTTCAGTTGGCCAACCTTAGACCTACACCTACTATTTTACAGTTGGCAGATAGGTCAACAGTAAAGCCTGAGGGAATCATTGAGGATTTAGTTATAACATTAGATTCCTGGGAATATCCTTTTGATTTCATAGTCTTGAATCCAAAGGTCAACCTCACAAGATATCCACTTATTTTAGGTAGACCATGGTTAGCTACAACTAATGCATTCATAGGCTATAGGTCTAGAAATATGATAATATCTACTAGGACTATGACAAAGAAATTATTCCTCTATCCTCCATCCCAACCTTATGTTGATCTTGAGAAAACCATATGGCCCACCTTGGATGAGGATGACCAATATTCCCTATAGAATTGAATGACAATAGAACATAGCTCTTTGTTAGATTATCAAAATGAAGATGATCTGATTGATCACATAATACAAAATGACTGAGGTAGGAACCCACAATAACAAGACTGTCTATCATGCCTACAAGACCCTTTACAAAACATTATACCTACTCATCAAAAGAAATATCTCAAATTTTCCATTCCTTACTACCATAGTAGTGTGTACGAAATATTCTTGGACTTGACCTCTCATCCAAGCATCATCCAAAACAATAGAAATTATGCCAAGAAAAACACTGAACATAAATAATGCATTAACTGAAGAGCAACAAAATACTCTGAATACAGTGTTGGAGGCACATGCAACATCCTTTGCTTGGGACTACCATGATATGAAGGGCATAGATCTTGATTTGTGTATGCATAGGATATATATAAATGATGGTTTTAGACCCATTAGACAACCTCAAAGACGAATGAACCTTGCTTTGAGAGAAATAGTTAAAGTTGAACTCCAAAAACTACTTGATGTCAGCTTCATTTATCCTATATCTGATAGTGAATGGGTATCACCCTTAGTTATTTTCCCTAAGAAAGGTGGAAAATGGAGGGTATGTGTAGACTATAGGGAGTTGAATACAACCACTAGGAAAGACCACTTTGAATTACCCTTCATTGATCAAGTACTTGACTCTTTAGCAGGGAAGAAGTACTTTTCATTCCTAGATGGTTTTAGTGGTTACAATCAGATAAAGATTGCTCCAAAGGATCAAGAAAAAACAACATTCACACGTCCTTGGGTTATGTATGCCTATTTTGTCCTACCCTTTGGGTTATGCAATACCCCAGCTACTTTTCAAAGGGTAGTGCTTAGCATCTTCTTTGATTATGCTCATGACTCTATGGAGATATATATGGATGAATTTACCACATATGGAGAAACTTATGAAGGAGCCCTTACCAATCTGGAAAAGGTATTGAAAAGATGTAAAGAACACAACTTGTCCCTAGGTAATGAAAAGTTCTTTATGATGATGACTCAAGGAATTTTTCTAGGGCATTTCATATCCAGTGAAGGGATTCAAGTTGACCCACATAAGATAGAGATCATTTCTACATTAGCTATTCCACAAAGGCAAAGAGATGTTAGAAGCTTCCTAGGCCATGCAAGCTATTATAGGAGGTTCATTAAGGACTTCAGTAAGATTGTAACACCATTGTTAGTTCTACTGACTAAATATATAGAATTTGATTGGACATCTGACTGCCAACATTCTTTTGAGGAACTTAAAGAAGCCTTAACCAAAGCACCTATTTTGAGGGGACCAAATTAAACATTACCCTTCCATATATACACTGATGCTTTAGATTTTGTTGTTGGAGCAGTTTTGGGTCAGAAAGAAGGTACTAAAGAATATGCTATTTATTACATTAGAAAGAAATTGTAGGGAGCAAAGCTAAATTACATTGTTACAAAGAAGAAAATGCTAGCAGTAGTATGTGCCATCAACAAATTTAGGCATTACATTATTGGATATGCAATTTTTATCCACATAGATCATACAACTATAAGATATTTGATGAAAAAAATAGTGGTAGGGGGTAGGCTAGTTAGATGGATACTCCTTCTACATGAATTTGATATCACAATAGTGGCAAGCTTGGGAAGGCTAATGTAGTAGAATATTTTCTATCAAGATTTCCAACACAATCAGTAGAAGGGGTAGTAGATGACTCATTTCTAGATGAGCATTTGCTTGCTCTTAATGTGCATACACCCTGGTATGCTGACATTGCAAATTATTTAGTGACAGAGAAAATACCAACACATTTTTCTCCAAGAGAAAAGAGACAACTAGTGCACAAGTGTTTTCCATATTCTTGGGTATTTGGTTACCTAGGCCCATAAAACATCATGAGAAGGTGTGTAAGAGAAGATGAAATGTTTGATATAATGAAAGCTTTCTATGATGAGCCCTATGGGGGTCACTTTGTAGCCAAAAGGACAACATTCAAAATCCTTAAAACAAGTTACTACTGGCCAACTTTACACAAGGAGTTATGACAGATTCCAAAGAATGGGTAGGCCAACTAAAATTAATGAAATGCCTTTGTAGCCATAATTGACACTAGCACCCTTTGACAAATGGGGTCTAGATTTCATTGGGCCAATTTCACTTACATCCAATAACAAGGAGTACATTTTGGTTTGCATTGATTATCTGACCAAGTGGGTGGAAATGAAGGCATTACAGTTTACTAGAGATGGTAATGTTGCTAAATTCTTGTATGAAGAGATTTTTACTAGGTATGGAGTACCTAGAGAAATAGTCACTGATCGGGGTCCACAATTTACTTCAAAGCTCATTACAAAATTGGTTGAAGAATATGAAATAAGGCATAAAAATTAAAAACCTTATCACCCTCAGGCCAATGGCCAGGTGGAGGTTACAAATAGGGAAATTGAAAGTATTTTGACCAAGATAGTGCAATTACACAGGAAAGATTAGGCTGCTAGATTACCAAAGGTAGTATGGGCATACAAGAATACAAGTAAAACAACCACTGGTTTCACCCCCTATGAACTAGTATATGGTAAAACAATAGTTATCCCAATAGAATTTGAGTATAAAAATAGAACAATAGTAGAATTGAACATGGACCTCATAGTAGCACAAAAGGAGAGATTGCATAACTTAAATGGATTGGATGAAGTCAGGATGGAAGCAATGTACTATATAGAGATAGTACAAAAATAGAAAAAATTGGATGACCAATATATAAAGACCAAGGAATTTAATGTAGGATATTGGGCCTTATTGTATGATTCAAGATATAAATATTTTAAAGGAAAACTCCAATCTAGATGGTTGGGACCCTATGAGATAAGCCAAGTTTTTCCTAATGGGGTAGTCAAGTTGGAGACCATAGATGCAGTAAGGCTCTCAATGTTGGTTAATGGCCATAGTTTGAAAATTTATAAAAAACCAGTAGATAAAGAAGATTTCATTCTTTCTCATTCAACAATATGGTCCTATCAGTGATCCAAATACAAGCTCAAAAACACACAATGATGACTCAGTAGCTAATATACCAAGTTATTCAAGTGAGTCAGTGGTTGAACTACATAGCTCACCCCCTGAGGTCATGCAAGTTTAATTTACTAATCCACCTCACATGCACACACATCATGGTTACAATGATACACATTTGTTTTGTAGCATTCTCCATATTGCAATAGGGACTTGTAGCTTCATGTATTAAAGTCGATATATTCCAATCAGGGACTTATTGCAGTAGGGACCTGTAGCACTTTACACATGAATTGTCAAACTTTAGTTGGAGACCTATTGCCGAAGGAACCCGCAACACTATATGTCAGAAATTTTAAAATTTGGTGCAACATTAATTGCAGATCATCACTTTTCACTCCAATTTTTCATCACACATGCAAAAAATACACCTGTCATATCAGTACATGCAACATGCTCATTTCATTTCACGATGTCTATTTCAAATTTCAACTTCTCCCATTCGTACATTTTGCCTCATTTCAAACCATGTGCCAACCTATCATTAATTTCACAATCCATCCACTCATTCATTGCAATTAAATCATGTCAAATCAGCATCATACAATGGATAATCTTCAAATAAGTTTCACACACGTGAAAGTTTAGTTCAGAATATTCGAAAGGTATGCAATCTACATGACCATAATTAACATGTCTTTTCATTATGATTCAATATATACTCACATTAAATATTGCATACTTTCTATTCATTGCTTCTATTTCCATACTTTGTAATTATTACCTTTTCCTATTTTTCCTAACTTGAAGTGCAGACATTTCAAGAATTTTAGTTGGGGGGAGGGTACTTCATAAGCCAAATTTTAAGTTTCCACTGCCACCAAAAAGCCAAACGCAGAACCAAGAAGCAAACATACAAACCTTTTTGTCATACCTTGTTTTGCACCTACAACCTTTTTCTTGTTGATTCTAGTTGAAAATTGTCTAAATTCAAGCTAATTAAGAACCTTTCAAGCTTATAGAAGTTGAACAAGGGAGAAAATGGAAAAATGGTTGAAGTTGTTGAAGGAAAGGTGCATGCAAGAGTAATAGATAATGTGGGTTGGTGGACTGTTGAGATTGAAATTTGGGTTCAATTTTTCAGAGTTCTTGAAGAATTTTTTATCAAAAGTAGAATAAATCACCATGGGAGTTGATATCATTAGAAGGGAGCAAACTACATATAAATAGATAGGGGAAGATACATTAATGTTACCCATTTTCACAAGGGTAGGATGGCTAGATTATTTTTTGAAAATGATAGAATTTGATGATGATATAACAAGGATATTTGTAGCTACATTGGAGCATGATTAAGTTGTTGTAAAGGGATTATCAGTAGATGAATTAGAAGGAGCAATTGCACAAGTATTTGGTTTTCCTAGGATTGGAGCTAAATTTCCAGCTCGAGTAGATGCAATGGTAGCAAGAGAAGAGTTTTATGAATGAGGAGAAAACTTGGATTCATCATCCCAGGGTACCAAAAGACTTTCACTTATGCGGGTTTGGGCTTCTTGTGCCTCATATATCATCAAGTACCTCACATGTGATGGTAGGTTATCACTTCTTTACACTATGCATTTCAAATTATTAATCCATATTCATCATAATAGGCTTGTTAATGTGCCAAATTACCTCAACAACTTGTTAAAGAGGACGGGATCCAAATACCAAAGGAAAAAGAATGACTCAGCTCTTTCCCATCATTGTTTAATAGCCCTATTAACAAAAAGTATTCTTAGAATTTAATACCCATAGGTATCTTGGGAAGACTTTGTGAAATGTCAAATCATCAACATTATGTTACAACAACCTACAGTTCCTAAAACCCTAGAACCATTAGCTGAGACTATAAGAGAAACCCCTCTTGGTTCACTAGTTGCTTCACCTACCCATAGCCAAGGTGAACCTAAGGAGCATAATGTATAGGAATCATCACCTACAGTATATAGGCAACCTACAACAAAGAAGACCCTGTCCACCTCTAAGACACCTAAAGCTAAGAAAAAGGGGGGTAGCTCTTCTCCACCTTCAAAGGTGTAGAAGAAAAAGGATACATAAAAAGAGACAACTGCTACACCTAGGCATTCAAGTCAGTTGAAACATAAAGGTGTTATGAGGGGAAGCATAGCGAAACCAGAAGAGGAATTAAGGGATAAGGAGATAGAAGAGGAAAACATTATGATGGTTGCCACTGACTCTTAAATAAAAGAAAATTCTCTTAAGAAGGTGCATGTTCCTGCTAAAAGAAAATGGTATGTATCCACCTCTGAATCAAATTTAGAGGATATATTTGTTGCTCATAAAACCAAGAAGAAAACCTCAAAAAACCCTAACAATGAGGGTTTTGAATACACAAGAGGTTGTGATAAGACTTTGGGGGATGAAGAAATGTTTTTAGAAGAAAGGAATGTTAGGAAAGAGTTGGAGGAATCATTAGAAAGAATTAAGAAGTTAGAACAAGTGAAAACTTATGAGCAAATGGATAAAGAGAGGGAGATGAAGATTCAAGATATGGAGGAGAAACTACAAACATATGGACATGGGGCTAAATTGGATTTGTTGGCACAACTTGTCATAGTTAAAACAGGGGATACATAACTTGCAACAAAAAATAGCAGACCCCCTCCTATAAAGACTCCAACTCATCATACAACTTTTTCCCTTGGGTATCAGTTATGGAAAGTTATTAATGAATTTTCACAAGAGAAGGAAAACTGGAGAAAAGAAAAAGAAACCCTAATTATAAAGCATGGTAAAGAGCTAGAGGGGAAGGACATTGAGATAAACAAATTAGCAATCAGAGTGGAGAAGGTAGCAAATAAAGTTTCCCAAATTATTAGATACAAACCCCCAACAAGAACTTATGCATTGTTTTTGCAAGAAAAATTTCTAAGTTTTCAATTTAGCAAGCTAATAAGTAACCAGTCAGTTGCAATGAGCAGGAAAAATGATTTCCTTAATGTTCTTGTTGACTCCACACTAGATGAACAAGACCAGCTTTGTGAGTACTATCTGGATAACTATGTAGTGCCTGAGGAGACATAATGGAACCCCTTGATGTTTTTGGTGGATTTATAGGTCAAAGTACTAGCATCCTACTTTAGGAATGAAGTTTTTAGGGGTGAAATTATGGAATAATATGAGGAGAGATAAATCTATTGCTCTCCCAGTAAGGAAGGAATCAAATGACCCTGATGCCATCATAAATTAATGGTTACAACTTCTAAAGTAAAAAGGACCAAGAGGAAATATCATGAGATTGAGGATGTAGGATTATAAAAGAATGTAGACATTGGAAATTGTATCAGTTCATCATAGTTATAAGTATGTATAGTAGAGATGGGATAGTTTGACTCCAGAGCTACAGAGGAAAGAACCACATTCAATATACAACTTGATGGCTATGCTTGAAAGCATGTGTAGGTATATGGATATTTCTACTAACCATGCACTTAAGTGAATGCCACTAGCATTCCAACCACCCACCCTTCTTTATACAGTGCCGCATTGGACAGGGGATAAGATGGAGGAATGTGAATAGGTTGAACTCACCAGATGAGGAGGTTTTAATGTTATAGGGGATTCTACCTGAAGCAAATCAAGGGATTAAATATTTTCATGGACCTTAGAGAGATTACACTGCACTATAATATATCCCACTAGTTCATTTGCTTGAGGGCAAGCAAAAGGGTAGTTGGGGGGAGTGATGAGCCCATTTATTAGCTAATTTTTTGTTATCTTTATGCTGCTTATAAGACATTCCTATAGTATATCATCTTTTGTGTCTATTATATAGACCTTGAACTTGGTTAAAGTATATGGAAATGCAGTTATGATATGATGATGTTGCATGATTTATATGTGAATATGTATGAATTATAATTCATATATGTGTTTAATCATGATAGTTAGTATTGTATATGTTTTTTATGAACTTACAGCCTAAGAAGACACTATAGCCTGCAAAATACAACCCACAATCGAAGGATTTCCTAGAAAACAAAACAAGGGATGTTCCTTAATACACTAAACATAATAACTATAACATGGAGATAGCTAATGAAGACAATCATGCATCATTATGATAAACAATAAAGGCATTGAAGAAGGAGAACCCTGTTATCATTAGGATTTGGTGTAACTGATTCTATGTTCCACATTCTAGTTTTTTTATTGTAGAGTTCTAATCCTATTTGGATTCTTATTTCTTTTCAATTGCAGTTAGGATAGCTACATCTTAATTACGCTCTGATATCTAGGAGAGTTGTAATTAATGGTTTCAGTTTAGAGTTTTTTTTTTAATAAACTCCCATATGCAAGTATATAGTCAATGGTTGAGTCTTTAGAATAGAGAGTTGATTAATCTTTTAGTTTGTATTTAGTTATCAAAAACTTTTTAGTTTTCAGTTGTTATTACACAGACATATTGATTGTTCAAACATGGTTTTTTTTTAATACAATCTTTGAGAAAAGATTTCTTGTGATATTTTGGAATGTGTAATGAATGATCTCTAATTGATGTGATTGTGTGAATTTGAAGATTTAGATTTGGTTTAGTTTAGTGGAGATAGACACCTAAGAAAGGTCCACTCAGGTACTACCCTTCACTACATTTACAATTTTTATTTTTGTTAAGTAGTTACTTCATAATTACATAATTAGTTAAGATAGATTATCATATCAAGTTATCAATAATTTGTGTTCATATTCATGCTTGCATTCATTTAACTTGTAGTACTTCATAGTGTAGAATAGGTTCAGTTACTAGTTTCCAGTTAGTTTTAGCAATTAACTTATTAACAACAATTCAATCACAAACTATGTTGTAGGTACCCATAGCCACAACATCAGCCTTACTTCTTTCATTGTTATGCATTTTTATGATTTTCCAACAAGCATAATACCTTTAATAAGATAATTTAGGTAACCATAGTTCTTTGAAAGAACATACAGTGTCAGAACCATCACATGCCTACTAGCCCTAGTCAATAATCAAATGAAAGTCTTTTCAATGTCAAGTGGACGGTTCAACTGGGTGTGCCCCTGAATTGAGTGATTACCTCCAATTTTATTAGACATTAGAATGGACTCTACAATTATTAGCCTTCAAGACTATCAATTTTTAGTTTGGGATAATGCAATTTATAGTATCATGTGTGAAGTAACTTATCATGCATTTCCCCTTGTTGAGGTGATCGACATTCCTTGATTCTAGGACTTTGTCCTTTTCAAGGCGAGAGGTACAAAGGTGGTACATGAATTTCATATACTCTAGTCACCCATTCATTGTGGAGGTATTTTCTTTTGTAGATGGGCTTATTCTAAGTTAATACACCCGATCTTCTACTAGCTAAGTTATGTATTTTTTTACATGTATTCATTGTTCTAATACTCATGACACCAATTAGTGAGCTCTTTTTGAAGAAGGCTTGTGAAATAAACCTCAAAAATTCCTTGGATTTAGTCTTTTATGTTATTCTCTATTGTATTTTATCACTTTCTAAGTCATACACACTAAAATCGATCTTTAGACAATCAGAAAATTTCAAAACCTTGGACAAATTTAGGTTCAAAATTGTAAAAACTCTATCTCTGAGTCACAGTAACACTTTTAACTATCATTCTGTAGAAATTTTATAGATTGCATCATTGGTATTTGTATCTCAATGTGTCTATTTTTTTCATATAGACACTTTGTTTGCAAATTGACGCGTATGTACAACTTGACGCTTGTGTCTTAAAATAGTTCTCTTTCAAAATCCTAAAAAATAACGTAGTGATGTGTTTGACTATCACATAGTCAAGCTTTTGGCACGTAAACCTACACTTTTGAAAAACTTATTCACTTCTGTAAGGGGTAGTGCATGGCTTATGTCAGTTAAATTGATGCTTTTGTAGAGTGATGTGTTTGAATGCTAGTCACAAATCACCAAAATTCTCCAAAAACTTAGATTCCTAATTTTAACCAAAAATCAATATAAGACTAGAGATTTATTCAAAACAAACTTGTATTCATCACCACCATTAAAAATAGCAACATACAATTTTTTATCTACATCCCATCTCATTTGTTCATTTTGGACTTCTTTAAACACCTCTTAGTTATCTTTGGATCAAAATCAACTTCACTAAATGAACAAAAAAACTCATCCAAATAACAACCTACATTTGATATTGGTCTTTTTATTTAGATCTCATCTTATCATCTAGTTTAGCTTCTAACTTAGAAAACACTCCTTTTCAAGTACCTAGTTAAATTAGCACCAAACCTTTGTGAGCTAGCTTGCTTAGTAGTCATCATCTACTTCTAATTTTGTAACCTCATTATCCTCTTCCTTCACTTGGACTCATCAGTCTAGAATGAGCAAGGGTTATCGTCAAACACCCATCAACACGAGATCTAGTAATTTTTTTTAAAATTGTAGGTCTCATAGCTTCCACCCGTCCAATCATCATAAAAACATTTTTCCAAGTCTACTTAGGTGTCCTTTTGTAAGGCCAATATTGAAACCAACAAAACATGTCAACATCACTCCATTATCAATATTCATGTATATTGTATCCCTCCATAGGGTCATCACATTCTACTAGCTTCAATGTCACAACAACTATGGGTGCCCCTAAACAAGGGTTTGGAACACTTTGTCACTTGTTTGATTTTAATCAATACCAAACCTCACAATCAATCAACCAGATAATCAATATGTGAATCTTCCAAGAGTACCACCACAACCCAACAACAACAACACCAAACGTGAGTCACTCCCTTAGGGGAGCCAATAAAGTCAATTTTGCACAAGCTAATCCAATCAAATTTTATCAAAATTCCAGTGTTACAAGGTCAATATGAACTTTAATTTAAACCCATATGGTATAATGACAATGATTATTGTGAATACCATAGAACAAAAGGTCATGAAACGTCAAATTTCATAAAACTCAAGAACCTCATACAAGACCTTATTGACCAAGGTGCACTTAGCATTGGGGATCATCTTCAAAAAATCTATCCAAAAATAATTATATTAACAATGTCTCTACATCACATAATGATAAAGTTGACATATATCAAGAATCTTTTTCAAAGCATGATCAAACTTATCCATCAATGTATAGCAATGTATCATCACATGACACATCAATATCATGTGACTTCATGATAAAATGCATTGAATAAATCTTCCCACAAAAATCCTCCATCTCTAATTCCAATCCGTCATCTTCTAGGCCTTCACAAACTCAATTCATACAATCCCCATCAAGCAATCCATCGCACAATGGCACATTTTCAGATTTTCTCCAAGGCCTATCGATAATAGATAATCATGAGCTTCTAGCCAGCCAAAAATTTAATGCAAGTCCAATTGGTGATCAAGGATTCCTTAACCAAATAATGTCATGCATCCAATCCCCTCTCATGTCTAATCTAGAAAATCTAATTCAAAATATATTACCAACATGCCAATATTTTGAAGTTATCCCAATGTCCTTTGCAAATAATCCATTCTTTGAACATGATCCATGTAAAGAACATAATCCAAAGCATAACAAATATTTCTCTAAAATAAGTCAAGATCAAGATTCCATCTCTCTAAAACACTACAATGATTTAATAATATTTTTTAATCCATACAGGATTTCACAACAAAAGATGACCATATCTATACACCAATAACTCCTACTTCTACCAATGAGATACTTTCTTCCACTAGACACACAGATGATCTTCCTCTAGAACAAGAGTCTCCCACTTTAGACATATTTTCAAATGATCAAGCTATCTTTGAATTCAAAGGACTTGATGGTGACATTCCAGAAAATGACCATGAAGAAGGTTTCTATATTGACTTTAAAACACCAACATCTTTTAAAGACTAACCAAAATCCAATGTATCTCAAACTCAGGTCGAATATATTGATCGAGAAGTTATCTCACATATTGATGAAACATCGATAACTTATAAACTTGGATCGCTTACCTTCATCAAAGAAATCCCTCTCACTAATAAAGAGACTACCACCTTTGAAAGTTCCCAACATTGCAGAGAAGGATTAGCACCATGTTTCCAAGAAAAATCATATTCAGATGCTAACAAAAATTTTCAGCAGATAAAGTATCAAGGCAAAGGATTAGGCCTACATGAATAGGGTATTCTATAACTAGTACAATTTTTCAACAATCCTAAGCATCAAGGTATCAATTATTCAACAATCAAGGAATCCAAACATGCTAGTAGTACCTCCACGATATTGGGGGAAACTTTATCTAATGCAAACATAAACATGGGAGTCATGAAGAGTCATTATAATGAAATTTCTGCCAACACTCCAACTATCCATGTCATAAATTATCATCCTCACATCTTTCCACCCATTAATTGGGGCCAACAAGAGAAAAATTCTTACAAAGAAAAATGACAAGTTGTTGAAGCTAAAGAATCAAAAATTCAAAGTGAACACATGAAGTTAAAATAGATCCCAAAGAAAAATAAAGCAAACAATCCATATCAAACTCCATTAGCCAAAGAAACTATGGGGAAAAATTAAAAAGGGACTTCAATCCATCAAAAGTGTCCACCAATACAAAATAAGTCTTCAACATTGACATACAAAGTGTATGAAAAAGATATTCCTCAATCCACTCACAATAAAGTATCCACCTTCCATCACTCATCATCCCAATATTAAATAATTCATCCACATCTCATATCTTCCATCAAAATTCACCATCCAACAGAATATTCAAATACCACATTAACCATGTCTTGGTGAAAACTCTTTATCATAAGGACTCTAATGGAAATTTATTGCAATGTGCACATTTAGATAAGGTCAACTCATGTATCGACAAATATCACAAGAAAATGCAAGGGTTACATATTGTAAACAAAGATTTTGGCACCCAAATGCTTTATAGTCCTTCTAGGGTTTTTCACCTAAAAGGATAAAGATTGGGGCCAAATTGCAATGTATACATTCAAAGATTGATGTGATGTGGGTGTAATGTGAATAGATGAGATGGAATAAATGCAGAAAATCAACAAAATCTATTGATTATGTATGCAAAACTAAGAAATATGAAATGTTTGAAAACACAGTGTTGTATGCAAACATGAACTAGAAACATAAGCAAATAAGAGCAAAATTAAATGAAAATAAATGAGGTGCGCCTGGAAACTGAAAGCATATCTGGGAAGGTTCTAGAATGTTGTAGAATTCAATGTTGATGCCCACTAGGACTCATTTGCCACAAATGGTGAATTAGTCATGTTTCTAGTAAAATCTATCGAAATAGGTTTCAGGATGTCGGGAACACAAACTTCAGAAAACTCTTTTTCGAGCCTAGTAGTGGGACTCATTCACCACAAATGGAGAATCAGTCCACCTACAGAAATTTGCAAATTCAAAGGTCAACTATGTGGGTCCTGGTCTATACTTTTTTGCTTGTCAGGTTGACGGATCTAAATTTGTAGAAAACGGGCTGAAAGATGTCTCCAAGCTTCAAATAGGGTTATGTTGACTATGATGACTTTGATGACTTTGAAACACCTTTTTGACACCTTTCTCCTTGAAAAATATACCTACAAGACCTATAAACACACATGCAAAGAGGGGAAAAAGGGTTAAGGGTTAGAGTATAGGGGTTTGCCTTGGTCAAACCCCACTTTGGTAGTCAAACCCTTGATAATGAAATGAAATAAACAAAGAATGATGAAAAAATAACATGCAATTCATAAACTCACCAAACCCTTGTTGTTGAAGTCTGAAGATATGTCAATGGCTGCTCCAAGATGCTTGATAATTGCTTGATTGAATGATGTTATGATGCTTGAGTGAATGCTTAGATCCATGAATTGAATGCATGAATGAATAGGGGTTAAAATGAATATAAAATCATATATTTATACACACTTATGCCCTTATTTCCCGAAAATACATCACAGGCTGACCTTAGGTCTTTAGGAATAAAAAACCACCAATAATTTAAGTTTATTTTGATTTTTGTGCCAAGAGGGACTCATTCACCCCTAGTGGAAAATGGGTCCCACTCAAGGCTTGTGAATGGGTTTCAAAAATTATATTGTATTAAATGATGTTTGTTGGGTTTACATTCAAAAATACACTTAATTAAGACTTGTAAGTGCATAAAGGGGCTTAATAAAGCATAAGAAAGGTGTATTTGGTGATGACAAGTCTAGAAAAGCATGAAAGTTTGTTACAAGACTTTACAACACTTTAAAATAATACTTGGTAAGTGATAAAAAGGGGGCCGTATGTAGGTGAATTATGATAAGAAGAGTCTAGAAAAGTGTGAAAATGTCTTACAATACTTCACAACCCCTTTACAAGACATCATAAAGTCTTAAAGATTCAAGACCTAATGTGAATGTGTGGGCCACATTGCAACATTAAATCAAGGTGAAATCAAGCCAAATAAGCACAAGGAGGGACAAAAGAAGAAAAATTAAAAGGGTTACTTTTTTCGTGTCCATAGTTAGCCCCCACTTTAGTGAGAGGATGAACTTGCTTCAAACTCACACTAAACTAGCTGAACATGCAATCAAGAGGGGTACGAACGCACTAATGCTTGGTAAGATGAGACAACAACAATCAAGAGGGATGATCAAGCCCCCAAGATCAAGATCCCATGGAAAACCAATCATAAGCACAAAGGAACACACATGAAAGTGATGAAGAGGAATGAAGGAAATTCGGATCAAGATTTGATCATTTGTCTAGCTTGTTGTGGATTAGATCTAGGTTGTTTGTTTGGAAAGAAAATACATACTATGGGGCAATGGAACTCGTGGTTGTCTGTCAGGTGAGAAGGCCCAAGTATACTCACTCTAGGGCCACGAAACTTTTGGTCATTTGTGGGGTGAGAAATCCACAAGGTGGCCATGGGGAAAATCATGCCTTAGAATGGGCTTCCCGCTCAACCATACTAAATTTATACCTCTTGATAACTTTAATAAAGTGCCAAAAAGAAAAATGTCATTTCGTGCTTCATGAGACAAGCAAAGCTTCATATTCCTAGAACTCATGAACAAATGCAATGGCACCACAAGCATGCAAGTTGTGTTATGCAAGGTGGCCATGTAAATACAAAATGTAACATGCAAAAGATGTTCAAATGAGTCTTGCTTAGTTCACGCAAGGTCTATAACTTAGGGAAAATTGTGTCTAATGTCTCCAAGAAAGGACCAATCAAAGGATAGAATATTCGCAACTTAGGGGATGTAGTGCATTGCATCAGGCCACTAAGAGGAATTTAATATGCTAAGATAGATCATGCTTATGAAGGACACTATACCCAATGTCATCCAGAAAGTGAAAAAAGCATTGTATGGAACAAGAAGGCTGCACTAAGAACTAAAAAAAAAGAAAAAAAAATGCAAATGAATAATGCTAATGTATGCCCCCACTTTAAAGAAATTGCTACACACCATTTTGTGAGAAATTACTTTAAAGTAGCAAATGAAAAATGCAAACAAGAAACAAGACATGAGAGCCAACTTGGAAAGCCCCTATGCCAAGTCATACGTTTTCGAGTAAGGCTGCGTCATGCAAATGAAAAGGGAACAAAAGAAAGAGAGGTTGCCCCAAAAAAGTAACACACCAAACACATAAGGGATCTATGGATTTGGGGTCAGTATGTTCGTTGTTGCAATGTTTTGATTAAAGAGATTGGAACTGTCATCATTCCCCAAATACACATAGAACTGAAAGAATGACACAAAGAGAGAGAAAACAAAAGAAAAAGAAAGATTTATTTTGGGTCAACATGGAAGAGACATAGGATGTCTCAACACCTTGCATTGTCCCCAAAAGGAAAACATAAGCAAATGAAAATGAAAAATATTTTGGGTCAACATGAAAGAGACATTGTGGTCTCAATGCCTTACATCATCCCCAAAAGGAAAACACAAAACAAAAGTGAAAAGGAAAAAGAAATACCATTTGGGTCAACATGGAAGAGACATAGGGCATCTCAACGCTTTGCATCATCCCCAAAATGAAAACACAAAACAAAAGTGAAAAGGAAAAAGAAAGACCATTGGGTCAACATGGAAGAGACATAGGGAATCTCAATGCTTTGCGTCATCCCCAAAAGGACAACACAAAACAAAAGTGAAAGGAAAAAGCAAAAAGAATGTACGGCATATAGAAGAATGAAGGTACAAATAGAGGAATTGAATAAAAAGAAAGAACATCAAATGTCACGTCATGGGGGAACATGATACACACATGCACATGCAAAAGAAAAGGAAAATACTAGTAATACAAAGGTAAGTTTACCATCAAAAAAGTCATCCACCTCCCAATCTCAATCAAGATAAGCGGAAGGTGAAAAACATAGCTAGGGGACAAGGAAAAATGCATCACTAGGACAAGGCTAACAACGTCTTGCCGCCACTAAGTGCAAGGCAAGAATGAGCCAAGATATGTGATGGTGAAGGTCATGCAATAGTGAGAATGGAATATTCTACAACTATTGCATGAGGAGGTGGTGAATGTGTACTAGGGGATGATAGGATAGCATTCAGTGTCATCGAAGTGGTACTTACTCAGTATTTCATTCAATATCTGACACTCATCAATGGAGTGTCCAAGGACATGATGGTATTTACAATAAGGTATATTAGAATCATAAGGATGGATTACCAACCTATTCATAGGTGGTAATAGGATGAGACCTATGTTTAAAAGCATTTGTAATTTCGTTTCACCTTCAGGTGGTGGATGAAGAGGAAACTTTAGTTTTTTCAATTTGTAAGGTTGTTTACATTTACTAGATTCACCTTTTTCATGGATTGAAGGAGGAAGAGGAACCATGGGGATCCTAGCATCCTTGTCATTGAAATCATGTAAGGGTTGTTCACATGGAAGGAGAACATTCAAATCGGGGGGGGGAATCGAAGATCATCGTGCCATCATCACGAAGTCTCTAATATTCTAAAGGAGGCTTGCTATCATGAGAAGGATCTTGATAGCCTAATCCTGTTGTGTTTTCATCTTTTGGTCTTTGTTTGAAAAGTTGATGAATGTTATGTTCGGTTGTTGTGTCACATCCTTGTTTGCTTAAGATGGTAAAACCTTTGCCACAAGTTTCTTCAAGGTTTATTGGTGTGTTGTAACTTTGTTATCATAGAATGGTTGAGGAGGGGCTTGGTTAGAGGAACTAGGTCCACCTGTTGGAGGGAACTTAGGTCTTTCATTAGTTTTAGGGTGTAAATAGCCAAACGTATCAGGGGGTGATATAGTAGGAATATCTTGTTGTTTCATGGAGGGATAAAAGGATGCATTGGCTTTGAGGTTGTCAAGGCATTCATTTAAGAACTTATTCATGTTATCATTTGCTCCAATGATGTCAATGGCATGAGGAGGATATTCATGAGGAGTTGAAGGAGCATGAGGAAGGTTAAGTGGTGCAGGAGCAACTAGGCTAACCTCCATCTTGTTCATTTCATTTTGGCTTGTATCTGACCTTAGCCAAGTCAAAGGATTTGTGTATTTGTTTTGGACCTTAGAAGGTCATTGTTGTGCTTAGGTGAATTAGTCATTAGGACTAAGATTCACCAAAGTTTTGTTGTCTTTATTAGTTTTGCTTTGTTTAGCCATGTTGGAATTGGAGCCTTAAATGTGTTCTAAACACATCAATGTTGTTAGGAAGATGCCAAGAGGCAGTTAAGGGAGTTGGATGCTCATAATCAAGGAGTTAGAGGTCCTAGGAGTTAGGAAGAGGACATGATGATAAGTTGCAAAAAGTTGTTACAAAGTTGCATGACAACATTTGTCATGTTGCATGCAACTCGGTTATCTTGGATCCCTTAGAAGATGGGAATGTGGGATCGACCAACATCCCTAAAAACATGGCAAAAGGAATCTATGATGCAAGAGGCTTGAGTTATAAGGATAGTAGTTTGTAATTAAGTAAGGGGGGTTATGCTTTTGAATAGAAGAACACTGCATTTTCTAAAAATCCCATGTGTTTTGAGGTGACAGTGATATCAAGTGGATTGTATGTACTAATTTGGTATTGGATTTGAGTTTACAAGACATATCTAAGCATTCTTTCTTTTTTAAGTAAGTTCATTTGATTTAGTTTAAGTGTTTTGTGTAAATAAGTTAGAGTTTAGGGTCTTTACTGTCTTGTTTTGAACAGTCAGTCTTTTTATGGCTCCCCCATGAAATCTAGCCACGGGAACTTCCTGAGATTAGATGGATTTGTTAGGGGAGCCAATTCTCTGTATATACTTAGTGGTAGGAGTCTTGAAGAGTCAAGCATGCATTTTTAAAATCAAACCCTAGGCGAGCTTAGAAGGGTCCGATTAGGAGTTTGATAGAGAAGAAGTGAAGAGTATAGGCAGGGGTTAGAAGTACAGTACAGAAAAAGCATGGTATCAAGTAGGGTATGATAAAATCTTCACATGCTAGAAGGATTAAGATCCAGTCAATCCACTTGTGTGAGAGAGGAGCAAGAAATCAGTGTAACCCTACTAATTAGGCCTATTAGCCCAATTTGACCTAGATTATAGAAACCAGTGTACGGAGGAGACAGAGGCTTGAAATCTTGTGAATATTTTAGAGAACCAAAAAGGGTATCTAAATATGAAATTTGTTTCCCAGGTTGTTTGGAAATTTTGAGCAAGAATGGCAAAAAGGTCACTGTCAAGGGCTACAAGAAACTAGGCCTTTTCAAGACCAAATCTTGAAATCAGTAAGAGTGAAGACTGAAGATCCTCCAAGATGGATCCAGGTGGATGTAGAATGCTTGTTTCCAATATGTTGGGCACCCCTGCAAACAGTTCAAGATTTTATGTGAAGTTGGCACTTAGATTCTTCTAAGTGTAGGAGAGAGTTTGCTAAGTTCAAAGAGGTGTCAATCTTTCAAGGTGAAGCACAAGTGGAAAACTCTTGGAGAGGAGTTGGAGCAGGACTTGTTAATCCTAACAAGAACCTATTGGTATCAGGTTCTAGGAAGAAGACAGTGAAAAAGGTCTTTTAGCAGATTGTGCAAGCAAGCCTTTGGAACACCTACACCATTAAGGTCATTAGGATCAGTTCCAAAGGCACAATTTGACATGTCCACTAAAGCTTTTAATGACATCCAAAACTTATTAAAGAAAAAAGCCATGATGAAAATGAATGAAAGTACACTAAGTGCAAGAAAACAACAAATCTAGAAAGAATGAAAAAATGTAGTAACAGAAAACTAGAATGCAGAAAATTCCCATAAAATGCCAGAAAATGCAGTGCAAAATATGCAACTGGACTAATTCTCCCAGGGTGGCGAATGAGTCCAAGGATAATTTTTTTTTAGTTTTTTCAGAAATTTTAAATGTAATTTGATATTTTTCATATTTTTTTATGAAGAACTATGATGCAGATGCAGAATTTTAGTGATTTTAAATGAGAGGAGATGCAAAAATGAAAACTATATGATCTTTTCATTAATGCAATTTTGAAAACCCTAGGATGCAAAACAATGCAAAACCTAATGAAATGATGCAAGCTAAACCTAGGATGCAAATGCACTTGGAATTAGAAGTGAAAATTCTCTAAATTTGGGTCCACCAAAATGTAAACAAAGATTTTGGCACCCGAATGCTTTATAGTCCTTATGGGGTTTTTCACCTAAAAGGATAAAGATTGGGGCCAAATTGCAATGTATAAATTCAAATATTGATTTGATGTGGGTGTAATGTGCCTAGATGAGATGGAATAAATGTAGAAAATGAAAAAAATCTATTGATTATGTATGCAAAACTAAGAAATATGAAGTGTTTGAAAACACAATGTTGTATGCAAACATGAACTAGAAACATAAGCAAATAAGAACATAATTGAATGAAACTGAATGAGGTGCACCTGGAAACTGAAAGTAGATCTGGGAAGGTTCTGGAATGCTGCAGAATTCAATGTTGATGCCCACTGGGACTCATTCACCACAGATGGCGAATTAGTCATGTTTCTGGTAAAATCTGTCGGAACAGGTTTCGGGATGTCGGGAACACAGAATTTTAGAAAACTCTTTTTCCAACCTAGCAGTTGGACTCATTTGCCACATATGGTGAATTAATCCACCTACAAAAATCTACAAAGTCAAAGGTCAACTCTGTGGGTCTTGGTCTGTACTTTTCTGCTTGTTGGGTTGATGGATCTGAAACTGTAGAAAATGGGCTGAAAGATGTCTCCAAGCTTCAAATAGGGTTATGTTGACTATGATGAATTTGATGACTTTGCAACACCTTTTTGATACCTTTCTCCTTGAAAAATATACCTACAAGACTTGTAAACACACATGCAAAGAGGGGGAAAAGGGTTAAGGGTTAGAACTTATAGGGGTTTGCCTTGGTCAAAACCTACTTTGGTAATCAAACCCTTGATAATGAAATGAAATAAAGAATGAATGATGAAAAAATAACATGCAATGTCATAAACTCACAAAACCTTTGTTGAAGTTTGAAGATATGTCAATGGTTGCTCCAAGATGCTTGATAATTGCTTGATTGAATGATGTTATGATGCTTGAGTGAATGCTTAGATCCATGGATTGAATGCATGAATGAATAGGGGTTAAAATGAATAGAAAACCATATATTTATACACACTTATGCCCTTATTTCCCAAAAATACAACATCATAGGCCGACCTTAGGTCTTTAGGAATAAAAACCCACCAGTAATTTAAGTTTATTTTGATTTTTGTGCCAAGAGGGACTCATTCGCCCCTAGTGGTGAATGGGTCCCACTCAAGGCTTGTGAATGGGTGTTGGGAATTATATTGTATTAAATGATATTTGTCGGGTTTACATTCAAAAATACACTTAATTAAGACCTATAAGTGCATAAAGGGGCCAAATAAAGCATAAGAAAGATGTATTTGGTGATCAAAATTCTAGAAAAGCGTGAAATTTTGTTACAAGACTTTACAACACTTTAAAATAAGACTTGGTAAGTGAAAAAATGGGGTATGTAGGTGAATTATAATAAGAAGAGTCTAGAAAAGTGTGAAAATGTCTTACAACACTTCACAACACCTTTACAAGACATCATAAAGTCTTAAAGATTCAAGACCTAATGTGAATGTGTGGGCCACATTGCAATATTAAATCAAGGTGAAATCAAGCCAAATAAGCACAAGGAAGGACAAAACAAGAAAAATTAAAAGGGTTACTTTTTCCGTGTCCACACATATAAGTGCATGTATCTTGGTAAAGAAACTCCTCCAAACTAGATATCATTGGCACATAATGAAAATAACATCTACATTAGCACCACCAAGTGGTTCGACATAATCAACAATCATTCCAAAAATTTCAAAGAGTTTAAAAAATAGTAAAGAGAAAAATTATCCTCTAATGAAAAGCACTTTGATGGTTCTTTGGATAAGTAACATGATGAAAACCTAGGAAACATGTGTCATGTGTAAAATTTAGCATCTGTGTGCACCATTCTAGTTGGAAGCATATTATTTCATCCATAATAAATCCCACATTTCATCCAACTCATCCATAAAAAATCCACATTTTCATCCAATCCATTTTCATTCCTCTTCCATATACACTTGATATTGATGAAGACTAGGGGTATATACTTCAAACTTTCTTTGGAAAAGCATCTTGACATGGTCATTTCTTTATGATCATATCCTATCTCATGCAATATTGTCATTCACATCTAGCTCTATCCAAGAAATCATGCTCAATACGAACATGTTATCCTATCATGGGATAGTTCTTGGCATCCTTCGCATATCCATTTATCATGATCATCAATTCATCCATTCATAGCATTTCATACATTACTAGACACTAGGGGTAGGTACGTACATCTTGCTTTAGAGAAATCTAGATATATGTCTTTTGGCTCATGTAGTGATCTAGACATCTTGTAAAAAAATCCAAAAAACATCCAAATAGTTCAAAATCCAAAATACATCCTAATAGTTAAACATCCAAAATAGTGCAAAAAATCCAAAAACATCTAAAATTTTGAAAAATCCAAAAACATTTGAAACATTTGAAAAATCTAAAAAAATAAACTTGAAAATTTCAAAAAAAACAAGAAAAAGTCCTCAAAACATTTCCAAAAGTCAAAAACAGTCATTTTTTTTTCAAAAAGAAAAAACATCACCAATCATCCATCTGCAATAAAATTTCCATCCATAATAAATCTATCATCACACTCACCTTTGATAAAAAAAAACAAAATCAAATACAACAATTGTCGAAACACAAACATTCATGAAAAATCGTAAGTCTTGATTATTGTCAAAAAAATCGTCAAAGTCTTCATATCAATTGTCAAAACCATTTTTTCAAATCAAAATCAACATCCAATGAATGTCTTAGTGAATATATCTTTCCTACAATATGAAAAAATCATGGATCAACAAAAACACTCTCTCTAGCAAGAGATAATATGGCATTGACATATTTTTTTCAGTTGGTCTTTTCTTTTCGTTTTATCTTTTGTCTCATTCCATCGATCTCTCGAAGCCACCTTGATCTTCAATATCTTGGTGTGTCGGGTAGGTAATGGGGCATAGTCATTTATTTCATCTGTTGTGTTTGTGGGATGTTCTTCTAATACAACCTTGGTGAATATTTACCTTGTGTGTGTAGGGATAGTCTGAGGCAATACAAGACCTGATGACTTCATTCTCTCATGATAAAACAAGGTTTATGTATGTCAGATATGAACAAGGATACTCCTATAATTTTATAGAGTCAAATTTCATGCAATAGATATAATGCCACCTTGGTTCTTTATACCTTGGTGCATACTCTCTACTATCTATATCAAAATAAGGATTTCTCTACATTATTTAGCATAACCTAAAGAAAAAACAAAATCATTTATCCTATCTCATCACATATCCAATAAAATATTGAATCTATCTAATAATCATAGATTTATTGGTACTTGATGAATATTATCAAATTCTCATTCTATTATATATATCTAATCCTCCATTCTTCTATTCTTCTCATCATATTAACATTTCTATCCAATTATCATGACATACACAAAAAAATAATCATTGTGTCTTGCATCCATAAACTATCAATAACATCACATATCATCCATCCTATATAGTCATCATATATAGCATTAAAAAAATACAAAAAGAATAATCATGTCCACACATCATTATATCATATCATACATCCTGCATCCATGGATCATTAGCAACATCATAAGCATACATCATCATATCATGAAAACATGAAATATCAAAAGCATACATCCATCTATCATGTGCATCCATAATCAATGCATCACATAACATCATAATCATAGTCACATCCCAAAAATGATCATCTCATATGTATTGTATCCAAAAATGAATGTCATGATACAAAATATATACATCAAACATGTGATACAATAAATACATCAAAAATATATGTACAAGAGGCTATCCATAACCAATGAATGTATTTACATCAAATATTTGTCTGCATCAATAATATTTATATATCGAGAATATCTATACAATGTAATCTACATCAAACTCCCCCTCTCCTCTTGATCAAGAGGAGGTTGAGGAGGAGGGGCCATTTGCTATGCAATAGGAATTTGCTACTGATGAGCCCCCTATGAACCTTGTGGCAGGTGTCCCTGTGATCCCTATGATTGGGCATGTGATGGCCTACCTATTAAATCTCCATCTGACTCTCATGTACTAGAGTTGCACTCCTCAATGACAATTTGGGTTGGCATCTATGAGCATGAATGGATGTCATATAAGGTCCTTTAATATGAAGCTTCACTATGTAGCAGTTGGATAGCCTGGATTTGCTACACTAGTGGAATCACCTATCCCTGACCAACAACCTCTAGGTGTTGTCTCCTCCCTCTCTCTCGATCCCTCTCAGTGGTCATCTAAGCAAGCTACACCTCTAGTTGCTAGCAGTCAGAGATCTTTGTATCCCTCTCTTGAGTCCTTTAGTCTTGCTTAGTAGTACACTGAACTAGTTGAACCGTTAGACCATCACACTCAACACGATATCTATCACGCTCTGGCTACATGCATAATCACACTCTTGTAGAGTGATTTGAGTCTTTGATCATCAACATCCTCATGTCCTCTATCACCCTCAATGGGTGCAATAGCTAAAACAACTCTAATAAAAGGTGTCTAACCGTATCCTTTGTCCTCAACCACAGGAATCTCAGCCTCTATGTGTTATCTATGTCTCTGAGCCCTCCCTATCTTGGCCTCTCTGTGCCTCTGATCTTCAACTTCCCCACCATCAGGGTGGGTGAATCTTAGTGGCCTCCTCATAATCCACCATGCATCATAATCTTGAGAATTCCTTAGGTCATCTTGACCATCAACCTAGATCCAATATACTTGAGAAAGCTAACCAAACTCTATAATAGTTGTTTGAGGGGAGGGCATAGGACCCCACTCTATGATCTCCTAGGTAGTTGGAGTGAAAACTATGTGGTAATCATTTGCAAGAATATCCTGCTGCTCTCCAAACTATCTCTAAACCCTATTCAGAAGATATCACTCAAGGATATACTATGTATGCCCAATAAGCCATCTCATCCATATGTAGTAAGGTAGATGATCATCGTCATCATCCCATGGCTTGATCCTCAGCCATGGCCTTCACCTAAACTCTTCCATCTCATCAATCAGACAACTCTAGTAATCTAGATCACCCAACTTGTGTCGAGTGAGCATAATACCATAACGATATACCATTGAGTATCTTCACTCCCAAGCTGCCTCTCCAATTGACCTAAGCACAACAATGTGCTCCCAAGCCCAGATATGTAAAAGAGTAATGCCTGTGGATAAACTAGTGGCAGACCTATAAACCACCTGATGCATGTTGTGATATAGATATTCCAAGATGCATGACCCCCAAGAAAAAATGTGACCCTCCTCCATGATCAACTCCAAAACGCAACCCCATCCAACACTAAATCTCTTAGATCTCCTATCAAGCATAATCTTCCCATAAATCAATCTAGCTACAATGAAGGTCTAGTGTTATTGACTATACTAATCTAATGACATAGGTGAATATGGCCATCATCTATCTCAAGGTCATCAACCCCCATCACCCTCTCAAGAGCCTCTACATCGTGATCAACATTATACACTACTCAATCTCCATGAATCAAGACCCGTAATATATGTCATACATCCTCAAGGGTGATGGTGGCCTCTTGAGTCAATAGCAAGAAATAAGATGTCTCTGAATGCTATCTCTCGACCAAGGTAGTCATGAAGGCTCAGTGGGCCCTAATATTGATATGTATGTGATGTAGTATAGCCCCAAAGCTCCAAGAAACTCCACCTCGACCTCTATAAAGCATGTCATCCTATATAGAACCTGTGGATGTCGATCCCACAATAGAATAGACTCTAGTATAGCTTGTAAGCATAACACCTACAACATCAATTTTGTCAAAATTTACAAAAAATCTAAGTCTGATTAGCCCTATAACAAAAGCAAGCTTTTTTCAAAAGCATCTCTTTATCATAGTCAAAAGCAATCACTTTTTTCAAAAGTGTCGCTTTGCCATTACAAAAGAGAGCATTTTCTCAAACATGTCGCTTGACCATAATCATAAGCACTACAATATTTTCAAACTCGATGCTTTTGGAGAAGTGTGACAATTTTGAAAAAAGCATCACATTAGTGTTCATATGCATCACATCAAGTTTCATAAGTGTTGCACATAGAATGATGCATTTTTTCCCTACCTTTGCTATTAATTTTGACATGTAAAATTACATGTAAAGTAAAATGGGCTAGACATGTATCAGGGGGTTTTCTCCAATGGGCTTCTGGAACTGATGGACCGCATCTATGCAATGTGGGGTGCAAACTATGTGTACCATAGTGATCAAGTCTCTATAAGGTCTCCTAAGAATCAAAGTGCTTTGGGCTCTAGGCTTTTCAAACTCAAATGGTGCAAATGAATTGGAAATGAACCTAAATAAATATATATGACCCCCAAACCCTAGGGTTTTATCCTCTATCACCTTTCAACTTATTTTTTATCCTTTGTTATCTATCCTAATTAGTTTATAGGCTTCCCAGGACTTGAATTTTCATCCTCTTCTCTATAGAACTAGAGAATACAAATGAATAATAATTTGTTTGTGATCAAAGAAGTTTCGTCATCCTATCATGATCCCAACTCGAAAATTAATTTTTCTAGCCACTTTCTCGAGGGGGCAGCCTAGAGTCCTTCCATCCTTCCTTCTTCCACTAGGGCACAGTGGGGCATCAAATAAATTTTAATTTTTTTGAGCAACATCAAGTCTTTGAACAACATAGCAAGTACACAGTCTCAAAGAGGGGAAAAATGTAGACACCTAAAATTGTCTTAACGTAAATCACAAATTCCTAATTCACCTTTTAACATCATTTTCCTCATTATCCCCTAATTGCTCATTTAATTAAAATTTCCAATTATTTGATTAAATTCACTATTTTCCTCTATTAATTGAATAACTAATGTTATTTGATTAATTATCATTTTTCACTAATATCCCCTTAATTAAATAATTTTGAATTAGTTAATTAAATTTAGTTTTCCCTCTTTCCACAAAAATTAAATAACAATTTTAATTATTTAATTAAATTATATTTTTTCTTCAAACCCATTTGATTAAATATTTTTGAATTATTTAATTAAAAAGTCCAATTACCTCTCATCCTCAGAATGAAATAATTTTCTTAGTTATTTAGTTCACTAATTTTCCTTTAACTTGCGCAAATAATATACCTTTTAAAAAAAATATTCCCTTGTCAAAATATCTTCTTCCCTCCAAAATATCTAAATGGCATATTCCCTTCAAAAGGAATATTCTATAATTCAAATTCAAATTCAAATTTAAATTTGAATAGATATTTTCCCTCCAAAATATCTTTAATCAATTTTCCATGAAAATAGGGATATTTTGGGTTCTCACTCATTCTCCACCCTTGATCTCCTTGATTCCCTCTCAATCATTGATCTTCATCTTTAATCTCCTCCATTGATCAAACATCCTAAAAATCTATAAAATAAGTCATTTCTTCATCAAAATCATTCACAATCCTCATGAGCTTGAGCATGATAAAATTGAACATCAATTGTGAGTCACATTCATCATCTTAGCTTTTGCAATGTAGGTTAAGCACAATTTGAGCAACCACAAATTTTCATAAATCCACAATAGGATTGTAAGGTTTGCATGTTTCTTTGATCTAATTATGTTTGAATTGGTTTTCATAGCTTTAATTTAAATCTTTGAAGCATTGACATTCTAATTCCATTAATTATGGGTGTAATTAATCATTCTTGTTTGAGTTTTTAGTGTTTTCTAACACAAAATACTTTGATTATGCTTTCTAACCATTACCCATTATCCCCCCATGACACACACACAAACACCTATCATATTTTGGTGATTCCTAGCTAATCATCAAATAGATCAATTATGAATATCAAAATAAGAATGATAAACTCATCCCATATAAAATAATGGTTAAAAGCTTCAAGTAATATCTTACTTGTCAATTTTATAAGTACCTCATGTGAACTATAGAGTATCTCATGCAATTAAAACCATTGGTTCTCTCCTTAGCATACACACCAAAATTAAAGAATATTATTTCTTGGTTGAGAAACTCATAATTTTAGCGAATGAAATCCCTAAATAAAAAAAGATATGTGCAATTATTGGTCCTAACTCCCCATGGATTCAAGACATTCATACTTACCTCAAACTCATGCCCTTCCACAAAACCTTTCATTTAACACACCCATAGGAGCCACCTCATACTCCCTCATATTTGACACTAAAACCACCCTAAAATTTGAAATTAAAATACTTTCATTCTACATCTCTTTGCATGAACCCATGATGAATGAAGAATATAGAGTGGCATAGCTACATAAAATATAGATTCTTGTTGATAATTGGTTCAATTTCCTAAATCACCTCAACACATACCAAAACTAGTTGTATTACAACTACAAAATATGCATCAAAACTAGAGACTTTGAAGTTAGTGATCTTGTGCTCAAAGAAAACTAGAATAATACAAATTGGGATCATGAGAATAAAGGGAAATTTGGACCAAATTGGATGGTTTCTTATGTTTTCATCACCAAATATGAATCAAGAGTGTACTAGCTAGCAATGAAGGTCAAGAGTTAGAGGAACCCATGAATATTATGCAGCTCAAAAATTCAAAAAAGTAATGAAAAAATTGCCTTCTAATGAAAACCATGTCTATGGAACCTTGAGAAAGTATCATGATGAAAACCCACTTGTGGGTTCATGTGTAAGAACCTATTTTACATTATCCATAGGCATCCTTTCAACTTAGTTAAGTTATAGTTCACCCCTATTTATTCCATATAGTTTCACTTGCATATTTTCCACATTCATCTACCCATATCACCATTTGCCTTTGGTAAACCTTTCTCTTACATCTAGACTCATGATTCAAATCAAATAAGAGTTAGAGTGTACTAGCTAGTAATGAAGGCCAAGATTTTGTGAGACATTGCATTTGTATATGTACATGGGTACCTAACATGGCTTCATAGTTGAGACCCATCTTTGTGTCTTTGCATAATAATCAACTCCCTAAGTTGTACTTAAGGGGGTGTTGGTGTAAATAGGTGTTTTTCCTATCTAGGTCCTATTTACATTGTTAAGTCCACTTAGGTCTTAGGAGGGTATCTTTCTAGTTAGCATTAATTAGGGGAAATATTTCTAGTTAAGCATTGGTTGTCACTTATCTTATCTAGTTGGCTTTTATTTAATGCTTGTGTCCTAGGCTGTTTAATATTGGCTCATGTCATTTAATTATAACACAAAAATTTAATGTCAATAAATCATCACCCTTTCCTATCTAAGCAAGGATTCATTTGTACATTGTATCTTAGCTCAACCAGCTGAGATAATTATCAGTCGTATAAGTCCAATATATCACTACAATCTTGAGTATTGCATATTCTCCATATCTTGCATCCATTGTTGTAATTTCATGTTCCTGCTTTTCCAACTTGTAGAAGGTTGTTTTTGGTTTTTGTTGATGATCATGGAGGCTTGATTCCTTGAGTGACTCTAACATGGTATCAAAGCTTTAGAATTGTAAAACCCCTTCTCAGATCTGAGGTTGATTTGAGCTTGATATTTTGTAGGGTGAACATTGGGAAAAATGAACCTCACGGTTGAGACTAGAAGGCCCAAAAACCCCTATTTTCATATAAATCACTTCATATTTGAGGAAAAAAAATTAGGCCATTTTTTAGGGTTTTGCAAAAAACTAGAGTTTTCAGTCTATACAATTCATATAATGGTATTAATCTATACATATTGTATGACATGTACAGGTCATGTTGTACTTGGGTGGTGTCAACAGTCGTCTATAGATTCATTGAAATATTCACAGGGTATATTTTTTCCTGCATAGGCTTCGTACCTCATTTGCATCATCATCTTCATCACCTGGTATGTGACTGTCTTTTCCATTGGTGATGGATCGTAGGTTTAATATTTTTTAAAAATCATAATTTATTTTATTTTTCAGTCCTCGGTTAATTGTTTTCTATCGCCGTTTGAGTTTTCCCGATTGATGCTTTTTGGTGGTGCCTAGCTGGTGATGTGGGCAACCTGCCACCAACTAGCCACCTGCCTATCGTCCTTCAGGTGGCACATAATTTTAAAAAAAATTAATAGGTGGCAGTCCTATGGTGCAACTAGGCGCTTACATTTTAAGCCCCTAGTACTAAACTTTGCCCCCCAAGTGCTCAAATAGGTTAGTTTTTTTTTTAGCCCTAACTTTCCACCCATGTGTTGAGAATTTGTAAACGATATATCGACCGAAAGATGGTTTTGAGAACCTCATAGTGGTGCAAGCCATTTTTCCAAAATTTTCTTTAGGAGAATTTTATTGCTGGTTGAAGTCCAATTTTCCTTTTTGGACTCCTGAGCTCATAAATTTTTTCATGATCTCCAAGTTCATGATTCTTGTGGCATTGGAAAGGTATTGAGGAGATCTAAATTTATGTTCATGCATTTTTCTAGATTTAGTCCCAAGTATATTTTATTTATATTTGTGCAATTTTGCATTTTGGTTGATTACTTGGACATACCACAACTTGGAGAAGTTTTGTCCACTTGGGAAGGCTTCATTTTCAGTGTAGATCATATTAGGAAAGGTTACCTTCAACTTGAGGATCTCATTTTGAGATATTTTTGTAATTTTTCTATCTTTGATTCATCTTGCAATTGCAAATTTGGAACACAATTTTGGCATTGTAAACACACTACATATAAAGTGTCAAACATATTATTGGTAGGATTATTGATTGATTGATTGGGGGGTAAGGGTCTTTTGGTGCATTTTTTTAATCTATTTTTGTTGTGCTCTTTTCATTTTCACGGATCATTATAAGGTTCCTTTGCTAACATCATATAACTATTCAACATGACATCAACATATACTAATGAATGAAGGTCACTATCTATATGTTGAAAATAAGGTACTTGAACCTAAAAATGATGTGAAAAAGATAAAATGGATGATTGAACATACCAAAGCTCTTGGATGTCTTTGTAAACTAGTTTCTCAAGATTTATTGTTCCAAATTGAATCATGCAAGAATTCTTATGAGGCTCGAGGAAAATTGAAAACATTATATGGTTCTATAGATGAAGTAAGGGGCTATCAACTTGATAATGAATTAATGATCCTTGATCCTAAGAACTTTGACAACATCTAGGAATACATCACTAAGGTTAATGATCTAAAAGAGAAATATAAAGCATGTGGAATTAATAAGGAGGACATGCAATTGGTCTATAATTCATTGAAAAAACTTGGTCCTAATTATGTTGCTTTTGTTTCTATCTTTCATACTCATAGGTTGACTATGGGGTTTGCATATAGTACACATTCATTTACATCATTTTTTGAGATGTTGATACATGAGCAACAAAATCTTATCTCGATGGGTCTCATCAAGTCTTCTAAATCTCAAGAATTGTTGGCTAGTCAGGTGAAAGAATCAGATAATACTAATAAGAAAAAAAAGAAATCAAAGAACAATCCACATTTAGATCAACCAAAGAATAAATCCTCTTCCTCAAATAAATCATTTAAGAAGGAGAAGTCTAGTTTTCCATATAGCAAGAAGTTTGGGCATGATGAACATTCTTGTTACAAGAAGGATATTGATGAGTTGAAACATCTTCTCCAAAAGAATTAGATTGATTTTCCTTTGCTAATGTTCAAGTCACCTTCTTCTTCAAAATAGTATAACAAGGGAAAATATGGTTTGGCTTCTACATTAGGAAATAAAGGGCATTCTCTTTATGCATTTTTAGGTCCAAGATCAGGGATATGGCTTCTAGATTCAAGGGCATCTCATCATATGGTATATTTGCAATCTATATTCTTTTCTTTTGATCCTTATACTATGTCTCCTATTTTGATGGGAAAAAATACATACATAAGTGTAATTGGGAAGGGGTCTATTAGTTTTGGGGAGAACACTTTATAGGATGTCTTGTGTTTTCCTCATTTGATGAACAATCTTCTTTCCATATATCATATTACACATGGTGGAGATGGGAGGACTGTGGAGTTCGCTTATGATTTAGTCATCATTCAATACTTGGAGATTAGAGAGATTATTGCTACTAGGATGGTTGATCATTCATCTTGGCTATATACCTTTACATATTTTTCTTCTGATGGTGGCATTGTTCCTTTGGCTATTGATCACACTTCTAGTGTGAATCATGATTCAAAGGAGACATTTGGCTTCTTGAACTTGGGTCTTCTCACATATAATCCTATTCTTGAGCATTGTATTTCATCTCCTCCATATTCTATTGTATTTGATGATAATCATATTGGCACAGGTTTTGCCTCTTATGATTTAGTGCAACATGCTTTTCATGGTCTTCCAACTACACCTACTTGGGATGCATACTTGACAAACATTGGTAGGTTATTTTTTGAGTCCCACTTTTTGAATTTGGGAGACACTATTTATTTCATACATCTTCTCTTTGATGGAGATGATTCTTCTTTAATTGTTGCAAGGGAATTCTCTAACCCTCTTGTTCATTCTGTACATGATCACTCTTTACAGCTTGATATGAGTGTGGATACTTTTGGACAACATTTGGAGGATGCTTCTTCAGAGGAGTGTGTTCTACTCTCATCTCTAGGAGGTTCTGAATTGACATCTTCAACTATGTGGCCTAGAACACCTATTTGGAGTTTGTCAGCTTTTGGCATCAACATGGAGACACTTGAGCATGGTTCAAAGACATAACATATCATTCTTCTTCCCTCATGTTCCTTTATGGAATGGGAATACTTCATGCATATCATCTTGGTTTTGTTTCTTTCTAAGGGGAGGAATGTTGTTCAACGAGATTGGATCATCTTCAACATTCAATGTCAAGCTTCTACCATTGCAGGAGACTCACCATTGAACGGGGTTGCATGGTCTCTCTTCTTCTCTCTTATGGAGGGTCAATTTCTTCGGATGGGGTTTTTTCCCTCTCATGCATCATTGAGTGTATTTTTTATTTCATCTCTTTTATGGAGGAGTTTTGTCCCACTGGATTTTCTACTTTTCTTCATTTGTGAGAGATTGCATTTGCATATGTACATGGGTACCTAACATGGCCTTGTAGTTGAAACCCATCTTTGTGTCTTTGTATAATAATCAACTCCCTAAGTTGTACTTAAGGGGAGGTGTTGGTGTAAATAGTTGTTTTACCTATCTAGGTCCTATTTACATTGTTAAGTCCACTTAGGTCCTAGGAGGGTATCTTTCTAGTTAGCATTAATTAGGGGGGATATTTCTAGTTAAGCATTAGTTGTCACTTATCTTATCTAGTTGGATTTTATTTAATGCTTGTGTCCTAGGTTATTTAATGTTGGCTCATGTCATTTAATTATGACAACCATTTAATGTTGGTACATCATCGCCCTTTCCTATCTAAGCAAGGCTTCATATGTACATTGTAGCTTAGTTCAGTCAGCTGAGATAATTTTTGGTTGTGTAAGTCCAATGTATCATTGTAATCTTGAGTATTACATACTGGACATACCTTGCATCCATTGTTGCAATTTCATGTTCTTGCTTTTCCCACTTGTAGAAGGTTATTTTTTTCTTTTTTTAGATGATCCTGGAGGCTTGAGTCCTTGAGTGACTCTAACAGAATCAACAAAACAAACATAGAATTGAAAAGCTATAAAATGACAAAGGCTGGAACACAATCCTTACAAGAAACAAATATTCAATGGTTAAAAGAAAAATAAATTAATACAAGAATAAAATTAAAGGAAGTTAAATCATGAGATCAAGTAGTTAAAGGACCAACTAATAAGGTAGAAGAGGCAAGGACAAAGGATAATAGAGCACAAGAAAGAGAGCACAAGGCAAGGTAGGAAAGAGTTAACAATGCAATTATTAGAAGGGTAAGGAATTATGGAAAATTTTAAAGCACTTCCAATCTTACAAATAATTTTCTAAGGGACAAGTTGCATTGGAGCCGAACAAATTTTCCAAGAAAGATAGGTTGGAAAGTTAAGTGAAGAGGGTATTAGGCCTATCAAAATTGCCTTGATGACTATGAAACATACATACCAACTTCTAAAAAAAAGAGGCTTTTGAAGGGCTTGTGTTTATTTTTGGATAAAGATCTAACCTCAATTTAATAAGAGGTGAGAAGAGTGGAATTGGCCAAAGTAAGAGTAGCAAGGGATGAAGGTAAAAGGGTATGGTTGTAAAATAGAAAATCCATCATCACCATGTCATGACCCCTTTTTGTACTGAATATAATCAAGTGCATATAAGCCTATTTTTTTTTTTATAAGCTTGGGTGAGGTGAAGAAAATTAATTTTTAAAATAATAATTTAAGTTTTTCTTAAGTTATTTTTTTAATAACATTTTGAAAAAGAGAAATTAAATGTTGTTTTAAAACAGAGTCAATGTTACGTCTTTAGGAAAGTGAGCCAAGGGGTATTCTTGTTCTTTAAGTTAGTCCCAATATTATTTGAAAATTATTGTAAAGGATAACTTAATATATTATTTTGTGTGAGCTACCTAAATGTGGCACGATGAAGCATTTTGTAACTCCTAGGAATATTTTATTATTTCCCTATCTTTTGAGGTGGGAGTTATAATATAATTTTAAAAGGTGAGTTACAATATTTTAGTGGAGGGGAAAATAGAAAATAAATAATTAATATTTTATTATTCTATCTATGGATCTCTAAAATAAAGGAAAAACCTTAAAAGAGATATCTAATCTTGAAGTTATCAACTTATTTCATATTCAAAATATTTGTGTTCAAAAACCAATCTAGGAATGAAACCCCCTATTGTTGCGGGTTCTAAGGAAAAAAACCCTTGAGGTCTTATTAGAATATGAGAAAGAAAACTCTCAAATTCTTAGTGGGTGATTCTAGCTTAGGGATTACATTGGTGTAGATTATAGTTTTTAAAATTTTGAGGTTTAAAGGATTTTTAATATTTCAATTGATGTTGCAACTTTTTAGTATTGTTTTCTATATGCTTGTCTAGATTAATTGAATGGATTTCAATATTAATTTTGTGCAAATTTTCATTCATACTAATTGCAATGATCTATATTATAAATTTGGGGAAATTATTATTAATTAAATTAATCTTGAAATTATTGTGTGTGGAAGTTACATACCTTTTGAGCATAATCACAACCTTATTAAATCCCAAGGGTAGGTTGTTGTTGTTCCTTGGAAAATCCCTATCTTTTTAAAATATTATAAGGTTGTCATATTAAGATTGGAAGGTAGTGATTCTATTTAAAAAGGAATGCTAGCATGTAAAGGTTATTGCATTAATAATAAAGGGTGCAACTCTTAAGTTTCATAGTGATGTTTTACTAAAAATGAATCATAGCTACAATATGATTGCATCATTATATGGACTTGGTTGTGCCTCTTTGTGAGGGAAAATCACCACACATTTATGATATTAATTTGGACCTTGTAGTTAGCCACTTTATTTTTGGTTAATATTTTGCAAATTTGGCATAATTTTTTAATGTTATAATTATTCATACCACTAATGGAAGGCACTAAACCATGCATTAATGAGAGGCATATTCAATTATTATTGGCTACTATTTGGTATTCTAGCAAATTTTGGTAATATTTAGATGCTTCTATATTAGTCAATGACAATCATATTAATTTTCTTTTTCAAATGGTTGCATAACTTGGTATTGATCTATCTTCCAAATGTTGGTTATTGACAATAATTTTTTATTATAAAGTTTGAAACATTGTTGATACAAATGATTTCAATTAATAGTACTACTATACAATTAAAGATAAGGTGAAATTGTAGTTTTATGCTTACTATTTACTTATATGTAATAATTGGATGGTTCTCAGACAATTTATATTATATATGTTTTGGATGGTTCTCCACCAATTTATATTAGATATGTTTTGTAAGTATGGATGACTATGCTACCAAGATAATAATTGTAAAGTTTTATTTCTAGTTATTTCATTCATTTATATTTTGCAACTTTCCACCATTTAGTGTCCTAATAACTGCATTCCCTCACCTTGTCCAAATTGAGGTTTTGGTTATCAGAAAGTGCAAGGATTAATGTATTTCATCAAATGTTTATAAAAAATCAAAATAATTTTGTTGGGGACACCATAGTGATATTAGAGTTGTGATCTTGTCATATTGTATACAAGCTAACTATTTGATGTAGAGGATCACACCACACGTGTCCTAGTGGCATAGAGTTTATATACTACCAGAGAGAAAGGAGAGATCAGTCTCCTCACTTGTTGGTTACAAAGGCAAAGTTTCTTTTGTAGAGTTTTAAATAGAAAATATTGATATGGAAGAAAGAGAAAGGAGAAATCCTATTGAACAATAAAGAATTGATTTACAACTCAGTGCCATCATACAAGGTTAGCAATAATTAACAAATCTATTGAATCAAATGATGCAAATGTTCTAGAACTTGAATACTTCTATAGTTAATCATAATTACTTGGGTGAAGGGAGTACATCAATTAATAACAATAATAATCACACTAGAACTATGAATAGTTCTACAGTTATACCTTTTCAACCCAAGTTCTTGACAATAAAAGAAGGAATTGAAGGCAAAGGAGGGCAAAAAAATTAGAATGGTTGAGATAACTTTGTATATATTATCTACATGAGAGTATAAATCTTTTGGAGATGATTTTCATTCAGCTATGCCTTTGCAATATTTTTATAATTTAAAAATGAGAAATTATCCAAGGAGGGAGAGAAACACAAACTACACCCATCAATATTTGCAACGTTGGTTGGGTAAGCTATCAATACCCACATTGATGGATCAAATAAGTGTATAGCTCATATATGGATCTAAAATATAGACACCTATTCCTCTCTTGACCCTATGTTTCGAAGGAGACACAATCAAATACACTACCTTCTATTTGGAAGGAGTATCAAATGAATGGTGGTACCATGGGATAGTCACCTAAGGACACTATTTGATTGATATTTATGTCAAGTTTAGCCAAATGATCATTAATATATTTGACATAAACAATCTAGAGGTTTATTTTAAAGAGCTATGCAATAGAATTTGAAATATTGCCAACAATGGTTCTTGATGTGTTAGAAAGAAGGTTCATTGTATTGTTCATAGAAGAGCTAATTGAACCTCTCAAATTTTTAGTAAAATATTTTGATCCATCATCTGTAAAATTAGCAATCAAAAGATCTCTCAACTCGGAAACTTTATCTCCAAAAAAAAAAATTTAAGATACCTCCTTTAGAGAAAATAAAGAAAAATTTCTAGAAGGAAGAATCACATGCACAACCTCATGAGGTAATACCACCAAAAATAGGGAAAGAAGATGAGACTCAAGAATAATCTCAAAATAAATAATTTGTGTTTCACTTGTAGAGAACCTTGGAACCTAGTCATAAAAGTCTTGGTAAAGGAAAAATTTAGTATATTGAGGTAGCTTCTTATGAGGAGGAAGAAGAAGAAGAACTCAAGCTTAAACCACACTCAATTAAAAAGATGAAGAAACCAATAGAGAAACAATTTCTTCCCTCTTAAGAGATAAAATATATTATATATATTATCCTTTTAGATTCTATGGAATTCTATGAAGATTGAAGATTGCAATGCTCCTTGATAGTGGGCCTTTGACAAATTCATTATTGATTTTCAAGAGAGGACTTTAAAATGAAGAATTTTATGGATTTAACATCATAGTAGCTAATGGATTTATAATCCCTTACAAAAATAAAGTTAGCTCAATATTGTCATAGGGGAACATAAAGTATGTGATAATTTTTATGTTGCTAGTTTGGGATAAATTGACATAGTTTTGGGTGTTTGATGGCTATGTTCTCTTGGTGATATTACTCAAAAATATTGAGCTTTGGAGTTTGAATTTCTTTTTGAGGGAAGAAAGGTGAAATTTAAGTGACTTCCAAGTAAGCAACCTAGTATTTTTAAGAAAGAAAGATGAAATTCAAGGGACTTCCAAGTAAGCAACCTAGTATAGTCATAGAAAAAAGAATAGAAGTTTCCACCCCCAAATGTCTAATCGCATCCAAGGAGACTCTTTGCACAAGTTTTTCAATTCACATTAGAGTGGTGTTGTGAAAATAAGATAGAACAAAGAAAGTCTTTGAATATTTTTCAAAGGATTGTTGAACCACTAGTAAGGCAATTTGAGGAGGTTATATGTGAAAGTATTTCAACTTAGTACATTAAACATATCCCAAGATTTATTTGGGATATTGAAATCATTGTTATTTTTATCTAATATTGATTAGAAGGGTTGAGTCTACATTGTTTGAGGACAAGTAATTTCATGAAGGGTGGATAGTCATGTCCCCATTTCAAACAAAAAAATAATCAAGTGCACCTGAGCCTATTTTTTATTTTTCATAAGCTTGGGTAAGGTGAAAGAAAATAATAATTTAAGTTTCTCTTAAGTTACATTATGTTATAACATTTTAAAAGGACATGTGTAGTACCCCTCCATTTTTCTAATGTTTTATGTTAGCATGTTTTCACTTTGATAGACCCTGGTACTTTGTTTTGATGTATTGATTGCTGACATTAGAGCGATGGTGGATTTATTTTGTGATGTGATGATACATTGTATGGTGGTAATTATTTCTGACTTGCTTTATGTTAGCATAGATGTTTATTTGAGATGATGTTGTGATATGTATGCTTATGGTAAACTAATTGTTATTTATTTTGTCAGTTTAATGTGATATTGTATTGGTGAGGAGAACGGAGTTGCATCACTCGCTTGCGAGTGCCCTGTGATTTTCGTGATCTTCTCCTCACGGTGTGTTTGAATCATGGAATATATATATATGTATGTTATTTGTCTTATTGCAAGATTGCAGGTACATGACACCAACTCCACCTGGTTTCACAGGTCTGAGCGTGTCCAGACTCAATGGTAATGTTGATTGGGAGGTAGTAACGAGGTTTTTCCTAGTCTAGTCTTAGACCTAGTCACAGTATGTTGTCAGTTTAGGTCTTGTATTTTTAGTTGTTCAGTCTGTGTCTGTCTTGATTATTTGTTGTATAAGGGTTATTTTGTGAATTTAATGGTAGATTAATGTTCTTTTAATTTAATTTTTATTTAAATTAATTTTAAATATTGTAGATAAAAGTCTCATATTTTATTTAATTAATTAAATTAGTTTATTGGTAAAATAATTTAGTCATTGAGATTAAAATTATTTTATTAAATAAATTAATTAATTAATTAAAGTTACTATTATTGTGAGAATAGATTAAATATAAATTAAATGCTTTGTGGGAAATGAAATTTTAAATATGTATTAAAAATGAAAATTAGTTTTTTGAATTCTTTAATTCTTTAAATGGAATAAATTCTTGATAAGGGTGGGAAGAAAATATCCGTGAGTGGTTAGTAGATATTTTCTTGAAATTGCCATGTGTGTGAGTGGGAATTAATTGCAAATTTCTTGTTGGGGATTTTCTCAGAGAAAATATTACTAGATTTGGGCAAAACAAGAAAACACTTCACAGGAAATGAAAAAGAACAGAGAATGGTTGGAAAAATATTTGTGATTTCTTTTGGGTTTGATTTTAAAAGTTTTGGAAGAAGTTTTGGGATTACTTCTAGTACAGTAAATTGCATTCTTCTGAAAGTGGGGATTTTTTTTTAAAAAAAGAGGCTTTGGAAGTTGCACGCAGTAGGCAAAGCTTCTCTTCAACAGCCAAATTCTTCAAGCTATAGGAAAATAGGTTCCTTATTGTTTATTTATTTAGTTTTGTGATTTGAAAAGATTGCCTGTATGAAGATTTGAAATTTGTAGAAGTTTTGTTAATTTGTGAAATTAAAAGATTGCCTGAGGAAATTGTTGTGATTGAAGCTTTTGCTCTTCTCGGTAAACTTTTGTTGAAAATGTTCTGTAGAAAACTTGTTATCTTCTGTGTTAATTTTAGAAACAAGATTTTATAGTAAAATTAGAGAGCAACCAGAAGGATATTGTTAAACAATAGAAAAGATTTTGAGAAAATAAATTGAGAAGGAAATCTTTTGTTATGGAAAATGAAACCCTCAATTAAAATTGATAAATTGGAAACCTCTTTATAATTTATTGATAAATTGAGAACCTCTATATATTTTGATTAAATTTTTCTTATAGAAAATTCTAAATTAAATTTGCCCTTCCCGGACAATCTTTCTTATATATTATTTTATATATATATTTAGTTATATAAAATACATATATACATCTAAAATCATGTGAATTAGCTAGAGAGATTTTCTTTATTTAAAAAAAAAATGAAAAAATGAATTTTGGATTATCGCCGTACGGGCGAAATAGCAAATGAAATTTACAAAAAAATTAAATAAAAAAAAAAAAGGTTATGAAGGGGGGCCGCAGGGGCTACCCCCACAGCCGCCCATGAAGGGCAACGACTGTGGAGGTAGTCAGCGCTGCCCACACAGGCAGCGCTTAGGCTGCCAACACAGCCGCGGCCATTAGGGTCGGTTGTGTAAGCAGTCACGACCATATGGCCGCCTGTGGAAATAGCCGAAACACAAACCCCAAATTTATCTTGCATAAAGGTTAATAAAATTATATTTTCCTTTTTATATTTTATTTTATAAGGAATTCACTTTATACGGATTTCGAATATATTAAATTTAAACTTAAAATACTTTATATATTCATTTGTATATATATATGTAATATATATACATATATAGTTTAGGAAAATGATTAAGTATTAAAATAAGGTTTTATTTTTATCTATTAGATGCATGTAATGCATGGGATTAACTATTTTTAAAAAAAACAATAAGATTGAAAGAGAAAATTTGATAATTACTTTTATGTGAAATTGAGAAAATCAGAATTAGATTAAATGATTCATTTTTTTTTAATTGTTTGAGAAAAGAACTATAATCATGTTGTTTGATTTTCATGCTAAATGAAATTGATTTGATTGGATTTAGTAAATCCTAATATTAGATATTTTTATTTCTGCCAAATTTTCTTTAAGATGTTAATTCTCTTGTAGGGAAAATTGGGGTTATATGAGAGTTCAAGTCTCCCAAATGTAATTTCTTAAAAGGGGGTTAATATTTTTATGATGGTTTTATATTTTGAACAAACTAGGGTAGTGCACATGGTTCTGTATGGTTTATAGACACCTGGTTCTATGAACAGGTTGTGATGTCTATTGTGATATGTTTGGTTTTAAATGTTGATTTATGTGCACTTTGTTTACCTTAGTTAGTGGAGTTAGATTCCTTGTGTTGTTATTAGGGGAGTGGCTTTTTATGAGGGCCGACACACAAAGTGGTGCCAGGGTAACTCATGTAGAGTTAGTTAATCAGTGAAAACTAAATCAACACATTAGGTATTCTAAAATATTTAATTGGATTAATTATTCCTCACTCATGGACTCAAGGGCTAGTTCAGACTTGGGGATGAGTCGAGAAGGCCTAGAATGGAAAAGTCGATATCTTGTTATTTTAAAAGATATTTGATTCCGCAACAGATTGCATGTGGGGCCGGGTTTCGTAAGAGGTTACTAGGGTAACCCAAGATGGGGGCCGGAACCTAGGAAGAAACACCTAGGTAACCTATGCAACATTGTGATGACACTCCACCTATAATAATAGTGACCTTGTGTACTTAGTGTATTTGATCATTCTGTTCTGGAAGCAATGTAACCCTTAAGTTAAGTTTGTACTTGTAAAGTATGTCTTTGGTTTCATATGTGTCTAGGGTTTGTAGGTTATGTCTAGGGAACCTTTTTACTATCTCCTAGCATGGGGGGTGGACCTACGGGTACCACATGGTTGGGTGGAATGTGCGCTTTACTCTGTTGGGTCCCCAGTTCATGTTCGTGGCAACGAGTACTTCTTGGATGAAGAGCTCGTATGTGGATAAATGTACTTTCTTATTTGTATCAGTGGAAACCTTATTCATGTATCACTCCTCAATTGTATTCAGGGAGAAACTTTTGTAATATGTAATTGTACACTATTGTATGACCTACCTCATTTGGAAATGAGTATTGTAAATGTTATTAAAATTTCAATGTAAAGAAAGAATCTTTTATGTACATTATACCTTCATTGATGTAATTTAAATGTTATTCAATGTATGCTATTAAGTTTATGAAAATTAAATACATGCTATGTTAAATACTATTGTCATTTATGGGATTTTCAAGTAGTGTATCGTCGCGTTACTTAGGGAATGTTTGAAATTAGTAAAGTTAATGTTTACACTTTAAAAAAAAAATTATTACACTATCGTAGTCAATGCAACATTCTTTAGGTTACAAGATGGGGCATTACAACATGAATTAAATGTTGTTCTAAAAGAGGGCCAATGTTACATCTTTAGGAAAGTGAATCAAGGGGTTATTCTTATTATTTAAGTACTCCTAATATTATTTAAAAATTATTGTAAATGATAACTTAATATTTTATTTTGTATGAATTGTCTAAATGAGACAATAAAGCCTTTTGAAACTCCTAAGAATATTTCATTATTTCTCTAAATGTTGGGATGAGAGTTATAATCTAATTTTGGAAAATGAGTTATAATATTTTAGTGGAGGAGGAAATAGAAAATAAAGAATTAATATTTTATTATTTTGTTAGTAGATCTATAAAAGAAGGGAATAAGCTCAAAGGAGATAAATAGTCTTGATGTTATCAATTTCTCTCATATTCATAGCATTTGTCTTCAAAAACGAATCCAATGATGAAACTCCTTATGGTTGTAAGATCCAAGGATGAAAACCCTTAAGGCCTTGTGGAATATGAGAATAAAAAATCTTTGTTTCTTGGTGGGTGATTACAACTCAAAGAGTATAGTGGTGCAAATTATGGAGTTTTTGAAGATTTTGAGGTTTGTAAAATTTTTAGTATTTTAGTTGATGCTATGAGTTTATAGTATTGCTTTCTAGATGTTTGTCTAGATTAGTTTGAATGAGTTTCAATATTAATTATGTGCAAGTGTTCTTTAATATTAATTGAAAGGATTTTATATCAAAAAATTGGTGAAATATTATTAATTGTTAAATTATTAATGTCTGGGAGTTGAATACCGTTTGAAATATAATTACATCTTTACTAAATCCAAAGGATGGGTTTCTATTGTTCCTTGACATGGTTGTATCTTTCTAAAATACTATAAGGTTGTCATATTAAGGTTGGAAGGAAATAATTCTCTTTAAAAATGGATGCTAACATGCAAAGGTTGTTGCATTAATAATTGTGTAAGTAAAATATGCATAAATAAAATAAAAAACACAATCAATAAGACATTATATCAATAGATTTAAACAACAATTAATCAAATAGAAGCAAGAAATCTATTGAAAGTGTCATATTACTCTCTATCTCCAAAGATTTATTAAATCACGAGGCTATCAGATTTTGTAAGCACTGTGACTGTTAAAATGCCAATCTAGAGAATGAGATACTTTTAAATGCAAGAATCTAATCCTATATGATGATTGCTAAATGATATGATAATGATACTATGATTGAAATTGACATGAAACTTGATAAAAGAAGCTACAGTAAACTAAGATGCAGCTAAATGAAAAGCCATGATTTTTATTCTAAAAATATTGCTATATGATTTTCTATTGCTATTGATCAAATGCTTTATTGCTTAATTGATATTTTTGCAGAGTAGGTTTGCACAAAGTTGGGATCCTTTTCTTGTAGACAAAGGTTGTATTTATAGATTCCCGACAACATATTTGTGAAGGGGTAGCAAAGCAAAGGTCTGGATTTGATCTGAAGGATTCAATGGTGAAAGATGAAGAAGCCTGAGATGATTATGGAGATTGTTCCTCCCCACAAAAACATTCAGCCAAAGGATAAGAATGATCAAAGGAAGAAGATGAAGAAGTTTCCCTGTAATTTGTCACAAATTTGTCTCCAAATTTGTCTGTGAAGGTTGAGTTGAATTAATTAGATATACAATATCTAATTTTGTTGGTGCATATGATGAGTGAAAAGAGGAAATGGCTATAGAAATATGCTTTAATTGAATTATTGGATTTATTCAATTTAGCAAAAGAGGATATTTAATTTAATAAAACAAACTATAGAAATATGTTTATTAAATAAACATGGAAGAAATATGGTAATCAAATAAAACAAAGTATTTGAATTTTTTTATTTAATTTAGATGAAAGAAAATAGATAATTAAATAAAACAAGGTATTTGAATTTGTTTATTTAATTAAGATGAAATAATGTGATAAAGATAGAAGAATTAAATGTGAACTATATAAACAAATATTTCTATTTATTTATAATTAGATAAATTAAAGGAGTCAATTAATCAAATAAATCATATTTAATTAATTAGATTATCCAAACCATTTTTAGGTGTATACATTTTTCCCCTCTTTGAAGTGATGTGTTTATGCATAGCTTCAAAGAAAATTTTGTTGTTGCTACTAGTACTGACGAATTTTTTTTGATATGCCCCAGATGTTGATTTTCAGGTGATGATGGATATATGCCCCCTCGGGAGATAAATCAATGAATTTTATTTTATTTTTTTAGGATTTTTTTAATTTTAGAAAATTTTAAATTTTTATGATTTCATGATAATTTTATGATGATTTTATGATAATTTGATGATGCAGCGATTTATCTCCCGACAAATAATGTGAAAAGTGCCCCTATAATGAAATAATGAATTAAGCCTCCTTGTGTTTGATGATTTTCAATCATGTCAGCCTTTGATTTTATATTGATTGATGATCCTGATAGATTAGAAGATTATTGATCTCATGATAGGTGAGATTCAATGATTGATTGATTGATTGACCTCATGATAGGCGAGGTTCATTGATAGATTGATGATTGACCTCATGATAGGAAAGGTTCAATGATAGTTGCTCACGAGATTTGATCAAAGTCTCACCAGAGCCGATTAGATTGATAAGCTGATTGATTTTTGATTGATTGATAAGATTGCTTATTTGCAATATTTTATGATCATAGGAGGATTTTAGAGTTCTTCCTAAAGACATGGGACATGATTCTGCATTTGGTGCAGGCCAATATAAATATCATCAGTTGATGTGGTTTATCAACTTTGATTGATATGCCCTAGTATAGGATTGATTAATGTACTAAAACTTGATGATGTACACTTATTCAGTCAGAGATTTTATGATTGCTCTATCATGTTATTAATTCACCAGCCTTGGAAAATCTATAATGCAGATGCAAAACTAATATGAATGCAATCTAATTTAACCATGCAAATCTACATATGCAAATGTTGTCATCTTAATAGTCCATTTATCGTTCTTTTATCATCATTGAGCCTTTAAAATGTTGAAAGTGAGTACAAGCATTGATGGTATGAGTTAGACCATGATGACCTGAGTACTACTTTCATGATTTTTGATATTGCAAGTGAGCACAAGCATCTAGGTATAATTAAACCAAGATGACCTGAGCATTTCTTGTGTAAACAAACAAGAATCAATCACTTTCCTATGTGAATTATGAATATCATCAGTGATACTTGGTAGAGCACGTCTCGCAAAAATTCACACAATAATAATGATCAACTCACAGACAGTAGACAAATAAAATACCATTCTCCTTCTTAGCTTCTCTAGTTCAATACATCATTGAGTTGCTCTAAAGAAATGATAACAAAAATCAAAATACAACATTTGAACATTCAAGCTAAAGTGATAAAAGCATGATTCAAAAGAATATCATCCATCTTAAGTTGTTTTGATTGATTTGATTTCAGCTGTTTGATATGGATGGTTGATTTTCTGAAATGTTTTGATGTTTGATGTATGTTCAATGTTGAGTTTCCCAATGATCATTGTGTTTGTTGCGTTGTCATATTATTGTTTGTCTATTTGATTAAGTTCAAAGTTTATTGCCCCCAGTGAGTTCAGGATTTTTCCCCCAAGCTAGGGTGAGTCACGACCGCATTGCCATGATATGTATAGCGGTTTTCTTTTCAATGATAGGCGGAAATGATTGCAAAAGTGAATGATCAAGACATGTTTCCAATAGATGCAAAAGCTAGTTTAAATCACAAGTAGCACTTGTTTCCAGGTTTTCACTATGTGATTTTATGATTTTTTTGTATTTTTCTCTTTTATGATTTTTTTGTATTTTTTGTATTTTTGTATTTTTGTATTTTTGTATTTTTGTATTTTTGTATTTTTTTGTATTTTTGTATTTTCTGATTTTTTTTGTATTTTTCTGTTTTCTAAATTTTTTTTGTATTTTTTTGTCACCAAGATGCCTGTTTGCCAGGTTTTCATCAAGGTGACTATTTCAACCGTGCACTAGATGATTTAGGTATAGAATTTCCTGAGATGGATACTATTGATAGGTTCATCGAACAAATCCCCTTCAAGTGTAGATATTTGATAGGCTCCAGATCCATAGACTGATATGACAACAAAGGGACCTAGCCAGTTAAGTTCAAATTTCCCTTTCTTTTCTCTATCTTGTTGATTTCAATGGTTTTCCTTTAGGACCAAGTCACCAACCTGAAATACTATAGATTTTACCTTGTGATTGTAGCTTTTAAACAACCTCTATTGATATGCCTTCAAATGGTTCACAGCTTGTTGACGATGCTCATCCAACAGTTCCAGCTCTTGAAGTCTAGACACTCTATAATCCTCATCTGAAATAATTCCCTTCAGTGACACACAGAGTGATGGTATTTCAACCTTAATAGGTAGTATGACCTCTGATCCATATACCAAGGCATATGATGTAGCTCCTATAGGTGTTTTGATGCTTGTTCGATATGCCCAGAGATCAAGATTTAATTGAACATGCCAATCATGTCCAACATCGTTGGCAGTCTTCTTTAGGATTTTCAAAATAGTTTTGTTTGAGGCCTCTGCTTGGACATTTCCTTGAGGATAGTACGGTGTTGAAAAATGATGTTGGGTATGAAACCTCTCACACAGTTATTGAACATCCTGATTCTTAAAAGGTCAACCATTGTATGTGACAATGGACTAATGAATTCCATATCTACAGATGAGGTAATTCAATATGAAAGAAGAAATCTATTTTCCAGTGATTGTTGTTAAGGGAACCACTTCTATCCACTTTGTAAAGTACTTTATTGTTGTGATTATAAATTTGTATCCATTGGATAAAGACAGATTAATCTTTCCTACCAGGTCCAGTCCCCACTGACAAAAAGGCCATGTTGAAGTGAACGGTTGCAATTCTTGTGCCAGTGCATGGATTAGGTTATCATGTATTTGACATTTTTCACACTTCTTAACAAACTAAAAAGACTCCTTCTCCATGTTCGGCCAATAATACCCCAAACGGAGGAGTTTCTTTGCTAGGGTTAGTTTGCTTGAATGAGTTCCACAAATACCTTCATGAACCTCACGTAAATCTATCTCAGACTCGTTATGTTCTAGACACCGAAGAAGAGTACCATCTAGACCTCGACGGTAAAGTATGTCAGCAATTAAGGTATGTCATGCAGTTTGGCGAATGAAGTTGTGTTTCTGGTTTTTGGAAAGATCGAGAGGAAGGATATTGTCTTTTAGGTAAGCGTAGGTCTTTCCATAAATTGAGGATTCAATGTCAACTAAATGGAATATGGTTTGAGATTCTGGATTATCATAAGCAGGGTTAGACACTTGTTCCATGATAAACTCATAACAACCTCGCTTTTCTGGAAATTGTAAGAGAGAAGCAATCGTCGCCATAGCATCAACTTTTTTTTCTGCCCTTGGAATCTGTTCAAACTTGATATCCATAAAGTACTTTTTGAAATCATCCACCTTTTCTTATATGGCATCAACTTCTCATCTTTTGTTTGATATTCATCATTTACCTGATAAATGACTAGTTGTGAATCTCCATATACTTGTAGGTCTGTGATCTTCCATTCAACTACCACTTTGATGCCAATGATTACTGCCTCATATTCAGCTACGTTATTTGTGCATGGAAACATGAGTCTATAGGACTTTGGAATGGTATGTCCTTGAGGTGTAACAAACAAAATTCTTGCACCCGACCCACGTTGTGTGTATGACCCGTCAAAATAAAGCCTCCATTGTTGTGTTGTCACTGTAAGAATGTCTACATCAGGAAACTCAATGTTCATTGGACGATCATTTGGTAATGGAGCTTCAGCTAACTAATCAGCTATCACTTGACCCTTGATGGCTCTTTGATCCACATACTAGATATCAAATTCACTCAAGATCATGACCCACTTGGCTAGTCTTCCTCTTACGGTAGCCTTGTTGAGCAAATACTTTAATGGATCAATATTTGCTATGAGTTTGAATGTGTGGGTTAACATATAATGCCACAACTACTGAGTAGCAAACACCACTACCAAATAAGCTTTTTCGATGAAGGTGTAATTTATCTCATAACCATTCAAAGTATTACTGATATAATAGATAGCTTGTTCCCTTCCCTTAGGATCTTCCTGTGCTAATAGAGCTCCCAAAGAAATCTCATTTGTTGCAATGGATAGTAATAATGGTCTCTCTTCTGTAGGTGGCATCAATATGGGTGGTGACATCAGATATTGTTTTATTTGATTAAAAGTTGTTTCACATCCTTAATCACATTTGAAAGAGACATTTTTATGTAGCAAATGATTGAAGGGATGACTTTTGTTTGCTAATTGGGAAATAAACCTCCTAATTGATTATAGCCTGCCTTGTAGAGATTGTAGTTGACTGATATTCTTCAGTGGCAACATTTCCATTATTGCCTTGACCTTGGCGGGATCCACTTCAACGCCCTTTTATGAAACTATATATCCTAGAAGCTTTGTTGATGTAACATTGAATACACATTTCTTAGGATTTAATCTGACATTGAACTTCTCTAGTCTAGTAAAGATTTTTCCCAGGATCTCCAGATGTCCTTCTCTGGTATATGACTTTGCTAATATATCATCCACATAATCTTCCATAAAGGTATGCATCATGCCATGGAAAATGGTGGTCATTGCTCGTTGATATGTGGCACTTGCATTTTTCAACCCAAAGGGCATGACATTCCAACAAAATGTTCCCCATGGACATGTGAATGTTGTTTTCTCCTGATCCTCTGGTGCTATTTTGATTTGGTTATAACCTGAGAAGCCATCCATTAGTGATAACATGGCATGTCATGTTGTTAAGTCGACAATAATGTTAATGTTTGGTAAAGTAAAATCATCCTTTGGGCATGCCTTGTTGAGATCTCTAAAGTCAGTACATATTCTGATACTATTATCTGGTTTAGAAACATGTACAATATTAGAAATCCACTCAGCATAATCAATAGATCTGATGAATCATGCTTCTAACAACTTTTTCAGCTCAGCCTTTACCATCAAGGCGATATGTGGATGCATTTTCCCTAATTTTTGTTTCACAGGTTTTATTCCAGATGGTAGAGATAAATGATGCATTAGAAGATCTGGGTCTAAACCTGGCATATCAGAGTAAGACCAAGCAAAGTTAATTTGTCTTTCTTCAAAGAACTTGGTGAATTCAGGCTTTTCTTGTTCAGTCATAGATGTTGCCAGATATAGAAGCTTTGCTTTTTCTATTGTGCCAATATTGATAGACTGTGTAGGCTCCACCAATACTAATTATCTTTCATGATAGGTTTCTGGAAGGGTGTCAAATCTCCCATCTTTTGGTGCCTTAGAGAGGTTTTCACCATCAGATGCGTTCTTTATTTTTACTTTTTCAAGATCTAATGGTGCCATTAAATGGTTTTCACCATTAGATCCATTATTCCTATTTTCAATTTTGCAACTAAAAGATTTGACACCCTCCTGACCTGAAGCATCATTATGAGAATTGTGATTAGAACTTGTGTCAAGTTCATCACAACAAAGGAAATTTATGATAGCATCATCATTTACAAAGATAGGAATATTGATAGGTTCAGTTGGTTCCTAGTCGATAAGTTCAGGATGCATTAAGGGTAGAAAGTCATTAGATTGGCTAAGGTCAACGACAGTAAGGGTTCTAATAGAAATGTTGTCAAATTTGTTAGTGGTGATGTCAAGGTTTATGATATTACTCTCCTCCAAGTCATCTATCTCACTCGATATCTATCCATCCTCACTTAAGTCATCGATATTTTGTGATCCAAATACAAGGGGTCTAGTCCCTAAGCTTTGTCCCTCCTCACATGTGGGTGCATACTCTTTTATGACATCAATCGGTATATCCTTGTATGATGCTTCAGATAAAGAATCCCACTCATACTCATTGGAATTTGTTTCAGAACTGTCATGCATTTGAAGGATTCTCTCAACAACTCTATGAGCATTTTCTTCTTTTGTTTCCCTTGTATAACCCAGTCCTGTTTTGTCTTTTGACTAAAGTGTGAGAGGTTGAATGGGTTCTACAATGCCCTCTTTTCTTTTTCCAATACACCCTTGTCCTTCATACCCCATTTTCTCTTATATTGTTTTTCCCTTTCCGTATTGATCTGTCTTTATGCTGATAGTTGTCGATGTAGATGCTTCCTCATCTTTGTAGAGCCAATTGAGGATGGCCTTATCTTCATATTTGTCCTCTAAATTACCTTCCTTTACAAATCTATCATTTAAAACCGTGGTAGGTTGTGATGATGGTTGTGTTGATGTTGAGGGCTGCCCATATGATCTTGGAGATGGCAACAACTATGAAAAACACAAAGAGTGTTCAATGGAATACTCTCCCATGCCTTTGTCTTTTAACTGGATCTTTTCTTTGAATTTCTATGATAGAGAATCTAGTTGAGCTTCATTGTTTGATGGAGTGGAGCTAGCAACACTTGTCTCTTTTGACTGGTCCTTTTTCTCAACCCATTTAGATACAACATTTAGTTGCCTTTCACTGTTAGATGAACTAGAAGTGTTTGCTTCCCTATTATAGGGCACAAAAGTGTCTTGAGTTGTTTTAAGCATGCTACAATATTGGGGATTGTTGTAGTCAATTGAAATAGTGATTTCTTGTCCATTGACAAGAAACTTTAAGCACTGATGATAAGTTGAAGGTACTACTTGCATTTCATGAATCCAGGGTCGTCCCAAGAGTATATTATAAGTCATCTCTTTGTCTAATACTTGGCAAACAATATTCTTCACAATTGGTCCTACTTGAATAGGCAACACAATAAATCCCTTGGAGGATCTCTCTTCTTCATCATAGGCTTTTATTGTGATTTTCCTTTTGGCATCAATAGCATTATCAGAATATCCTAGTGCACAGATCAATTTTAAAGTGCAAATGTTTAAACCAATTCCACCATCTATTAGGACACGTTTAACCTGATGTTTGTGGATTAAAACTTTAATATGAAGGGCGACATTATGCGGATGAGTAAGTGATACATCATCTTGTTCGAAAAATGATAGGTAGTGAGGCGTGGTTAAGTGTCCCACCATAGCCTGGAATTGGAAAGCATCTAGATTTTTGGGTACTGTTGTGGTCACAAGAGCTTGTTCCAAAACCTCCTTATGAGATGGTGAGATTTTAAGGAGTTCCAAAATTGATATTTGTGCTGGTATTTTATGTAGTTGATCGACTATGTTATACTGATTTGAAGGAGTAGCAATGGTTTTAGATGAAACTCCTTTCAATATTACCTTGGATTTCCCCCTTATTGTCATGTTGACTGGTTGATGATCTTGGTTTTCCCTGATTTTTATGACATTGATTTGATTGTTGGATGTATCCATGTTTGGGATCAAATTTAGTGGTATGATGTCATTGATTCCAATGTTATCAGTTTGATTATCAACGACATCATTCTTCTCAACTGCAAAGATGTAATGAATGGTGTTGTCATAAATGTAGTTTCAATTTTTACCTTTACTGTTTGCAGAGGAAGATTCTCCCTTTTCATAATTTGGTAAAGGATTTTTAAATGCACTATGATCATTGTTCATTTGATGTCCTTCTACGAATACTTCCCTATTGTTAATCAAATCTTGTACTAGATGTTTCAACTACATACAATCATTCATTTTATGTCCTTTGTTTTTATGAAATTCACAAAAATCTGCATCATTCCACCAAGATGGCTTGACTCTTGGTTTCCAATTTCTTGCTTCAGGTAATGTGATAAGTCCATGTGTAAGAAGTTCTCTCATTTTTTATTCTAGTGTTTGTCGCAACGATGTGAATCTTCTTCGATTTGATGGTTTTTGATATGATTATGGTTTAGATTCACCATTGTTTGTATTGTTGTTTTGATTGACACTTTGATTGATCTTTGTAGTTATTTATGTCAAGTTAAATACCGGTTTCGCATTTTGTGTTTCATTTGCAGCATCATTGTTACCAATATTTCTATTCTTTTTCCAAAACTTTGGTTTATCATTGTTATTGTAGTGATTCGAGGAGTTTGTATTATTTGATCCTTCATTGTAGTGTTTTATTACCCCTCTTTTAACCAAGGCTTCTTCGATCTTGAGCCCGTTTTCAATTACTTTCTCAAATGTAGGGGGGCATTGTAGTTCAAACCTGTAGCTCATGTCATCAATTAGATTTTCAATGAATAGTTCCATCTTTTCCTCTCTAGGTATGGAATGAGGATACCTAGCAAACAACCTTCGGCATTGTTGTAGAAATGAGAGGAATGTTTCACACTTCTTTTGTTTTGTATTGTAAAGGTCCTTTATTGTTATCTCATGTTGAATGTTATAGGAGAATTGTGAGATAAACCTGTTGAATAGTTCTTCAAAAGATCAAATTCTTGGTTGTAGTTTAGAGAACCATTCCATACATTGACCTCCTAAGCTTCTTGGAAATAACCTCATTAGATAAGTTTCCTCTTGTGCAAATTATAAACTCATGGTTCTAAATTCCCTCACATAATCAATTGGATTAGTTTTACTATTGTACTTGTCATATTTTGGGAATTCACAATGTCTAGGAAATTGTATCATGTCTACACTTGGATCAAAAGGATAGGAACAAATGTCTTGTGATGAGTACCTTCATGTGGTCCCTTTTTGTATATCTTGAAGTTGTTGTTGCAAGTTTTGAATTTGATGTGTTAGAACATTCACTTGATCTATGTGTTGTGTGTTTTGTGGCTCAGTTTCAGCTACTATAGGTGCTTCTTTTAGTCGATTAACTCCAAAGTCCTTTGGAAGTTTTGCACCTAGTTCAGCTAGCATCAAAAGGTATTTTTCCATATCTTTTTCTAAAACTTTTTCCATGAATTGGTGGAAGTTAGGATCTTGTTGTGCAGTTTGAATGTCTTCTTGGGTTATTTCATTACCGTCCTTTTGGAGGAATCTATGAAAGGGATTTTCTTTAGCCATGGTATTTAGTGTTTCAATTTCTTTTTCTCTAAGTTTCTGTCTTTGTAACCTTGTCAAAATTGGCATACAAGTGTTGTTATTTTCACTAAACTTTGATCTTTTTGTTTGGATGAGTGCTAAGGATATTAACTAAGTCGAATAGAATGATAAATTCTATTGATAAGACTAAGTTAAAATCTGATTATTTTGCTTCGTTTCGTGATAGTAGGATGATTGATCCTGATAATGAAACTTAACGTAATAATCAAGATTTGTGTTTGATGATAAGGCACTTTAAAATTGTAAGATATTGGTTTAATTTCAAAGAGTTTAGCTTGTAAGGTTCTATTTTTCCAAGTTTAAGACACTGGTTGGACTGAGATTTTTTTTTTTTTGACAAAGATCTGAGTTCTGATGTCAACAGTTTGATAGGAGTTTAAAATAGCTCTTTGTTTTTTGTGTTCTATGGATGTGCTATAACAAACCTTAGATGCGCTAAAATAGAATGTGAATGCGCTAAATGACATGGTGTATGAGGTATAAGATATTGTAGATGTGCTATAAAATAGGGTGTATGCACTGACAAATTGGGTGCATGCGCTGACAGATTGGGTAAATGCACTGAAAGATTGGGTAAATGCGCTGACAGACTGGGTAGATGCACTGAAATAGAGTTTAAATGCGCTGATTTTTTGGGTAAATGTGTTGACTGACTGGGTGTAGATGCGCTGCAAAACTAGACAGATGTGCTGAAATAGAGTTTTGATGCGTCGTTTAAACTAGGAAGATGTGCTAAAAAAATGGGTATATGCTCTAAAACATAGTGTAAATGCGTTGGTCTGGGAGTTGTCAGTATTTTCACAGTCTTGTCTAGTTATTCTACTTTTTCTTAGTAAAAAGATTAGTTCTAGGTTTTAATTTTCTGACCAAATGAATAATTTGGAGAAGTGTTTTGCTTGTAAATCTTGGAATTTGATGATCTAATTGGATGATACCTTTGAAAATAACTTCACACACAAAATCCAGATTGTAAACAGTTGTTTCAGATTCTATGTATTAAACATGTAGTGAGTGTTCTAGAATGAGGTCTGATTCTTTAAATTTCCATAGGTTTGACACAAATAAAGATAGTTCAAGCACTTTTCTAATTGTCAAGTAGGTCACTTAGAATATCATAGCCCACAGCTTGCAACTATGTTAGCTCACACAACCCTGTCACCCCCTAGAGGGCGCCCGTGTTTTTTCCTTTCTCGAGTCTTAACCAAAGTTGAATCCTCCACTTTTGGCCAAGGTCTTTGATAGTTATATGATGAGTGTCTTGGGGGTAGATTCTTCCCTCCCCTTGCACCGTGATATAAAAAGTGTTTGAAAACTGACATAATTGGATTCTACACTAAATTTCTTAGAAAAGGTATCTGTTCAAAGTGGCAAATGATAAAATCCCTCAAGAGACCTCCCAATCTTTAGAAAACAGATTTTGGGGATGGTTATCTTGCACACTTCCATTGAATTGTGGGTTTCCCCAAATTCACTTTTGATTAGAGTGGGTTGGAAAACCTGGCTTTGGTTGTTCCCACTTAGGTCGTTCCCATAGGGTGAGTACTTTTTCCCACTACGACAGGCCTTCTAAAGGATTTAATAAAGAAGGATAGCAAGTCTAGCATTTTGAACCCCCAGTTAAGGGGAGAGCATAAGCCTATTGCTTTTGAAACACAAAGAACATGGGGTTCAAACTATTTTCTTAATTAAGCTAGATGCACTATCTTAACCAAAGGAAAAAGCAATAATGAATCAAATCCCTACAAACACCATTAGTAATTTGTGAGTTTTTGTCTTTGACTGGTGTAAATGTTTCTGACCATCATCTTTGACAAGTGTATTTTGCACCTAGAACACAAAAAACAATGATTAGTCTTCAAATTTTTAAAATTCTGCGAAAATACTTAGATGTGCCACAATAGTTATTAGATGTGATAAAACAAAATGCAAATGTGCTATAATAAAAGTTCTATGTGCTATAATAAAAGTTTGATGCATTGTAGAAATTAATGGATGTGCTAAAAGAAAAGGTCAATGCGCTAAAAGAAAACCCCCTGATTGGTGAAACAGAAACTTGGATGTGTCGGAACAGGGGTCGTATGTGTTAGAATATTATGTGGATGCGCCAAAACAGTACTCAGATGCGCTAAAGTATTTGTCGTACAAACTCTCGATCGCACTAAAATGAAACACGTTAGAAACCTACGAGCATAATTTTCAGAAAAAAGATGTTAAAAATGGGGTTTTCAGCGCCACGGTGGGTGCCAATTTATGTGTGAGTAAAATATGCATAAATGAAATAACAAACACAATCAATAAGACATTATATCAATAGATTTAAACAACAATTAATCTAATAGAATCAAGAAATCTATTGAAAGCGTCATATTGCTCTCTATCTCCAAAAATTTATTAAATCACGGGGCTCTCAGATTTTGTAAGCACTATGACTGTTAAAATGCCAATCTAGAGAATGAGATACTTTTAAATGCAAGAATCTAATCCTATATGATGATTGCTAAATGATATGATAATGATATTGTGATTGAAATTGACATGAAACTTGATAAAAGAAGCTACAATAAACTAAGATGTAGCTAAATGAAGAGCCATGATTTCTATTCTAAAATTATTGTTATATGATTTGCTATTGCTATTGCTCAAATGCTTGATTGCTTAATTGATATTTTTGCAGAGTAAGTTTGCACAAAGTTGGGATCCTTTTCCTATAGACAGAGGTTGTATTTATAGATTCCCGACAACATATTTGTGAAGGGGCAACAAAGCAAAGGTCTGGATTTGATTTGGAGGATTCAATGGTGAAAGATGAAGAAGCCTAAGATGATTATGGAGATTGTTCCTCCCCACAAAAACATTCAGCCAGAGGATAGGAATGATCAAAGGAATAAGATGAAGAAGTTTCCCTGTAATTTGTCCCAAATTTGTCTCCAAATTTGCCTTTGGAGGCTGAGTTGAATTAATTAGATATAAAATATCTAATTTTGTTGGTGCATATGATGAGTGAAAAGAGGAAATAGCTATAGAAATATGCTTTAATTGAATTATTCAATTTATTCAATTTAGCAAAAGAGGATATTTAATTTAATAAAACAAACTATAGAAATCTATTTATTAAATAAACATGGAAGAAATATGGTAATAAAATAAAACAAGGTATTTGAATTTGTTTATTTAATTAAGATGAAATAATGTGATAAAGATAGAAGAAATAAATGTGAACTATATAAACAAATATTTCTATTTATTTATAAGTAGATGAATTAAAGGAGTCAATTAATCAAATAAATCGTATTTAATTAGTTAGATTATCCAGACCATTTTTAGGTGTATACAATAATAAGGGGTTTGACTCTTTCTTTTGAAAATGTTTTATATTGATTTTGACTGAAAATGAATCATACTTGCAATCTAGTTGCATCACTATATGAAATTGGGTGTACCTCTTAATGAGGGGAAATTACCACACATTTCTCATATTAAATTGGACCTTGTAGTTTTGATTATATGGGGAAAACAGGTTTTGAAGGGACCCAAAACCCTTTACAACTTAAGGTACAAAATGATACTCGAGAGATACTAAACTAAGACATCACCAACATCCCAAAACCCAAAACAATAGAAGTTACAAAATGCTTCTTGAAGGATATAACACTAAACTATCAGCAACAACCAACAACAACAAAACGACAAGAAAGAAACTGAGGCCCAACAACAAAAAAACAAACAAAAAACAGACAACAGAACACTACTTCATACTGCTTAAGGTGTTGGCCACCTCAAGCTGCTGGCTCCTATGTCATCCAATCATGTCCAACAATTCTTTTTTCTCAGCCTCAAAGGATTTCTTTCAGTCAGCTAGCCCTCTAATAACAGGGCCTCTACCATCATCCTTCACTCCTTTTTTCCCTTTGCCTTTTGCCAATTGTTCCTTCTCCATTAACTCAAAAAAATACAATTGGTCCTCTCTAAGCTCACTGATCTTGTGAAATAGGACCTCCAAAGAATCCACACTATTCTTTACTAAAATGTGATAGGCCTGGAGAAGTTTCATTATATCCACATTGGTATCCAATACCTTAGCTTCTAAACCAGCCAAGCACTGCTCACAAAGGGACTTGAAATCAGTGAATGAACCCTCAAGATCAACAATTTTTTCAATCAGAATATCCAAGACCGAAACTTTTGAAATATTCTACAAATTCTCCTTCAATCCCCTTATTTTGATGTTGATCCTATTAAATTCCTGGAGAGTCCATTTTTCCAGTTTGAAAGTGCCAGTAGCCCCCACCCTCGCCATGTCAAGAAGCTCAAACATAGAGGTGGAATCATCATTAAGATAGGAGAAGTCCTCCATCAGGGGATTAACCTTTAGAGGCTCTGACTTCGCATGCTTTTGCTCAACATCCTCCTCCTCCTGAACCTTTTTCTCACCCTCAAGTTCCACATTAGGAGAGTTTTGAACCGGGGAATCATCAATTTCCATTGACTTCTCTTCCAAAGCCTTCTCCTTGTAGAGATCCATGGTATCCTTACCCATATCTTTTGAGACCTGATTCTTCATCTTGGCAATGCGCTTAAAAACCCTTCTAGGCTTATCCTTGGCCTCCATTGTCATCACATTCTCCTAAAACCCCTCTTCCTTACCACTAACCTCATTATCACCCTGGCCAATTTCCAAAGATTCATCCATGGGCATGGAATCCCCAGAGGTCGTTTCTGTATCCTCACCATCAGATTGGGACTCTGACTCGTGTAGAATAAGATGCTTAGCAACCCGTTTGTCTTTGGGATTACCCTTCTTCCTCTTTTTCTAGGGGGTAGCCAGAGGGGACGGGGTCCCATCCTCACCATCTTCATTCCATTCCTCACCCTTAGCTATTCTAGTATCTGAGCCAGAAGAGCCAAAAACCTCACTAGGAATCTTCTCCTTGCCCTTAATTAAAGAGGCAAGGATAAGTCTTTCTACATGCTCCATAATTAACAGAATAAGGCCCCCATGTAGTGTTAGAATTATGAAACAAGCACAAAACCACGAGCCACTGGATCAAACAACAAACAAATACACCTTCCACATAAGAGATCTGCAAACAAAGAATTACAATTATCTTCAACAAGAAAAAGCTACAGAAGAGAGAGAACTTTCAAGAAGATATGAAAGCTGCAGATATTCTCCTGTTAATAATTACAATGAGATCAATCCTTATAAAAGGAGATCAAGAAACCCTAAAAGGAAACCCTAGTGTGCACACTTAATTATTAATGTGCCTAAGTTTAGCTTAAGTAACTAAAGTGATAAGTGACTTAATTAATTAACCAATATGATTAAATTAATTAAGTGAAATAACTTACTACTCTAACATCCCCCTTAAGATGAACTTAGGGAGTAGCTAAAACACTAAAGAAAAGATGCATGAAAGCAAAGATGGGTCCTGACAAAAAGGCCAAGTAAGGCACCCATGTACAAACAGAAGATCTCTATAAAGTGGAGAAATAGAGAAAACCTCGTGGGAAAAAACTCTACTCCAAGAAGAGATCAAAGGTGATTGAAGGACTGAAAAGCCTCCCAATCAAGAAAATGTCCTGAAAAAGAAGAACATGTAGAACATCACAGAAGCATGAAGAAGTTGTGAACTTTGTCGAAAGATGACTGCTACGGTGTTGAAGAACCTTCGTTGAAGATAGGATGATCAAGATCAAGAAGACAACAATCTGCATGAGTGCCCTTAATGACACTACTCGAATCAGATGGAAAATAAAGGAAAACACCTGGAACTCGAAGATACAGATGGTAAAGGTACCAAAAAGTCTGAAGAACTGATCATGAAAAAATGGAAGGTTGCCTCCAGAAATAGGAATGCAAGAGTGTCCATATGGTAAGTTCTCCATCTCATCGAAATGCATGGGTAACCAGCTGCTGCATCCGCCTAGTACATAGGAACAAAAACTGTATACATAGTTCACTCCAACGAAACCATGGAAGCATTAACACCAACAGTAGAAACCCTCCCATAATGCTGAAAAAGGGAGAGGCGTGATAGGTACACTGAAGTTGAATGCCAAAAAGTAGTGCATGAAGAGGAACCAGGAGCATTTAAGGTGCAAACATGAAAGTACAAGCTGATAGAAAGGATGTGAAAAAAAAGTCACATATGCATGAGAAAGGTATGAAGGAAAACTAAGGCAAACATCAACCCCCATGACACTTTATATCATAGTGCGAGTATAACAAGGCACAAAGTGATGTGTAAGAATTTCAATACTATACTACAAAGCTGAGGCACTTTATCTCAGTGCGTTTACAGATGAAAAATACATGCAATGTGAGCCCATAATGTCTATAATGTCCAAATAGGACAACATGCTGAAAATATAATTCTTTGACCAAAAAAAGAGGAAATTGATAGCACCATGATGAAGTACACAAAAAAAAAATGTACTTTAAAAAAAAACGGCACACAAAAATGTGTCCGGGTGTAGAAGATATGGCCCGTCAAAGTCTCCAAAATGATAATTGAACAACTACAACACTGAGAAAACAAAATTATGAAAAAAAATCATAAGTCAAAACTAAAAATTACTTGCACCACTGCGAAGAGCATGAAATTCTACCCCATTTCAAAAAAAATTGCACGTGAAAAGACCTCCGTATGGCCAAGATATGGCCTCTCGAAGTTGAGGTGCAAAAATGGAAAGCCCAACGGAGAGGGACTGAGTAGAGCAAAAAATCATCTCCACCAAATTTAGCAAAAACACCTCCAAATCTGGAGGTCCGCCAATTTTAGTGGTGCTGGAAAAACTCCTCCAATTACAGTGCTGGTACATTATTTTGCAAAAAACATAATTGCAAAAAGATAATACATGATTTTTGCTTTTTTATTTTTTAAAAGAAAAAAAAGCATAAAAAGAACTTTATACTTATAAAAAAAACATATAATAAAAAATTTACATTTATATTTTTTGTTGAAAAAAAATATATAAAAAAACTTTGATTTATAAAAAATATTATTGGTGGGGAGCACATGGGCCACCCCCACCATTCCCCATGGGAACGTACTCATGTGCAAGGTACATACCTCCTTGACTTTTGTTTTTTAAAACCCCAATTTTTTTTTTTGAGCAAAAAGTTTTTTCTAAAAGAGTTTAAAAGCTTTTAAAAAAACCAAACTTTTACATTTAAAATACTGCGATTTTTTTTTTTTTTCCAGAAAAAAAATAATGATGCTTTTTTTTACGAAAATTTACCTTGTTATGCGTGTGGAAGGTTGTATGGGTCTTCACAGCAAATTTTTTTTGTCTTAGAGGTCAACTGCTCAAAATTTGACAAATTTTATATGGAAATAGGGGTTTTTGGGCCTTCTGAGCGCAATGGTGAGGTCCATTTGGGCTTAAAATACTCCGAAAAATTGTGCACCCCCTGGATCTGGTACAAAAGCCCTTTCTTCAAACCCTCACAGATCTGACAAACGGAAGCCAAATTTGACGAAACAAAGGTCAATCTTGACTATTTTGGTAGGTCTGGATTCAATGAAGAGGTTTGATTTGACCCTGGATGCACAAAAAATGCCCACCACCAAAATTTGCAAAACAAACAAAAGAGGATTCAAATCTAAAGCTTGGAACCCTTGTTGAATAAGAAAACCTCATAAATCGAGAAGGGGTTTGCTGAATCCATGCTCTGATACCATGTTAGAATTGTGAAACAAACACAAAACCACGAGCCACAAGATCAAACAACAAACAAATACACCTTCCACACAAGAGATCTGCAAACAAAGAATTGCAATTATCTTCAACAAGAAAAAGCTACAAAAGAGAGAACTTTCAAGAAGATATGAAAGCTATAGATATTCTCCCGTTAATAATTACAACGAAATCAATCCTTATAAAAGGAGATCAAGAAACCCTAAAGAAAACCCTAAAGGGAAACCCTAGTGTGCACACTTAATTATTAATGTGCCTAAGTTTAACTTAAGTAACTAAAGTGATAAGTGACTTAATTAATTAACCAATATGATTAAATTAATTAAGTGAAATAACTTATTACTCTAACATGTAGGACCAGTGCCCTCCTATTTTTTAAGTGTGCATATACAAAGACCTCCATGGAATACAAGAGAAAGAACGGAAAGGAAATAAACAACCCATGCCTAAAATGGTTTAAAAGAGCAAAATGATGGCCAAGGATTGTATTAAACCTGCCTTCTAGAGTCACATACTACATTATTACTTTTGCAATATTTTCCCATATCTTCTTGAGAGACTTCTGCTCATAGCCCCAAGCCTTCATCTTGATGAGTTTTTTTCGTTCGTCATCTTTAAAAAATTGAGCCATTGCCTCCTCGTTACTCTTCTTGTCTTTGAAGAATTTACAGCCAACCATAGGCAACCTAGTCACAGTAGCAATCAACTCCTCATTGATATCAACCAAGCCCCTAATTTGAATTTTGTGGTTGTGCCAACAAGAAACAAACTCCACCAAAGCGTTCATGTTGTGACCATGCAGTGTTTCCAAGAATGGTGTAAAATTCTCATGTTGGAGAATCCTCCAAATTTTCTTCTTCTTTCTCAGGCTCGCACAAGAATGAGTCTCAATTCTACTTCTGTCACCTCCCATATTCACAAGAACCAACAACAGAAAACCTTGGAAATTAGAATTCGACTGATAGCCAACAAGTCGAATGATACCCACAAAGCGTGTGAGTTGAGAGTTGGTACTAATGGTTAAATAACACCACTGCAAAAACTCATCCAAAACCATCTTCTCATTAAGATCCTAGTTGCCCCAAGAAGGAGAGAGCCTTCCTCCCATGCTCGATACTCATTAAGTCTGACAGCTTCATTGGCGAAAAAATCTGCCAATGAATTACCCTCTCAGAATATGTGAGAAACATGAGTTTCTTCACAAGATCTTAGCATAATTATAACATCCTTTATTAATTGATCAACATTCTAGCTAGGCTTATGGGTGCCACGTAGATAATTGATGATGTTTAAAGAGTCACCTTCCACCCATAGTTTAAAGTAACCCCTGTCCACAACATACTTAATACTTATAAATGCAGCCTCCACCTCAACATAATGATTTGTCCAATTTCCTTGGACCTTGTAGTTAGTCGCTCTATTTTTGGTTAATATTTTGTAAATTTGGAAAAATTCTTGAATGTTATAATTAGTCATACTACTAATCAAGGGTACTAAACCATGTATTAGTGAGAGTCGTATTCAATGATTATTGACAGATATTTGGTATTCTAACAACTTTTATATCATTTATATGCTTTTGTATTAGTTTGTGACAATCATATCAATCTGCTCCTTCAAATGGTTACATAACTTGGTATTGATCCATCTTCCAAAGACTGGTTATTTATAATATTTTAAGTTGTACAATTTGAAAAAATATTGATACAAATTATTTCAATAAAGAGTACTATTATATAATCATAGATAGGGTATAAAATTTTAGTTTTTATGCTTGGTGTTTTCTTATATAATAATTGGATGGTTCTCCCTAGTTCAAATTAAATACATTTTGTAAGTTTGGATGGATATGCCACCAAGACAATAATTATAAATTTATTTCCCAACTATTTTATTCATTTAGATTGTGCAACTTGCATCCATTTAGTTCCTTGATCATTGTAAATCTCACCTTTCCCACATCGGGATTTGGGTGATTAGAAAATGTGAAGATTAATGTATTTCATAAAATATTTGTAAAAAATTATAAGAAAATTAGTTGGGTACGTCACACGCCAGTTTATTATCCCAAAATGCATAAGCACAACATGAGGGAAACAAAGGGAAACCAAAGTTAATAATAACAATAGATAATAGTTTGAGTTAGATACGATGGAAGCAAAGAGTGCTCTAGGCACTCAAACCCTAGCCGACATGGGCTCTCCTAGTGGTGATGGGTCTACTTTTGGGGTTGAGGATGCAACAGATGAGGATGAAGATGCAGAGGAGGACGATTCAGAGTTTTCTATTAGAGTTGCTAATGATGTGGATGTAGAGGTGGACAATTATGTGGTTGTGGTTGGTGTTGCTAACGTTGATGAGGTTTTTGACCTTGGAGGCTCGGATGAGGAGGATTTCCATGCTCCTGCGGACTGGGAACTTTCTCCTTGTGTCAAATCTTCCTCTTTTCTCTCTAAGGATGGGATTGATAATGAGTGGTTTATTGATTCAGATGAGGAGGAAGAAGAGCTCCTTGACATTCTTTTGGAAGTCTCAACGGTGTGAGATTGTTGGGAAGAAAGAGGAGGATGGTCCTTTTTCTGGGATGGTTAAAGGTTTTCTTAATAACCCAATTCCTACTCAACAGGTGGGTGTTGGGCTTGGTTTAGATTTAAATTTGGGTGCGTCTTTGGCTTTTGGATTTGATGGTTTGAACATTATTCAGACACCTATGAAGGATCTTTGCTCTAGGGTTGGTTTGGTTAACCCTCCTTTGTCCTCTGACTTCTCTAGTGAGTTGGATGCTACTGCTTCTCCTATTAAGGGACCCCTCCCTATGTGTAGGGGGGATGCTACTACTCCTATCAAGGCTAAGGTGTAGTGGTTCTCAGTGGCCTTTGGTATCCCTTTTAAAATTCCTGATGCTATGGTGGAAAAGACTATTGTTGCTATTGGTAATGCTCTTGTAGGGAGTTTCTCAGGGCCTCATCCTAATATTGACTATGTTCACAGCTAGGTTCTGGTTAAATGGAAGGCTTTTGTTTTGCTGTAGGTGACTGCTTTGCCTAAAGGTTTTTTCCTTTTTTCCTTCCAACTCCTTCAATAGAGTAAGGATGTTTTACATGGTGGGCCTTGGTTCTTTGGTACTTCTATTCTCCTTCTGAAAAGTTGGATTGTGGGGTTTGTGGCTTCCAGGGATTGCTTCAATTGGGCCCCTATTTGGGTTTGACTCTTAGCACTTCCTTTGGAATTATGGGATGAGGAGGTCTTTCGAGGTATTGGTAATAGTTTTGGTTCTTTCTTAGCCATGGATAGGATCACGAAAGACATGAAATGTTTAGTTTATGCTAGATTTTTTGTTTTGGTTGAAACTGGTAAGCTTCTACCAAATAAAATTAAGATTCATTCCAAGCTAGGTGTTTGGGAGCAGAGTGTTCTATTTAATTATTCCTCTTTGGTGTGCTCTCATTGCATTAGAGTTGGTTATTTTTCTCACTCTTGCAAGGACTTCACAACTGTGAAGAACTATTCTGCTGGGAAGGCTCCATCCACTACTGTTTCTCCCACTAAAAATTCAAACTTGGTGAACCCCTTGGGTAAGGAGTTGGAAGTGGAAGATCATGCTAATGTTCAAATGGGAAGCCCTCTCCAAGATAAAAGTTTTCTTGTTAGTATGAATGTGATTGATTCATCCTAGATTAATGCATTGACCCATTTAGATCAAGCTCCCCTTATGAGCTCTTTGTTTGGACACAATTTCAAACCTCCTTGATTGGTGTGGCCCTTCTTTGTGTGTGGCCCCTTTGGTGGCCCAGTGTTGGTTGTCTGTTTTCTATTATGCTGTGACATCTCTGCTATTTCTCTACTTTTTGTGAGGGTTGCAGGTTCCCTTCAAAACCTGTTTCTGTTGTTTGTTTTCATTGGCAAAGTTTGAGACTTTGGTGTTTGGTAGTGTCCCTTTCTTCGCTTTGTACAAGGTTCTGGACCCTTTCTAAACCTTGCTTACCTTATAAAAAACAATAGATAATATAACAAAGTAAGAATGAGTGAAAAAAGGAAAATATTTTTCCTTGAGCCTTTGAACCTAAGAAAAATAGCAAGTATGACCCCTACAAGAGTACTTAAAATTAGTGTGTTGGAATTGTAAAGGTTACCCATGGAGAATGGTACATGTGTTAGGCTCTATTTCTGATGGAAAAGACACAATATGTCTCATGGAAACTCATTAGCATGATGAGTGCAATATTCCTACTTTTGAAGGATACATAAAATTTGTAATTTAGAACAATGTGACTTGAAATGGAAAAGGTTATGGTGGCATAATGACTTTATGAAAAGAAACACGGAGAAGAGAATTTTAGTTTAAAAAAACCCAAATAAGCAAATACATTTGGTTTAATTTTTTTGAGAATAACAATAAAATAAGTCCCTCAAGTGTCAAAAACCTAAAAAAATGGGCCAGATTGTAAGGAACCATTTGCAACACTAACAAAAGAGATTTCATCTTTTTCCCAACACAATGCAGTTCTTTTATTAGGTGATTTCAATGTAAGGAAATCTAATAAAAAAATTGGAACCTTATGTAGCAAGGAGGATACAATCCTCTAGGGCTTACTAAAAAGGAGAAACACCAATGGTTAAGGTGTTCAATGGATAATGTGGGTATTAACCATTTTTGTGAAGAATTACTTGCTCTATGTGGCACTTTTGATTTGATTATTTACAATGACATAGGAAAATAGAAGATCTTCTAAATTATACATGCAAGACCAATAACGAAGCAAGTGTTGTTGATTATGCCATTTGATCATAGAGCTTGATTGATAATATAATAGAGGTTGTGATTGAAGACCGCCTTGGTGATTTAAAATCAAACCATAATCTAATATGACTTTAATATCTTGGTGGGAAAAAATCAGCATGTGATATGGGGACAACCCACCCACCAACCTCCAACAAAGGGAAAATTTTGTTAACCCAATAAAACTATGATATCTTCAAGAAAATATTAAGGTAATTAATGCAGAAAGAAAGAAAAAGATCACATGGTCTAAAAATTCATGAGCTAACAAGCATTATTCAAGAGGTACTTGAGAGTCGTAATAGGAAAAAGAAGAAGAAGAAAATAAATCATTTTCTAGAAAATTCACGATTTGAAAAGGATTGCAAAGCTACAAGATGAGCTCTTAAGGAGCTAGGAAAGGAAAATGAGAACATAAATTTATACAAGGTGATTGTAAAAGTAGAAAAAGGGGTGTTCATGAATATAAAGAGATTGAAATATGAAATAACAATGACTCAATGATTGAAATATGAAAAATAATTATATGAGTAGGATTCAAGGGTTGAGGTCCCTTGAGTCAACACAACAACAAAATTATTCACTTTGCAAGAGTTTAAGGAAGTTATTAAGAAATTGGACACTTGACATGGTTGAGCTTCATGCTAAATACCTAAAATGGAAGATGAAAATCCTTGCCCCTCACACTATAAAAATATTCAACAAAACCATTAACATGGGTTTCTAAGATATTGGGTTACCAACTTAGCTATACCTCTCTTTAAGAGGGGATATTAACAATCCTTCGAACTATCAAACTACCATGATTAATCCTTTGTTTGCAAAGTTTTTTGGTAGCATGGTTGAGCATAGAATCAACAAATGGGTAGAAGAAAAGAAAAAAGAATAAAAGGGTAAGAAAGCTTTAGACCAAAGCACTACACAATTGATCATGGAATGACATTAAGACATATTATTGAAAAATTCTAAAATGAGAAAGAGAGAACTTATTATTGTTTCATTGATTTCAAGAAGGCTTTCAACACTCCTAAGAATACGTTATGGTGTAGAATGAAGGAATTTAGAGTAGATATTCATAGGCTCTATGAAGAGGTTCAACTAAAAATAAGAACTCAAGTCGATACTTATATTTTTTTTAAGAGTGACATTACAGTTATACAAGGATGCCCATTGTCTCCTACACTTTTTGGCCTATATATCAATAAACTTGAAGAATGGTTGAATTTGAAAGGTGGGAATGATTTTCTTTTGGGGGAATATTTTGTTAGGCTTCTTTTGTATGCCAATGATTTTATTTTGATTGCTAGGTCTACTCAAGGTCACAAGAGCACTTGTTTTTCCTTGAGCACTTTTGTAAAAATGTGGGTATGCAAGTCAATACCAATAAGACCAAGATCACAATTTTATCCAATAAAAAAGTAATTAGTTCAATTTTTATATTGAAGGAAGTATTCTAGAGGAAGTAATAGAGTATAAATACCTTTAAATTAATTTCAATAAAAAACTCAGTTGGAAAACTTGCATAAGGAAGAGAAATTTGGGTCGGTGAAGAGTGTTTTTTTCCCTTCAAAATAGATGTAGAGAGGTGGAGTTATGGGATTGGGAAATTATTTAGACTCTATTTGCACTGTTAGTAATTCTGGTGGTGCTTTATGGGTGCAAAATATGGGCTAGCAACACTTCAAACACTAAATAGATGCAAATAGAGAGAATCCAAAAAGGCATGATCATAAGCAAATTCAAGTTAAAACTTTGATACCCTATGAGATTCTTTTAGTCAAAACAAGTATATTTCCTATTGAAGCCATTGATATGGTGCACCTTTTAATATATTTTAAAAAATTAAGCAGATGGAGGCAAATTGCTAGCCTGACGTTGTCTTTAAAGATGTCTTGAGCAAAAGAAAGAAGTCATAGATGAAGTAAAATTGTAAGTGACACATTCACTTGAATGCTTGCTCTAATAATGACAAATAAATAAAAACATTTGTTGTAGATAAGTTTCACAAGTCTATATGGGAAAAGACATAGGGAGAAAGCAAAAATATTATCTTGAGGAATTTAACCCCACTTCTGACCATTAATAAAAGGGCTATTTAGAAGCCAATATCTCTTGGAGAGCAAAGGTTTTCATAGCCCAATTGAGGACTAATTCACATTGTCTTCCAAATGAAACAAGTAAATGGAGAAGGCCAAAATATGTATTACAAGAGATAATTTGTGTCTTTTGCATAGCTAGAAAAATGGAAATAGAAACACTTTTATTTAGAATGTAAATCTTACAATGACATTCGAGTCCAATACAAAAATAATTTAGCAACAACTTCATTTTAAAATCTATTCAATGAGAACATGATTGAGAGAATGAGGGAATTCATTATCTAATTGATTGGCAGAATATCAACACTTTAAAAAACAAATATGACAGTGCTAAATCCATAGACTATCTTTGAACTCATGGATGCTAAAAAAAAATAAAAAAAATAAAATCTTCTTCTTCTACAATAAGATTATTTCCTTGTCATTGTTTGATTTTTTTATTTATCCCTACATATTTTATTCAGGGTGGGTGTCTTTTATTCCGCCCCGAATTGAAATAACAGTTCGAGCCATCTCACACGAAATGCAGTTGAGGGGTGAAGATCTGAGCTATAATTGAACAACCATGTGTTGTTACCATTTTCCTCTGCCTATCCCTTTTCTCAATACACTATCTTCAAATACACCTACACTGCTACTTGGGAGACAGTTTAGCCATGTCAAACGAAGCAACCTGCTCAATATTTGGTCCCCCTTGCAGCTATGTAGTCAGGTCAGAGCCAGAGGTTATTATGCAAAGGGAATGCGTACTATTAACAAAAGTAGGACAGGACATTGTAGCCTTCTCGCGCAGCTCCATTCACAATCGAGTGAGTATAATAATTTTCACGCATTCAATCATACATTTTAATAATTGATTGTGTGAACTTAAAATTTCTCCTGCTTTCTATTCCCCATTTTGATAATTGGTATGCATTTCGGCACTATTCTTTGCACATACCTGGTCTTTAAGTAAGCGCGACTCTTAATTTCCACTTTTTACTATAAATAATAACCAGAGTTCATTCGAGGCAAGTGTCTATACTACATAAAAGATTCGTCAGTAAGACTTGGCAGGTGAGATTGTATCCCGGTTCGGTTCTCAGTTAGCATCTATCCCCTACTTACCACTCAACTATAGGCATGCGAACAATTAAACAACATAGTTTTAGTACTGCTGCTATGATTGCATATAGGCAAGCGCCACATGAATTGCAGTCTAGCGGAGGCAATCAAAATCGGTAGATTTGTCTTTTTAAGGGAATCGTTTTCGATTTACACTGGCCAAGGTGAAGCAGAATCATTTGGAGCAACATCTTTCTTCCAAATCCATAGCCTGACATGTTGTGCACAGATTCAATCGTCAACTAGTATCTATTGTAGCTGATTGAGTCTGTTTTGTTTTTGTGCAGGGACGAAGAACATAAGAAATCTTCTCAAAGTCTTTTCATATTTAGTTTTCTATTAATATTTAATTTGGGCTGAGCACATGCTACAGTCTCTGTGGGGAGAACTCCTTTTAACGCGAGATTGAGTGATGCTCTCAATGCATCTGGGTGATATGTATGAGTCGGCCCATGGCCAGATGATGACAGTGCACCCGGTTTAAACATAGTAGTAAGAAATATTAATTCCCAAAGAGGCCACACCATGTGGATGCCTAAACATAGGGATTGGCAATTAAGTGAAATGTCTTCCCTTTAATCATTTAGTAGTTATAATTCCGTCAGGGTTTGAACCTAGACCTTTTTACCAGAAACTTCAACGGACCAAAATTTCAGGTTCAACTTTAAGCCAATAGGAAATGAAGTACATCTACGAACTGCCTGGAAAGGTGCCGTTTTTCAGAAAATGATAACTTGAACTTGAAAAATCCTGAAATCTGGACAATAAAATCTGAAATATATTCTAAAACTGTCGCATCTTTGCTGAACTGACTAGCTAAGGTTCCTGTTGTCTTCTCTTTGACCAAAACTTAGTCTGAACATCTGTTTTTTAATTTTTATCTTAATCGGAAAATCTGTTATTTAATTATTAAGACTTATATTAGAAAATTAAAGAACAAAAATACACGGTATTTGGACAGGAGAGGAAATCAACACAAATATCTGAAAAGAGAATTCTAGAAGAACTTTTTTATAATCCAACTACAATAGTGCATAAGAACAAAATGGAACTTTTGGGAGAAGGAATGGTAGCCAACTCAGGCCTAAAGGAACAGCAGTATGGGAGACTGCACTTGACCATTAATAGTCGTCTCCAACAATCCACACAACCATTTCAAGACCTTCATAACATCCTCCACTCTAAGGCTTGAAGCCTTCTGATAACTGATTTCTTTTGCACATGGGATAATCGATGCTTTTAACTCCCTTGTTATGACAAGACTATTTGTAACTTCCTACAACACTTAAGATGCTCTGTAACTATCTCATAAATATTCTAACTGCTATGACACCTAAAAACCTTCTAGCTCCCTCATTACTCTTGTAACTGTCCATGACATTGTAAGTTGCTCTATAAGTCTGTCATTAGTCTTTGTAACTATTATTGCAAGATTCATTGCAACTTCTCCATTCTTTTTTGAAAAGGTAAACCAGAGAAGGGCCTCAAGGCCCACTAAGAAAAAGTGATACAGATAAGCCTTGGTTCCTGCACGTTAGCCTCTAAAACCAAATACTCTGCTCCTGCAAATCAACTCCATAAACTCTTTTCCTGCGATTCATACTCAAAGACTCTAAACAGTGAAAAATATGCAGAAACTAAATGTGGAAGATCAAGAAATCATGTTCAGGTTTTACCAAAATAAGATATGGCACTGTTCCCTTTATTCACAATCAAAACCGATACAGAAAATGAATACACAGTATGACAAACTTTTGAACAGTTAAAAAATGACTGCACTGCTCAGCACATTCACTAACTCTAATATATCTGACTTTTTAAAACTGTTCATTGGTTAGTTGCAGTTGTTGCCTCACCTGTTGCTGCAGAGCCTGGATATGCCTCCCAAAGTCCATCATGTCTTGGCTAACCCATCTTCTTTCGGGAAGATCAATGAGATCAACAACCCCCTTAGGATTGTTTCCAAAAACAATCTGGAAGGGAGACTAACCAGTAGACCTACTGATTCAAGAATAAAAGAAAACTCAGCCTGTGCCGAAACCAAAACCAAAACCAAACCCCACTGCTTTGGATTCTCACCATCTAGGCATTGAAGCGAATTACCCAAACTTCTGTTCACCACCTCCATTTGCCCATCAGTCTGAGGGCGATAGGCTGAACTATGCTGCAGTTTACTCTCAAATTCCTCCAAAAATGACTTAGAAACTTGTATCCCGGTCACTAGTGACAGCCTTGGGCAGTCCATGCAAGCAGACAATCTCTTCAAAAAACAAATCAACAATCTTACTTGCGTCAGTAGTCTTTTTGCCATGAAAAAAATTGAGCTATTTTAGAGAATTTGTCTACCACAACAAAAATATAATCATTACCTCTCTAAGTACATGACAACCCCAATACAAAATCCTTGGAGATGTCAATCCATGGTCCCTCAACAATTGGTAAGGGTTTGTACAAACCTGTGTTCTGCTGTCCACCTTTAGAAACTTGACAAACTCTATATGTAGAAACAAGCTTATTTACATCATTCCTTAACTGAGGCCAAAAAATCTTTTCACTTACCAAGCTGTAAGTTTTGTCCCTTCCAAAGTGACCCCGCAAGCCATTTGAATGCACTTCCCTTATCAGGTTTTCTCTTTTGGACCCCATCGAATACAAAATTGGAGTCCTTTAAACAGAAATCCATCTGCCAATAAGTATTTTTTAGAGAATTCATTACTTGCAACAGCAGGATTGTTGAGAGCAGCGATAATTTTTGCCGAAGTAGGGATCAACTGCATATTCTTCCATCATTTCTTCAAATCTACAATCTTGTTGGTCATTGTGACAAGTAGGTGACACCTCTTACTTAAAGCATCAGCCACCACATTAGTTTTGCCTCTCACATGTTGTACTGCACTTGTATAACTTTGTAAAAAGGGGATCCATATGCTTATGCAATAATTTGGCTTGAGCATTGATATATTTCAATGGTCAATTGCCAGTCAACAAGATGAATTCCCTATGCAGCAAGTAGTGCCTCCACTGTTTTAAATTTAATGTCTGAACTATAATAAAATTCTTTATTGTAAGTGACATACCTCTCTTGGTGTCATTTAAATCTTCACTAAAGTAGGCAACTGACTTGCCTTCTTGACTCAACATGCCACCAATGGCTACAGCTAAGCATCACACTTGATGGTAAGATCTTCTCAAAGTCTGGTAAGACAAGTATTGGAGATTTTGTTACCTTTCTTTTCAGCTGCTCTAAATTTCTCTCAGTCACTTGAGTCCGAGACAAAGAATTCCCTTTGGTGCAATCAGTCAATGGAGCACTTATACTTCTGAAATTTCTAATGAATCCTTTATAAAAGTTTACTAAACCATGAAAAACCCTGATTTGTATAATTCTTTGAATGATAGTCTTAATCTTTTCGGGATCCATGCTCACTCCTTCTGCTGAAATCACATTTCCAAGGAAAACCAACTTCTCTCTAAAAAACTCACTTTTCTCAAGATTTACAAACAAACTTGTCTCTTCAAACTTGCTTTTCTTGAGATTTATAAACAATCTTTCACTTCTAGGCATGCCAAACAACATTTGCAAATGCTTCAAATATTCTTCCATGTTTCTGCTGAAAATTGATTTTTAAAATGTCATCAAAATAGATTATGACAAATTTTCCAATATAGGGTCTAAATACCTAGTCCATGATGCACATAAAAGTGGCAGGGGCATAGGCATCCTGAATAGCATCTCCAACTGTTCATATAAACCATCCTTTGTCTTGAATGCCATTTTCCATTCATCCCCTTCTCTCATCTCAATCTAATGGTACCCACTTTTCAAATAAATTTTGGAGAAAATCTTAGTGCTAGCCAAACAGTCTAGTATGTCATCTATTCTTGGTAGTGGGCACTGGTATTTTATTGTGATCTTATTGATGGGTCTAGAGTCCACACAAATTCTCCATTTGCCTCCTTTTTTAGGTGAAAGTAGAGCTGGTTTAGCATAGGTGTTCATGCTTTTCCCTATGAACCCTTTTTCTAACAATTCACCAATCTGCTTTCTCATTTCATCGTTTTCTTTTGGAGATACCCTGTATGCAGCTTGGCTAGGAAGCTTTAACCTTTACACCGAATCAATATGGTGTGTAATACCTTGTGAGGGAGGTAAACCAGCTGGTAGTTCAACTGGAGTTATATTAGAATATCTACCAACAATTTTTGCACCTCTGGTGGGGGTTGAATCCCTTTAGTTTCTCTTGCTCCTAGTGGTCATTGCAGATAGCAAGTTGCTTCCTTGGTTTCTTTGCAGAAATTTTTATAGCTCATTAATACAAGTGACAAGGCTGACATTTTTGATGTCTCTTTTGCTTTCGATGGTTTTAAGAGATGTTTCCTTCTTTCATGTTGTATCTCATAAGTATTCTCTCTACCATGATGGGTTACATGCTAGTCATATTGCTAGGGTCTACCTAATAGAAAATGATATGCATCCGTCAACTCCAAGTTGCATAGCATTTCATTGACATATAAGCCAATTTTGAAAGCAACATGATGAGATCTATTTACAAGTACACTATGATTCTTTTTCAACCAAGAGATCTTGTAAGGGTTAGATTTTGGAATGCAAGGAAGCTGCAATTTTCTTACCATTTCCGACTCACCAAATTGTCGGTAGATCCACCATTAATGACCACCCTGCACACCTTGTCCCTACACTTGCTTTTCATCCAGCAAATGATCTTCCTCTTCCAATTAGCTTCTGGATTTTTTTGTCACCAAATATCAAGGTTCTTCTCAATATTAGGTTCTCTCCCATCTTTGCTTCAACTTCTTCTATCAAGGGTTCTTCTTCTTCTTGGGCCATCATCACCCTTTTGGGGTTTTGAGGGTGGGCAATAGCCTTATGGGCTTCATTACATATAAAACATCACAAGGGCTTCCAATCTTCAAGGGATTGTCGTCCTTGTCCCCTACCTCTGATGCCTACCCTTCTTGGGAAGTCCTACTTCACATTACCCTCTGGTTCTTCTTTGGCAAGTTTGGAGGAACTTCCTCTTTCTTTGTTTTGGTTGCCATCACTTATTTTACTCACCATTTTGCTTTAGTTTCTCCTCTACCTTTAAGGCATATTCATATACCACATCCATAGTAGGCACCTTCACCAAGGCGAGTTGATCTTGAAGTTGAAACTAAAGGCCATTGGCATATCGGGCTGTAGCCTGCCTTTCACTCTCTTGTATATCTGTCTGAATTTGAAGCTTGATAAATTGCTTAGTAGAAGCCTGCACTGACTGATCCCTTTATTTTAAGTTCTGAAATTCTGTAAATAATTTTTGTTGCTAATTAGAAGGCAAGAATTGAGCACTTAGATGTTTCAGCATCTTATGCCATAGTCTTTTTTTTCCCTTTCCTTGTCTTTTTCTTAAACTCTACATGTTCTCCCACCATAGAGCTGCATGTGACTTCAATTTGGAGGCTGCAATTTTCCTTCTTTTAGGATCATCTTCATTAATGTCTTCCATCTTGAAATACTTCTCCAACTCCTGAACCTAGTCTAGGAATAATTCTAGGTCGAGTTCACCTTTAAAGCTTGGTATATCAACTTTTGCCTTGGAGTCTTGTTTGGTCACAGCTTCAATCAGCCTCTCCATAGGGTCTACTGCCCTAGCATCATTTCCCAGGTTCTCTTGTTCCTCTTTAAACTCATCTAGTGTAGTCCAGCCTCAATGTCTTCTAATCTTCTAAGCCAGTCATCAACATTTCTTTTAGGGCTTGTATTCCTTCTGCCCCTTCTTCCCCAGTTCATGTAGACTCGCTTTGGGCCATTGTAGACTGCTCTGACACCAAAAATGATGCAGATAGGCCTTTGCTGCTACAAGTTAGCCTCTAAAAAATGATACTCTGCCCTTGCAAATCAACTCCAACATATTGCTCTGTTCCTGTGATTCATACTCAATTCTGTAAATAGTAAAGGAAAAAACAGAAGCTAAATGTGGAAGAAATAATGTTCATGTTATACCGAAAGAAGACAAGGCACTGTTCCCTTTATTCAAGGTCAAAACAGATTCAGAAAATGAACGCACAGTATAGCAAACTTATGAACAGTAAAAAGAAAACTACTGCACTGCTCAGCACAGCCACCAACTCTAATACATCTGACTTTTGATTATTCCCATACCACCTGTCCCATCCCAAAAAGAAACTATGCCCAAAACCAAAAAAAATCAATCAAAAAGGAAAAGCCCCAGAACAAAAAACCCACCGTAACGGTGACTAATGACAGTTACAACTGAAAATCCCAAAACTACTAAAACACAGGAAACTGATGGGCAGTGGGGGACCTGTCATTAAAGGGCTGTTACATTAAAAAGGAGAAAAACTATCTTCACGGCAAGCTTTAAAAAGCCAAAACTGAGCTTTCCAATAAAGTCAGAAACAATATATCAACTGTGACTTCTATTAGCAAGTGAATATCTGTATCAATACATAGCTGGATATGAGCATGAATATGAAATACATACTGCTGGTAGGTCTGACCTATCACAAAGAGATACACACATATTAAAAGCATAAGCTGCCATGAACTGAGAGCATCAGACTGCAGTCCGAGAAAAGCTAGAACATTTCCCTACTGTGTAGATATCTATCATTGAATAGTCTTGGGAGAGTAGAGTCAAAACATGGTTGCTATCCTTCCTGACCATATCTATCACCCAAAACAACCATATTTTATAATCAAAGCTGCCATTAAGCATTTAGAGTAGTTTTTTATGTTGATTTCTTGTGTACACTATCCTGAAAAATCACAGCTGCCATCCATGACCAGGTTAAGTCGCCATTTCTCCAGCCTTAACACTTGAAATAGGGATCACATTTGTCTTTCTATTTCATCATTAGCTGGTTCTTCTTCATCCAGCTTTAGTTGACTCAACACAGCCAATAGATTAGCCTCATTATCATTAAACATTTCCAGCTTCTTGTAATCCACTTTTGCCATTTCACATATTGTGTCTGTAAATGTAGTCAAATCTTCTATCAAAATGAGAGACTAAGGGTTCTAAAAGGATTCTAAGTTTCCAGAATTCTACTAAGATTTTAGGACAGATTTTCAATTTCCAGATTTATACTAAATGTGTTGATTGCAGAACATTAATGATTTCGATGTCTACATATTAAGATTGGAATTATCTTTTATATGTTAGGAGACCCACCTCCAAGGGATGCGTCTCTTGAGAGGACGTGTCTCCACATGTGGAGACACGTCCGCTCAAGGGATGTGTTCCTTAGGGCGCGGGTTCCTCTCACAGCCGATGATCATTCGGTTAAACAAACTTAACTAATGGACACACCCTTACGCATGGTGGATGTAATACAAGAGTCCCGAATTTTAATCAAAGCGAATTCAGAACATCATTTAGATAATTTCGATTTTATACATGCTTTATAAAATTCGATTATTTTACTCATTTATGGAAATATAAACATGAAGAGCATTAGATCTTATATAAGCGATGATGATGCTTTATAGCAATCATCGCTTATATCTGACCTAAGCTACAATTCATCAACACTCCCTCTTAGCTAGGGAAGATATTTCAAATCAAATAAGTGGAGATATCACCTTTACACGTGATATCGAAGATATGATATGTTTTCTCAAAGTTTGTCAAGTCACATGACATTCTTCATAACACATCTTCATTAAGGTATGTGTATTGACATCAAGTCACATGATGTCTACCATAATTCATGGCATATCCATGGATATAAATATCCACCATGATTATCTCTTAAGGATTACAATGATCTTCAGATGATATCAAGTCCCATGATATCCATCAAAGTGTCCAAGAGATACTATCATGACATGTCCACAGATATCAAGTCACATGATATCTATCATGATAGTTTATCATTGTAGAGTCATCACTTTACAATGTCAAATACAAGTGTTCATTATTAGAAAGATCGTCACCTTTCAATAATGTACACAGGGGGAGTAGGCCCATAAAGTCATGGAGTCACACACATGACAAAAGAGTTTACACATTTAAACATCTTTATATATTAGTACAATTTGATAAACAATTTGAATTTCAAACATAAATAACAAATTACATTTCAACCATACCAAGTTTCTTCCTGAAGTGCTCTACCTTGATTCGGGAGAGAGGCTTGGTGAGAATGTCTGCAGTTTGATCATTTGTACTAATATACTCCAACTGAATCACTTTCCTTTCCACCATATCTCTTACATAATGATAGGGGATCTCAATGTGCTTAGATCTATCATGAAAGACGATTTCAGAGAGTTTGATGCAACTCTGATTATCACAATGAATAATTGTAGGATTCAAGGGCTCACCAAAGAGTCCCACAAGCAATTCTCCAAACCTTTGCTCCCATTGAGGCTGCAATGTATTCATTCTGTTGAGCTCGTGCAACTGAAGATTGTTTTCTGCAAATCCAGGAGATCATAGCTGATCCTAAACTGAAGCAACATCCTGATGTGCTTTTCCGATCGGTTATACTTCCAGCCCAATCTGAATCAGAGTACCCATGTAGATCTAGTTGATCATTCTTGTAAAGAAGACCATATCCAATAGTGCCTTGAAGATATCTCAAAATATGTTTCATAGCCATTAAGTGAATTTCCTTTGGCTCACACATGAACTGGCTAAGAACATTCACTGCATAGCAAATATCAGGTTTGGTGTTGACTAGATACATCAAGGATCCAATCATCTGTCTGTAAAGGGTTGGATCTGCACACTTGGATTCTGCTGCTGCTTCTTTCAATTTGTGAAGGTTGGTTTCCATGGGTGTAGACATCGGTCTACAGTCCAACATTCCAAATTTCTTCAGAATATCAATAGTATACTTCCCTTGGTTTAGTATAATGCCCTCTGATTTCTGCCATACTTCTAAACCTAGGAAGTAGTGAAGAATGCCCAAGTCTTTCATGTCAAATTCAGAAATTAGATCCTGCTTCCCTTGAGCAATGAGGTGATCTTCTCCTGTTATCAGCAGGTCATCAACATATAAAATAATTATTAGCATATCACCTTTAATTACCTTGAAGTAGAGATTGGAGTCAGCATCATTCTTGGAAAATCCTAATCCCAAGAGATAACTGTCAATTCTTTCATACCAGACCCTGGGAGCCTGTTTAAGTCCATAGAGGGCTTTCTTCAGTCTGCATACATGTGAGTCAGGTTTATGTATCACAAAACCTTCAGGCTGTTCCAAATAGACTTCCTCTTCAATGGTTCCATTCAGGAAGGCAGTTTTCACATCCATTTGATGGATCTTCCAGCCTTTAGTTGCTGCAATGGCTAACACTGCTCTCACTGATGTGTAACGGGCAACAGGTGCAAATGTTTCTTCGTAATCAATGCCTTCCTTTTGAGAAAAACCTCTTGCCACAAAACGTGCTTTGTGTTTTTCTATACTGCCATCAGCAGCATGCTTGATTTTGAAGAGCCATTTGGAAGAGACAACAGATTTCTCTTTTGGTCTAGGCACTATATCCCATACATCATTCTTTAGAATAGACTGATATTCTTCTGTCATTGCATCCTTCCATGCTTGATGTAGGAAAGCTTCTGTAACACTGACAGGTTCGGAGTTTATGATGTCGTTCATTAGAGCAACATAGCTACTGAAGCGTTTGGGTCTTTTACTCTCCCTGAACGTTCCTTTGGGTGCTGCATGATCCTCTGCTTCTTTGATCATCTTCTTGGCCCAAAGTGGTCTCTTTCTGCCGTTGTCAATTGTATTCTCATTTGAAGTAGAAGGAAGTTCATGTGGCATTTCCTCAGGATGCTCCCTCTGAATCTCAGGAGCAGGTTCCATTTCAGGTACTCTAGGGGAATAGGTTTCAGTCTCACTAGAACTTCTTGCCCTCTTGAATGCAATGTCTTCTTCAAAGATGACATCTCTGCTCAATTCAATTTGATTCTGACCGGGTATGAATATCCTGAAGGCCTTGGAGGTTTCACTATATCCCATAAATATCCCTTTCTTTCCGGAAGGTTCAAGTTTGAATCTTTCCTCCTTGGGCACATGAATATAGACGGGACAACCAAAAATCCTAAAGTGACTAATGTCAGGTTTTATGCCAGTGAAGGCTTCTTCAGGAGTTTTGTTGTCAAGATGAGAATGAGGACATCTATTTTGGATGTAGACAGCAGTCCTAGAGGCTTCTGCCCAGAAAGAGGTTTCAATGTTTTGGTCAAGCAACATTGCTTTGGCAGCTTCTACAATGGTTCTATTTTTTCTTTCAGCAACCCCATTTTGTTGAGGGTTGTAAGCCACTGTGAACTCCCTCTTAATTCCAACACTCTTGTAGAATTCCTTAAAAATTTCAAAGGTGTATTCTTTCCCATTGTCTGTCCTTAAGGTTTTTATTTTCTTCCCGGAGAAGTTTTCTGTAAGTGCTTTGAACTCTTTTGTAATGAACCGGACCAATTATTTTTTTGTTTTTTCACAAGTGATTACAATGCAACACGCACCCGTTAAGGTTAGCATAAACCAAAACGATGCAGAAAGTAACTCTAACCAGAATGTACACCAGGATCCCGATGTGGGCAAGGTGTGAGCATTGGTCAGAGGGTCTATGCAAATGCAAACTGAAGGGAACTCTAACCAAGAATGCGCCTGTGCAGACGAGCATATGGTCAGAGGATCAATGCATGTTGAACAGAATGTAACCCTAACCAAGAATGGCGCCGAGTGATGGCGAGCATATGGTCAGAGGGTCCCTAAACTACTCAGCTGAAAGCAAATAGGCGGCAAGCTAGCCTCTTCCACTTATTCAGTGGGAATTACAATTCAATGAAATGAGAGAAAGAGAGGAAATGCTGTTAGTACTACTAACAGCTTACAATAAGATAGAATGTTCACTTAAACTGGTGTTTTTTGAGTCCTTAAATGCTGCAAATGATTAGTATGTCATCACGATATCAAACTTGACTTCCAATGCTTAAATCTCAACTAAGGAACAACTCCCTTAATTCTGTTATATCAGACCTGAAACATAGAATGAGGAAATCTGCAACATAATATCCACTTAAATGTTCATAACTTGCTCAAATCACATCCTATTGACACGAAATGAATTGCAGATTGCTTTAATGATGAAGGCGCCCAAATTGAATGCTTAAAACCTCACTAAACAACTCTCATTTATTTTGCACAATTCCCAAGAAACCCCCTAAATGGTACAGCCCAGCTGCAAGGGCGATTTTGCTCTATAAAAATAAAGACACAAATAAAATCTGGAAATCAGCTAGAAAGGTCGCCCTTCATTGACAAATAGATAGGTTCAGTACCCAGAACGATAGCATTTTTATTTTCTGAACTGTGAGCAAATCTTACATTCTTCAAGACATTCAGCAACATCAGAAATATGACAAAAAACACAAACTAGAACTCCAAAATGCAAACCACTCAACTAAAATGCAAAACAACTCAACTACAAGCTAACCTCTCAACTAGTTGCTATCTCTCAAGCAAGAAGATGAGCCAATGCTAGGAGGTGTGCTTTCCTCGAAACGAGTGCCTGAAGACAATTCAGCAGCATAACGGTGTAGTAGACAAAAGATCCCAAATGAAGAGCTGAGGCTTGATTAAATAGACAAGAGAGAATCATCTAGAAGCTTCAAGAAGGCGCCCAAAACCCTAATTTCAAATTCACCTTTTCCCTCCAAAAGATGGCGTCCATTTTCACCATTGAAATATTTCACTTTTTTTTTTTAAAATAAAGTCAAATCCCTCAAATAGGCGTCCTTTTTCCTTAAGCTCAATATTTGACATTTAAAATATAATTTATCTCTCCATGACGCCTTGACCCTCAAAGTCCCCCTTTTAAAAACAACTTAAAGTTGTATTGCTAGGCAAGGGGGTATAATATTAAAAATATAATATTATAATGAAATTACTTATCTCTCCAAGAAATATGCGTCCAATGCCAAGACTGAAGTGCCAGCTGAACCAACTGTAGAAGAAGACCAACTGAACTGAACCCAACCTGCCCACTGCTAAAAATAGAATTTACTAAAAATAGTAAATTCGTGAAGTTGCTCGGAATGCCAAACTGAACATACCACTGCGAAGCTCTCTGAAAACCCAGAAAGAATCCGCAATCAGAATCCCAAACTTCAAGCAACAACCTCCACAAAACTAGGAAACCCTAATTTCACCATCCGCGTAGCATACGGGTCACCGGAATAGGCCAACGGTCAACAGAAATGATCACAACTGAGAAGGGGACATTACATCTTTGAACCTTTTGAGGATTTCTATTGACTCTTTACACTTAAGGAAATAGATCCAGGTTTTCCTAGAGAAGTCATCTATAAATATGACATAGTAAAGAAATCCTGCTTTAGAAGGTACAAACATGGGTCCACATAAGTCAGAGTGAACCAGATCTAACACATTTAGGGTTTTGCTCAAACTAGTGGGAAAGGATCCCTTTGTATTCTTTCCTAAGGCACAACCTTTACAATTTCCTTCATGAGATGGTTTTAACTTAGGTAACCCTGTTACAAGTTTTTCCATAGAAGGTAGGGCACGGAAATGAAGGTGTCCTAATCTTCTATGCCAAATCTCAGTTGACTCAAAGATGTCAAGGGTAAGGGCTTGATTAACTTCAGTGCAAAGTTTGTAAAGGTATCCTTGTCTTACACCTATGATTTGGGCTTTCTTGATAGATGAGTTTTTAGGCCATGCTAGAACTTTTCCATCCATAAATGTAACCCTATATCCATTGTCTTCAAGGGCAGAGATGGATATTAGATTCCTCTTTATTCCAGGTACAAATAAGACCCCAGTGAGATGAAGGGAGAGACCAGATTTCAATGTGATGGAACAAGTTCCAACCCCTTTTACTTGATGTGTAGAGTCATCCCCAATTGTGACATCTTCATCAGACTCTTCAGTCATAGTGTCTAAGTGTTCTCTAAACCCTGTGATGTGCCTCAAAGAACCACTATCAATCACCCAGTTGTTGATATTGTTAGATACTTGATTAGATAATGTTGAATAGAACACAAAGTTCTCAGATTCATGATCTGAATTTGTCTTTCCTACTTTGGCAAAAGATGCTTGTTGCTTTGATCTGTCAGGGCACTTCATTGCATAGTGGCCATATTGATCACATCTAAAGCATTGCACTTGAGAGATGTCTTTCCTTTTAGAAGATCCCTTTCCATTGGAATTTCTCTTTCTTTTAAAAGATCCTTTCTTGTAGGAGTTTTTCTTATTCCTTTTATTAGACGATGTGTTGAGTACATGAAGGTCTTCATCTATGTTTTTCTGTTTGTTTTCTTTTGAGGAGAGTCTTGTTTCTTCTTGAAGGCAGTCAGTTCTTAGCCTGTCAAACTTAGGGAGTTTAGATCTTGCACTTATTCCTTGAACAAATGACTCCCATGAGTTTGGTAGGCCTCCTAGTGCAATTAGAGTTAACTCTTTGCTATCAATCTGATATCCAATTGTGGATAATTGATCTCTCAGTTCAATAATCCTCATGAAGTATGCATTAATGGACTCTCCTTTGTTTATTTGAGCATTGTTGATTTGCCTTTTTAAAGCAAGAGTCCTGCAGGTGTTGTTGATCTCATAAGTTTTCTCAAGAGATTTGAACATATGGTATGCAGTTTCATGTTTTGCTAGGATGGGCACTATATGATCCCTAACTGCATCTACTAGGATTTTCATGGCCTTTTCATTGTTTTCTATCCATTGAGTTTTCTCAGATTCAGACTTTGTTTCCTTCAAGTTTTCTCTCACAAGTGAATCTAGCTTATTCTCTCTAAGGATCATCATGATTCTAAATTTCCATGATGTGAAATTGTCTGCTCCTACAAGGCGATCTTCAAATCTGATCACACTTGACATTATGAAGAATATGATGTAAATTCGATTCTAGAAAATACGAATTTTCTTGAGCAGATTGATATTTAGATTTGATTAGGATTCACACAATGTGGCTCTGATACCATGTAAATGTAGTCAAATCTTCTATCAAAATGAGAGACTAAGGGTTCTAAAAGGATTCTAAGTTTCCAGAATTCTACTAAGATTTTAAGACAGATTTTCAATTTCCAGATTTATACTAAATGTGTTGATTGCAGAACATTAATGATTTCGATGTCTGCATATTAAGATTGGAATCATCTTTTATATGTTAGGAGACCCACCTCCAAGGGATGTGTCTCTTGAGAGGACGTGTCTCCACATGTGGAGACACGTCCGCTCAAGGGACGCGTTCCATAGGGCGCGGGTTCCTCTCACAGCCGATGATCATTCGGTTAAACAAACTTAACTAATGGACACACCCTTACGCATGGCGGATGTAATACAAGAGTCCCGAATTTTAATCAAAGCGAATTCAGAACATCATTTAGATAATTTCGATTTTATACATGCTTTATAAAATTCGATTATTTTACTCATTTCTGGAAATATAAACAGAAGAGCATTAGATCTTATATAAGCGATGATGATGCTTTATAGCAATCATCGCTTATATCTGACCTAAGCTACAATTCATCAACATGTCCAGTTGTATCCCTTTGATAATCATTTTTCTCATCTAAGCGTTTTGCAATTTCTAAATTCAAGGAAGAGTCGCCATGATGCCAAATTCAATTTGAGACATATCTTAATAGATAGCCAGGGTGTTGCTAGTACTGAAAAGCACCATTTGAATTCCAATCAAGTATACAACTTTCAAGGTGTTGAGCTGAGTGGTAGATTGGTCAGCATCTTCTTTTCTTGCAAGATGCAGTTCATAGAGGCTCCATCACCCATTCTTGCAGATAGTTGGGCACAAAAGTGATTGTTTGATGCCCACTTAAACAATTTTTGATCCTTAATGCCATCTGCCTTTGCTCTCTTCTATAAGTCCAGAGCCTGCTCTAAATTCATTCGAGCTCCTTCATCAATCAAGACAATGTCATCCAAGATTTGTTTCAGTTTCAGACCCTCTGCAAGAATCAAGAATGATTGGATGTCATACAAGATGTAGCAGTTGATCACCTTATTCCTCGACTTTTAATGATGTTCTCAGCTGAACGCTTTCCTTTTACCAATATTGGGATTCTCCTGGATCTTGAGCCTTCACCAGTACAAGCATAGCCTTTTCCTTAAAGATCTATGCTGTGAAAATCCAACTGATTTGTTACAGTGTTAGAGAATGTATTCTAATCACGTAAACCTGCAAATAAGGATTAGAGCTCACAAAGAAAGAGAGCCATAAAGTAGACAGAATCCTCTCATCCCATCTCACTGAGATCAAAGGGGCATAAGAGATTATGCACTATCCATAGGAGACATAGCAAATGCTTATAACATACTGATATTTTACAATCTGCAATCCAAATGTCCAATAATCCTTTTAATAATACAAATTTTGGACACATATTGACTTGATGGAGACCCAAGCAATCCATAGAGCAAGGATTGTTAAAGAGTCCTGTGAGGGTTAGAAACACATCCTGTGGAATCCATACCCACTGTTAGTAAGATCTTAGAAGTCTAAATCACAAGTAGAAGAGATAATGATACTACAATAAAAGAGTAAGATGCTAATTAACCAAGTAACAAGGATGTATAGTGGGGGAAAAAAAAACAGAAAAACTCCACTTTCAAAATCACAATAGCAGTATTAGGGATACATTACAACCATCACCATGAAATGGTGGTTTAAAGTCTATGAAAGTAGCTCCAAAGCCCCTTTTTCTAATTTTTTCTCCTCAAGCACATATAAGCACAGTGTACCCCTTCACCAAATGATGGATGAAGAACTTTTCATGAGCCTCCTATTTAAAGATTTTCAATCTGTAACACTATTGTATATAATCTTAGGCATAGACAATAAATATAATGATAATATTTTATATTATTATTACTTAGATTCATGAGAAGCTGAACAATCATCCTGAAGATGAATGGACAGCCATTTCATGTTGATAAATATGTACTTCATATCACATTTTCAAGTGCATGAGAATTTTATTTCACTCTTCCATTTTCAAATTTATTTGCAGTCCATTTCTTAGCTTGACATTGTTAATTTTAGGATCAGAAATGCAAATAAGCAGAAAATAGAACACAGAGAACAATGAACACCGAATCTACCCTGGGAAAACCCTCCTACTCGAGGGAGAAAAACCCAGCAAGATATTCTCTTATAAATCAGAATAAATAAGTGCAGAAATAGCACTCAAAGTCAGGTCCTAGAAAGGCCGAATCTCATACAATGAATCTGCACTTGAAGATAGTGCGATTTCCTTGAATACACAAAATATTAATCACTTCTCCTTGAAGCGAATCTGCTGCTCTTGAAAGTAGACCTGCTGCTGAAGGAATTCGAACTTGGAATGGATTGATTTGATGCTTAATGTGGAGACACCTTCTCCTTTATATAGCAAGCTAGGTGGCCTCTCTTCTAGGGCCGACCTAGAAGGAATAATATTTGTTTTACAAAGAGAAAGGCCGACTTGCCTTTGATTAATTTCTCTTAGGAAATACCTCCCAACGCTATAAAACACTAACAGACATTGGTATCAAAGTGCCAGGCAAATTTCCATTCACAACAATAGATTGGAAGAAAAAAATTGTTGGTATCCTTAAAGACAAAAAGATAGATAAAGAAGACCTTTTAGTTAGTTTTGATGCCGTCTCTCTCTTCACCAAGGTACCCATCCTTGACTCTATTGAGCTCATCAGGTGAAAAACCAACAATGGGATTGCCACCTTGGTTGAGTTATATCTAAGATCCACATTTTTCACATTCCAAGGTATAGTGTATGAGTAGTTAGATGGAGTTGCTATGGGATCCCTGTTGTCCCCCATTGTGGCCAACCTTTACATGGATCACTTCGAAGATATGGCCCTTCATTTCTCCCCCCTCAAACCAAAGTGGTGGAAACACTATGTTGATGACGCTAATATTTGTTTGCCCCATAGACGTGAGAAACTTGAAGAATTCCACTCTCATCTTAATAATATATCCCATTGCATTTCCTTTACCAAAGAGATAGAAGTTGACAATCAACTCCCCTTCTTAGACATTCTTCTCATCAAAAAGCCAAATGACTCCCTAGCCAAATGACTCCCTAGACAAATGAGCCTTTTGCAAATCCACGCGCATAGACCTTTACCTTCACTCCTAGTCCCATCACCACCCAGCCAAAAATCGAAAATCCTCAAAACATTAGCCACAAGGGATTTTAAGATCTTTGATGATGATCACATTGAGATCGCCCACCTCACCCAAGTCTTCCAATTGAATGGGTACAAATGAAAGCACATTATAAGGGCGTTCAAGCAAGCCAAATCCCAATGTGATCCCAAACTCGAAGTTGTCTGCCCCCCTTCCCTCTAAGTTGCCTCCCTCCTTCCCTCTAAGTTGCCTCCCTCCCCTATGTTGAAGGCCTCTCTAATAAAATTTCCAAGATTCTTCTTAAAAAGGTTTTTTGTTGCACCTTTAAGCCCATCTGGATCCTAAGTAATCGTATCCCCTCTTTTGAAGACCCCAAAGATCTTCTTAATGCAGGTGTCTACAAAGTGATTTGTTCTCGTGGCACTCCCTACATTGGAGAGACAGGTCGCTCGATTAACACCAAAATCAAAGAGCATCACACTGAAATAACTCATGAGAGAGTCATAAAATCGACCTTAGCTGAGCATTCCTCCAAGACCAAGCATCACATCCCCTTGGAAGACACCCAAATCTTGGCCAAAGAAGATGATTTTTTCAAGAGAAAACTCATAGAGGCTATAGAAATCACGAATAACTCTTCCAACCTCAATCATGATGGTGGTTGGAGTCTAAGTTTCTCTTGGCAATCCCTTCTAACCCATCTCAGAAATTAGTCTCCTCCTTCCTAATCATTCCGGCCTCTTATCAAACTCTGTCCCCCTTTAGCTTGGCCCCCTTCTCTCTTTTAGATTAATCCCCCCCTCCCTTTTCCCATCCTTCGCTGTCCTTCTTGTTAGCCCTTTAGCGCTCTCCCTTGCTTTTTTCTTGCTAACCTTCCAGCGCTTGGGGCGTTGGGTTGATCCTCTCTCTTCTCATTTTGCTCAACTCCTACCCCTTTTGTCCTATTATGTTTTTTTTTCTAGGTCCTCCTTTCCTCTTGATATGACTTGCTCCTCTCTTTCTTTGTGTTTTGTTTTCCCATTGGTTTATTTCTTTTTTCCTTTTTATCTACCTCGAGGCCTCCTTGGTTCCATTGGTCTCTTTGATTCCTTTTCTTAATTTCCCTTCCTCTTTTGCATCCCTTTAGCAATTTTTTTGCCCTTCTTTTTATTTTATTTTATCTTTTTTCATCTTCCTTTTTTGTTGGGTTTCTCATATCTTGCCTAATTGTTACTTCTTTTGATCGGTCAGCTTCCAAGTCTTGCCTTTATTGTCTTGTTGCCCTTCATAGCTTCCGTTTTCATAATTTCTTCACTTAGTTTTTTGGGTCCTTAAGCTTTGTCATCTGGTCATTTTATATATTGTTCATTCATATAGGGTATTTACTATATTTTACATTTATTTATAATTTAACAGTTTTTAAAGTTTTTTAATTGTATATTTGTGTTATGTTTTTTTATTTTGTTTGTGTTGTTTGGGTTTTCTTGCCTATCATATATATATACATGCTTATATCAGGGATACCTGGGGACGCGTCCCCCCCCCCCCCCTCCAAAATCCCCCGTCCTGGGTACTGGGAGACGGCAGGGGACCGTCCCCCTTTTTGCAGAATTTTTAGGAAACGTCCCCGAAACGGGGGGACGCCGTTGATTGGATGAGGGATGGCTGACTAGTCCCGGGGACGGCCAGGGGACTTGGGGACAGCCAAGGGACAGGGGACGGGGACGGTTAGGGGACTTGGGGATGGCCAGGGGACTTGGGGACGGCCAAAGGACTTCTAGGAGTCCCATGGCTGTCCTCGGGACAATTAGCCATCCTAGAAGTCCCCTGGCCGTCCCTAGGATGGTCAATCGTGCCCCACATCAAAGCATGGTCAAAACAAAACATAAAACACATTTTCATAGCAAGGGAGTGTGAACTTAATTATGTCCACCCATTAAATAAATTGGTGCCACTGTGTTGGCGTTTAAATTCGCACCTCTGGAATGCGTATTTGAAACGGACAGCTATGCATAGATAAACTGCTCTTCAAATTAGGAGGGGAAGCTCCCTCTTGCTGATGGTATTGAAAGAAAGTAAACTAAAAACTAAGTTGCCTATCTTTTTGATCAGCTGGAGCACAAGGTTTATAAAACACAAACGCCGCAGCTGAGATTTTCTGATTAAGAACTTCAACTACGACTAACTTAAGCTAAAGACGTTTCTAACTTCTCAAGTAATACGCAGAGCAAGAGAAACTAGAAATGAACAAGGTTGATTCTCTGACAAAGTGCTTCAATAAACTCTTTCCCAACAAACATCTACACACTTCAATGTAAGTTGAAATTAAGATCACAAAAGCATAACACAATAAACGGAAATCTGAGACGTTATACCAAGGCAAAGGAGGCTCATGATTTTATTTCTCAAACTTTTGGAACGAAGATTACACAAAACACATGCACGGAACAAGAACTTGCAGCTAAAGAGGCTTGCAAACTTGTTCTTACACAAAAGGAACAACGATTACAACAACTACTTGTTGGCTAAAAGAGACTCAACAATTCGCTATCATAAACACAATTGAACAACACTGAATAACAATAGAAGGCACTTAGGCTCAGCATTTTGTTATCACTAGTGTGGTTCTAACACAAAGTGAACTGACATTGAATAACAACTTGTTGGCTAAAAGAGACTCAACAATTTGCTATCACAATAACCGTTAAAGAAAACTAATGAGCAAAGGCTCTTATTTATAGGCAAGCAGAGGAGTAGGGAACCCTAAAATTTCCTTGCTTTCACAATCTATGGCTTGCTCAGCAAGCAAGCTTTATTTCTAAATCTAGAAAGAAGATAACATGTAACACCTAAGAAAGCAGGAAAAAGCAGGAAATGCCAACTATTACAATTTATCTTCTTTCTCTTTTTTGAAGAATGGATAAGAATTGTTCCAAGAATAGAAAGAAAGCGGAAAGAAAGCTTCTAGATGAAAGCCGCTTTAAATTTCAATCATATCCGCTAAAAAGCAGGAAACTGGGTCCTGGTCAAGTGCAATGATACTATCTAAGGCAATATTCCGATCCTCCAAGATCTCTTCGCCTTTTGTGATCAAACTTAGAGAATTTTCACTTCTTTGGCTGCTTTATGAGTTCAATTCTTGAAAAACATCGCTGCCCCAAAAGATGACTCACTAATTGATAACTTGGCGGCTCTGCAACTTTATGTTTCTGACACCTCTCTTGATTTCCAACATAAGAGTATTGCGCAACTCTTTCTGATACCTTTCCTTTTTCTCATATCACACCTCCTTGTGTTCTTCAGCTGAGATGATGAAGTTTTGATATAGTGCTGATTTGGTCTTAAACTTGAGGGGAGTGTACTCCATATTGAAAACCTTGAAGAATGACTGTAAACTTGCCTATGTTCAGACAAGTTTTGAGCAACTTTCTATTTTTAGAATGCTGGTTTTTTGGCCTCAAACGGACAAATTTTTGGAAACTTTTCTGAGATATGGGTTTTGCTCAAAATTTTGTTACAAGACAACCCAGATCGTCCGTTTTTGAAAGTTTTGAATTTAGACTGAAAAAGCAGCAAACCCTAATTTCTTCAATTTTTCACGAAAAAGCTGGCCCCTGGGTTTTGTTTAGAATACAATTAGAAATGGACCCAGTTGATTAGATTTGAAAAACACTGATGGCTGATCGAAATAGCAGCCAACCCTAGAATTTGAAATTTTCTTGAAAAAGCTGTGATATGGGTTTTCTTCAGAAGACTGTTTTGAGAGGACCCAGATGATCAAAATTTGCAAATTCTAAAGGTTTCACTGACATGCAAAAAAAAGCAATTGCTGCAACATGAGAAAATTTCTTGAAAGTTTTTCAGAAGAATGAGTTGAGTAGACCCAGAAGGCTAAAAATTGAAATCCTTGATCTTCTCCTTGAAAAATTTGATCTTCTGGATAAAAAAAGCATGAAAAAGCAAGGGTTTATATTGCTGGTCTGAAAATTATTCTTGAAAATCAGTAACCTTGAGCTCTTGAATCTTCAAAAGAAAAAACTTTGTTTGTTGCTCCTCTTTGCCACTTGCAAGAAATTGTGAAGAATGAAGGACAAGAATGCCTTAAATAAGTTTGAGGATGAGAAAATTTGCTTTCTTTTGCTTTCAATCCTTCAAACCCTAGCCTCAGCTTGTGCATTGAATTTAGACATTTTCCTTCTCTATGAAATTTTGACATTCTGAAAATTTGGCTAAGGCATGGCTTCTTGGGAGCCAATCTCTTCTTGGGGCGCTTTTCTTCTCCATACTTAGCCATTTTCTTCACTATTTTCAAATTTTTTTTGCTTGAGTTTCATCCTCTGTTCAATCTCGATTTTCGGGAGCTCGGTGAATGCTGTGATCCAACAGAATGATCCGTCACGGAGCCTAATTGTTTTTGAAGAGATCATTTGGAGACAACCTTGGCTAAAGACTTCATTTTGACCTCCAAAAGCTTGGGCGCCCTTCTTCCCCAGGGGCGCCCAAGTTCACTAGACTTAACCATTTTTCTTCAGTTTTTCAACTTTTCTTCCATTTTGACCCCTGGTTTAATCCTGATCTCCGACTTCCAGACTGATCCGATGAACGAGCTGGATGATTCATCGCGTAGCCTGACTGATTCTTAGAAGATTGTTCTGGAGGTACCTCTGGCGAAAAACTTCGTTTGGACCTTCAAATTCATGGGAGCCTATTTCCTCCAAGGGCTCCGAACTTTCACAGTGTTAGACATTTTTGCATGATTTTCAAGTTCTTCATTTCCCTTTGGTCTTCTGATGAAATCTTGATTCCGGGAGCTACGCTAATCAGATCGACTGGCTGACAGGTTCACTGGATAGCTTGGTTGAAACCGACAAAGTGATCTTGGAGGCACAGGTAAATTCCATCATTTGAAGCTTCAAAACTTTGGGCGCCCTTTCTCTCTAGGGGCGCCCAACTTGACCATAGAATATTTTCCACTTTCTTCATCAACACTCTTCTACAGATGATCTCGTCGGATTTGGAGTTCCAGGCGCCGGATTGACTGACGGCTGGGCTTGTCGCGAAGTTGAGAAGATTCTGAAGGGGGTTCTCTGGGAGTGCTGACTACAGAAAAGTCCATTAGAAGCCTCAAAAGCTTGGGCGCCCTTCTTGGCTGGGGGCGCCCAACTTTACTAAGTCATTTTTCATAAATTTTCACCTTGCTTTTGACTTCAGCATTTAAGTTCTTGTTTCACCCTCTGTTTTGCCTCCTGCATCTGATGACCGCCAACTCGGATTGACGAGCTGATAGTCCCGTTGGAAAGCCTGTTCAAATCTCATGAAATCACGCTGGAGGTTCTATTGGCAAATTTATCTGTTTAAGCCCTCAAAATCAAGGGCGCCTATTTCCTTCTGGGGCACCCAAACCATCCAAACGTAGCCATTTTTCACTTTCCATCTTTCAGAGTTTGAAACCTTTATTCTATACCCTCACCTTTGATCTGAATTTGCCAGAGGATAACTAGTCGGATGCCCGGACAAAGATATTCAATGCGAAGTAGATTGAATTCCGGAGAGATTGAGCACTTTAGCAAACCCTAACTGTTGGATTTGCCCCTTCAAAAAGTTGGGCGCCCTTCTTCACCAGGGGCGCCCAAAGTTCCTAGACTTAATCAAATTTTCATGATTTTCATATTTTTCATTCTGATTTCTGTGTGGATCTTCCCTGTTCAGCTCTGAATCTCGGGCAATTGGATGATCCGTTGATTGTGCTATCAGACTCGTTGCGGAGCTGAGAGGATTCTGAATAACTTTGACTGAGAGCTCAAACCCTAATTCCATCATCTGGTGCCCTAAAAAGATGGGCACCTATTCTCTCCTAGGGCGCCCATGACAAGCAGACTTAGTCAAAATCTGGTAGATTTCACCTTCCTTCTTCATTCAACATGCATGTTCATCATTTCGTCTTCTGTTTGATGCTTGATCATTGAATCTGACACCTGGCAGCCGACTGACCTCCATTGATGACTTCAGAGCTCTTGAAATGCTTCTGAAAAAGTAGAATGGACCCATTAGGGCAAAACTGATCTTTTTGAGATTCTGACTGCACTAGCCTGATATGGAAGTATTTTGAGCCAATCAAAATCAGTTTGAACCCTAATGGACCAACTTTCTATTTTTAGAAAGTTTTGCTAGTATCCGTTTTGAAAGAAACCCAAAAAAACCCATAAAAAGTTACTATTTTTAGGAAATTTCTAAAAATAGCAGTTTTCCTAAAAAGTAGGGATGAAAAACTGAGATTTGGGTTTTGTAGATTAGGTTGCTCTGAGCAGACCTAGATCGTCAGATTTTGGGAATTTCACATTTTGACCCCTCATGCAAGACATGCACACCCAAATTTTGGCCTTTTTGATAGATTTAACAAGTCTTTTACTCATTTCTTCAAATTGTCTAAGTGTAACAAAAATTTTAATTTTGGGGTACAACACACTGCTTGTTGTCTTGAAACTTTGGATAAGTGTAACTGATACAATTATTCAATATTGGTTTATGTACTGAGGTGCCAAGATGAATTCCAGTGAATAACCCAACACTCAGTGCTTGTTCTCAATGCTACTGTGCCTCATAAATAAGTCTCACAGGTCTTACTCTATTGTGAAGATGATACATAGCGGGCCTTGGGACATCTGATCATGCAAAACAATAACATGGTAACTGCGCAGATTATTTGCCTAATGCAACTCACTATCATTCTCAGAAGGCTGCACTCCCTTGTTCCAGTTATCAATAAACAAAAAAATTATCATTAGAGTATCTGTTTTCTTAGTTCAAAATCAAGCTTTCCATTGAATAAATTCTAACTTATTCATTAAGATCAATGCATACCCAATAAACCATATCAACTTGAACACAAATGTTATATGTGAATGTTCTATAATGTATATTATGCATGCCCTATCCATGTTATCTATTGAATATTTAAAATTTCCCTATATTTTTTAAATTTTCCCTATATTTTTATATAGCCGTCCCCTGCTGTCCCTAAATTTGGCCTCAAAAATCGGAAACTTGGGGACTCGTCTCGCCGTCCCCTGCTGTCCCCGTCCCGGAAACTTGGGGTAAACTTGGCTTATATATATAAATATACACATGTATATATTGTAAGGTTTGTCTCGCTTATTTATTTTGAATGTGAAATAATTTTTTGTATTTACAGTCATTATAATATTTATTATGATATTTATAATATTCAGTAATATATGCCCAATTTGATTTTTGTAATGTCCCCTTTTTCGGCATGATCATGGTTGATGGTGGTTAGCCTATTACTCAGACTCTTGTAGGCTAACAGGTTGGTTAGAGGGTCAGTGGTGTTTTCTGGAGGAGTTTGATCGTTCTCGTTTTCAGAGCCCAGTGTTTGGTTCACACCAGGGGTTAGCAGTTCAGGAGTCAACAGCTTCTGACGGCACAAGAATGTTTGGTGTTTTGAGTGAGTTATGGATTTTTAAGTGATTTAAGTTATTAATTAACTTAATATTTTATTATAAAGTCAAATTGACTTTATACATTTTAAATCACTTAAATATTCTCTAAAGTGATTTAATATTTTAATCACTTAACTCAAAAAGGGCGCCCACTTTATTTAAGTCAAAACTATTGAATGTGACTTAAATTATAATTTAAAAGATTTAAATATCAAAAGTGGCGTATCTTTCTTGGAATTCGTGCCTTTTGCATATAAGGGCATTTTTGGCAATGAGAAACTCACCTTTTGATAATTTCGACTTTGCCATGTGTTTCTTCCTGTGCATTCTCCTGTGATCAGGGTTTGAACAATCTTCCATTGAAGAACGATACCTCTTCAGTGTTGAGCACTCTTGAGATTGTGAAAGATCAATCGAATCAGTGCAGTTGAGAGCTTCATTCAGAGGTTCTACATGATTCAGACAGAGTATTATATATAAAGATTTACTGTTGATTGCAATAGGAAAGGGGTTTCTTCCTTGTGGCGCCTTCTTCATCAGATCTGTGGCTCTAGCAGGGTTAATACTCATTCTTCTTCTTGGCCGTACGACTTGCATTGGGATTTGTGCCTTCTAGAGAGGCGTGTGTAGGGTTTGGCTGAAACGCCTTCCTTTTGGTTGCTTTTTGACTTCCATCTTTGGCGTCTAGTGTTTTCAAAGACTTGTATCCAGTTTCGAGGCAGGAGAACTCAAATCTGGAAGCCAGGCATCCTTTTATGTCAGTTTTCAGCATTCTTGGTTGGCGAGCTGGCTCACTGTTTTAAATAAATAATCTGGAACCCTTCTGGTATGTTTATCATTTGCAATCTATTCGTTTAAGTTAAATAATGTCTTCTACACTTTCATTCTGAAGAAAATAGTGCAAATTTACATTTTATAAGCATTTATGCTGTGCGCCCCTTCTCTTCTGTCTATCAAACTTTCTCTAAAAAACTAAATAACACTAAAAAGACTTAAGAAATATTGGGGTTTGAGTTGAGAGCCAGCAGGGCTCATCACAATTTTCTTCTGTTGCTTTTTTTCCCTGTTTCTTTTTCTCTTTATTTTTTTCTTCCTTTGTTCCTTTTCCTACCCTTAGGGTCCCTTCAGTCCTGTGCCACCTCCTTTCCCCATCTATTTAGTCTTCCAGGCCTGCTTTTCATTTTAATTCTCTTCTCTAGTCAGCTCATCTTGATGATGGATCATGGAGTATGTTCCAAAACATTATGAAAAAAATACTTACACGGTCAAATCCAAAAGTAACAAGCTAATATTTGTTGAATGTTTTCAATTTTCCATTTCATGCTACAGCAAATTTTCATTCACATCAAATAAATTTTGACAGCATATAAATTAACATTCAAAATTTATTTGCCACATTTTTCAATCCTTCAATACTATCTATTTGAAACTCTCGTTCAATTCTCATTCCCTTTATACCTCCCATTTTCCCTCAACTGTTTTTCTTCATCCACAACACTTGGACTGGAAGTAGCAAACATTTGAATCAAAATCAAGTATTCCCTTAAACCCAAGAGCCCATTGGATTTCTCGTGTGCTAAGGTAGAGAAGATGGGCCAAAGTGCTACACAAGTTGCATCAGCTGCAGATGGCGGAGTAGCTTTTTCAACAACTATGTTATATCTGGTGGTCTGGCTCCTATTTCAAGCAAACCATGGTCAATTTCTCTTGAACGTGCAGATTCATTGTTCTGCTTCATGACAGGGGCAACTGAATGGTTGCAGCCAAGGCAGACAACAGCCTTAGAATTTGCTGCAAACTTTGACCGGACTTCCTACACATAAAGGGTCACGTTGGAACAAAGGTTTAACAGCTGTGAAAGGAAAAGGGGCTCTAACTTTCTGTGTTGCTTTTCTATGATAAGCTACATGTAATCTAAAAAAAAAAAGAAAAAAACAATGGCATAAAGAGAGATCTGTTGCTATTTCTCCCATGCTTTCACCTTCAGCTCAAATTTGATCTTTTACATCTACTGAGTGCCATATAATTTGACTACTTTGTTTGATTGGGTTGACCAACAGCAAATCAGTTTAACATTTTGGGTTTCCCCATAGAAAAATCCCGAGTAGTTGATTTAGGGTGTTACACCTTGTGAGGCTATTTCTTTCAACTTTTCGTGAGGTTCAGGAAACAGAAAGAAAAGGGGAGATTTATTTTGTTCTTGTTGCTGAATGTATACCATATAGAGACAACTACCCCTGCGGATTAAGTGGGGGATGTAAGACTATTGTGCATAATAGGTGTAGACGATAAATATAATAATAATGTTTTATGTTATTGTTACTTAGATTCATTATAAGCTGGATGATCATTTTGAAGATGAACTAAACAGTCATTTCATGTTAATAAATATGTGCTTTGTATCACATTTTCAAGTGAATCAAAATTGGATTTCACTTTTCCATTTTAAAATTCATTTGCAGTCGATTTCCTGGCCTGAAACCATTCATCCTCCACCCTTGATCTTTAGCGTTTACTTTTGGCCATGGGATTAACTCGGTTGCAAGTGGACTAGATTTTATGTGTCTCTATGCCCCTTTGCCCTTTCATGACCTAAGCCCCTTTGCCTTTTCATGACCTAATTTAATTTTAAGTTACTAACTTAAAGTCTTTCCTTAAGAAATGCACTTTTATGACTTAAGGTCATAATGTTTGTAGGCATAAATAATATTTATTACTTATTTAATAAATCACCCAATAAACATTATGCTCCAATATTTCCCAATAATGATTATTGGGGGATAATGCTATCATTTACCCATAGTGAATAACAAAATGAAAAACATAGTGGTTTTCTCAATATAGCCACCCTAATTCATGCTATCATTTATTCTCAGTGGATAACAAAATGTCATGCCCCCCGAAATTGTAATACTGAGATATAAAGCATTGAAATGTAAATAAATAAAATACATTTTGAAATATATAAAGAAGAATATTAGCAATTTAATATTATTATTATAATTATAATTATCATAAGATAATATTATAATTATAATCGAATCTAACAATATAAATATCAACAATATAAAATAAATATTTGATATTATTATAATATAAAATATACATGAAAACAAGGAAACATAAAATATATTAATAAACATAAATATAATAATAAACATTAATATAAATATGTAATAAACATAACATATATATTATGATCTAAGGGCAGCGATCCAAGCTGCAGCGATAGAATGAATAACCAGCAATTAATATGGGAGGCAGCGCTTAGTCTAAAACCAAGTCATACCTTTCTAATGCAGCCTTCCACGTAGACATGGGGATATATAAGGGGAGTAAATCATTGCCAAGGAAAAAGCATGGAAATACATCGGCATTCAGGGAAGACAGAAAATAAATAAAATCAGGAATATACAAGCAGATCGGGAAAGGGTATAAGGAACATTCTTAGACATAAGGGCAGATATCTCAACAGATATGATCATCGAATCATATACATAGGAGATATAGAATAGATGAATGCAGGAGTAACTAACAGGTTTGAAAGAGATAATAAAGGAACAAAATTAGCAAGTATTATATAATTAACAATATAAGAATAAGTAAATATATGAGCAATCAGGAATAAATAATAATCTGCACTCAGGAACAATAAGGGAAATAAGTTAATATAATTACATCTATACATATAAAAATAAATATGTAAGTTCATTAGAAATACATATATATATTATATACGGTTATGCAATAATGATGCTTTCAGCAATTATTGAACCTTATAAGTAATTATGATGCTTTTAATATAAGTATGGATAATAGATTCTTGTCTGTTTGGTCTACACTAACAATATTTTCTGAGTGTTAAGAGTAGATCGAATTGGGAAAAAGAGAAGCAAGCAGATTGATCAGCATAATATCAGTCAGTATAAATAATTTTATGATTTCAGAATTATGAATTTGCATATATTGTGGTAGGATATTAATAGAGCATTATAATGTATTGTTTAAAATGATTCCTGCACATTATCATTTATATCTTATGATAGCATATTCATAGTTCACTATGTATTACCAATGTGGTTATTGCAAACATGAATTTAATTAGTTTATTATGCACTTGTCTTCACCATGATGGGAGAAGGGAGAATTGCAAAAGGGGTACAATGATGGGGCCTCTTCGAGGTACGCCACCCAGGGGGAGGCAAGATGAGCCCACATGGGCCAAAGGGGTATTGCCTTTGGTACAAAGGGTACTGCCTTTGGGCCTAGGAGAGTTGGGCTACCAGGACACCCTTCTATAACCTCACCCCTCTATCATGGTGTAGCAATATAAGGAGATCAATCATGAGGGAATGGAAAAGGATGGAAAGCTGAGGGATTGGGATCCTCACTAGGTAGGCCACCTCATATGAATGGCATGTGCCACGTGAGGCCACCTCATATGAATGGCATGCACCACATGAGGCCAAGGAGGCTAAGACACCCCATCAATTCACTCTCTTTCATGCTCCCTCATGGTTGAGCATCATCAAGGTGAGGTAATAATCGGATTAGCAAATTTACTATGGAGTCACTAATGTTTGATCATGATGTTCTCCTGGTTAGGTTTTTATTGTAATTGATCTCTAACTTGTGTGCAGGGACTAAATCAAGCCAAGGTACTCTCTAAATCTGTTGTTGCTTGGGAAAATTGATAATTTGAGATAAAACTAGTATAACTCCTGTTAGGGACATTACACAAAATGAAAATCTCAGTGGTTTTCTTGAGATAACCACCCTACATACATTTCGTCCTTTTGAATTAAGAGCCTTAAATGCTTACAATTTCAAAGTCTTTTTGGCTTTTTACAATACATGTCTTAAGAGTATCTCTCACAAAGTGTTTTTACAGTGAGGAGATGAAATTACAATAATTTTCAAGTGGCATCTAAGGGGGTGTCATCATTACGAACACCCCCCCTTGATGGCAACTCCTTGAGGTCAAACATTATCCAAAAATTATGGAATTTCACCACACAATGTTTTTGTGAAAAGATCTGCTAGTTCAAGTAGTTGGTACGAAATTGTAGCAAGATTTCACCACCCAATACTTTCTCATGAATGAAGTGTACCTGAATTTCAATATTGTTGTGCTGTAGTTTTGGCAAGTACATTACAACTTTGATTGTCACTAATAATTTGGTACTTTGGCTAGTACCCCAAGCTCATCAAGAAGCCTTTGCAACCACAAAATTTCTTTTGCTGCCTCTGTTGCACTTCTGTAGTCTGATTTTGTTGACAAAGCAACTGTAGATTGCTTTTTTCTATTCCATGTGATGGCACCTATACCAAGCTTAAAAACATATCCAAAAGAAGACTTTATATCATATGTATCACTAATATAGTCAGCATCACAATAACCAAAAAATTGAAAATAAAGTATATTACTGTAAGAAATGCCAAAATTAAAGGTGTCTTTTGATATATCTTAAAATTCTTTTAGCAGCATCCCGATGTTCAACATGTGGATCATGCATAAATCTGGACACAATGGCATATGCAATTTCAGGTCTAGTAATAGTGAGATAACACTGCCAACCAATTGTCTATAGAGAGTAGGATTAGATTTTTCACTTGAAGGACTGTGATCTAATTTAGCTCCAATTCTTATAGGAATATCAACTGGTTTACACTCAAGTATGTTAAACTTTTGTAGAAGGTCATGTGCATACCTAGCTTGAATTACAACAATTGACTTGCTCATCTTGAATCAAAAGCATTGAATATGTGGCAAAATGTGGAATATCTTGGTTATTTTGATATTTGGAATTCACAATGGAGATGAACTTTCTAAAATTCTCATAAATTTTCATTTGAATAATATAGTAGATTGCAATTGCACCTATCTAGTTGTGCCTTAATATTCTTAGCTTTTGCTAGATAGGTGACAATCTTTTCATGTCCTTTCATTTGTGGTGCGAACAATTCAAAAATAAAGTTTATGATTTTTGAGAGTTGAGTGCTTTCGTGTATAGAGTCAAGGGCTGCCCAAGCATCAAAAGAGGATTCATGATTTCCAATATGTAGCCAGATATTATCCTCCACACTTTTAAGTATCATAGACATTGCTTGTTGATTTCTTTGTTCAAACATGTTTATAGCCTCTTGGAAAACACCTCTTCCACTTGGACATTTTTCAACTCCACTATCAATAGTCCTAACCTCCTTGACATAAATTGAGCTTTCATTCTAATTTTCCAAATAGAGTGGTTTTCTATAATGTCCCCAATTTTTGAGTAGTCACCACAAAGTGTAAAATACCCTTTCCGGATAGATGATATTTTTTCAATTTTTGTCAATTTGATAGATTTTCCATTTTATCAAATTGAGTCCATTACATTGCATGTGTTAGAATAATGTTGGCGTTACAATCCACACCTCTGGAGTGCATATTGGCAATGGACAACTATGCACAGTGCATAATGACTGCTCTTCAAATTAGGAGGGGAAGCTCCCTCTTGTGCTGATATGTGTGAAAAAGTAAATGATCTAAATCCTATCTTTTTGACTTAGTTGGAAGAGGCACAAGGTTAAGGAAACCTAATACGTTGCAGCTAAGGATTTTCTTTGGTTTTGCAGATCTCTAACTACAACTAGGCTAAACGCTAAACTATCCCATTTCCTTAAGAAATAGAGGATGAGGATTTAGGAGCAGGGAATTGGTTATACGATAATCTTTAGGTTAGGATTTCCAAGGAAATGACGACACCTATCCGAGGCATAGGATGAAAGAAAAATTATTGGCAACAACATCAAACGACAATCTTCACTTCTCAATTCCCAAGGAGGTGACAACACCTATTCGAGGTGTAGATATGAAACAAAGATTATTAATCACGACAACACATGATAAGCCTTACTCCTAAATTCCCAAGGAGATGATGACACCTATCCGAGGTGTAGATATGAAACAAAGCCTATTAATCACAACATGAGATAATAATTGGGACAGCGAATTGTATAGATGAGACACACATGCAATAAACGATCAAACCAACAATTATATTTAATCTAAGGTGAACAAGGACCATAATAATAACATTCAGGTAAGGCGGCTCAGCTATTTATTATCACAATAAAAGTTCTTGAACAGATATAGAATAGCAATACTACAGGTAAGGTTGCTCAGCATGTATGCTATCACGTGTAAAAGTTCTAATTACAATGTGAACAGATACTGAATAGCAATACTACAGGTAAGGTTGCTCAGCATGTATGCTATTGCGACTAGAAGTTAATTGCAAATGAGCAAGGGTGCTCTTATTTATAGAACTCCAAGGTGTAGGAAACCCTAAAATCACCTTGAGTTAACATGAGTCTTGCAACCATGCAAGATTCTATTGCTAAACCTAAATAAATGAAACTATACAGCTAACTGGAAAACTACCATCAGTTAACCGAAACAAGACTAAACTAAATTGGACATGTGCAACATGCATGTCCTTATTGAAATGAAAGTTAACTGATAACTAACATCAGTTAACTGAGTCCTAACCGAAAGTCTAAACTCCTCCAAAAATATCTCCGAGGATGAGATAAGCGTGCATAAAATCAGCAATTTAGAACTCAAGATTGATGTCAAGTTAACGACTGCTTTTGACTCTATCCTCGGAAATAACTGCAGGATCTAAATGATTGACTACTCCAAGCTATCACGGGCTATCACCTCGTCCAGGAATTGGTCGACTGTCTCATCTTCTGGCACCTTGACGCTATCCACAATGATAGACTGCCTGTTCAACTCCTTCTCATCATCTTTGATCATCCTCATGCACCTTCAATCGGATTGCTCCTTTGCTTCACTCAGGGTTTTGACCATAATGTAGAAGGTAGTGAAGAAATCACTTTTGGCTGCTCCGTAGCTGAAATTGCCTTTCGCCTCCTCTTGCTATAACCCGGTTGAGCAAAGTAATCAGGATGGCAATCTCGTCCTTGAACTCCCCACGCCCAACCTTCTTTGGCAAGTTGGTCTTCTATTCTTTTAGCCACCTTTGAGCAACTTTTCTCTGAGATCTTTCCTTGTCTCCCTCCCATATCTTGACGCAATCCTCCATGACTATGGTAAAATTTTCTGAGCGAGGTGGAATAGCAAAGCACTTTTCGACGTCCCTCGGCTTGAGGCTGCAAATGACTCTCCCATCGGCTGATTTGATTTGTCTTGTGGATGAATCGTAATGCTTTATGTAAGCAATGACGAACTCGAGATCAAAAACCCTGATAGGAGTAGATGCTGCTGCTATTGACCCAGAACGCTCAAGATTTTTCACTATGGTGCTGCTAACGCCTTCCAACGTGCTTAGTTTGACCACTGGATAGACATGACCCAAGTTTGTGTTTGAGGTTTTCAAAAGGTCGTGCACCAAGACCGATTTGGCCTTGTAATCTATAGGGTTGAATTGCATTTTGAAAATATGGATTTTTGACTGTAAAGTCGGATATGTTCGGACAACTTTCAGAAAAAGTTGAAAACGGCTCTGGATGAGGCTAAAAATAGCCAGTTGCGGGAAAATTTTTCATTTGAAATGTGGGTTTTGTAAAGAATTGAATACTAAACAAACCCAGATCATCAGAAATTTGAAAATTTGAGTTTTAGCAAGGCATGCAAAGGCTTTTCAGTCAAGAACTATAGGGGTTTTAGGGTTTCCGGGGGAAATTTTTCTCAAGAAAAATTGGCACATGGGTTTTGTAGGCAATGGAATTCTAAGCCAATCTAGATGATTTGTGTTGTACCCCAAAATTAAAATTTTTGTTACAATTAGACATTTTGAAGAAATGAGTAAAAGTCTTGTTAAATCAGTCAAAAAGGTCAAAATTTGGGTGTGCATGTCTTGCATAAGGGGTTAAAACGCAAAATTTTCAAAATCTGACGATCTGGGTCTGCTCAGAGCAGCGTAACCTACAAAACCCAGATCTCAGTTTTTTATCCCTACTTTTAAGGAAAACTGCTATTTTTAGAAATTTTTTAAAAATAGACACTTTTTCTGGGTTTCTTTTGAAACGGATACTGGGAAAACTTTCTAAAAATAGAAAGTTGGTCTGTTAGGGTCCAAACTGATTTTGATTGGTTTAAAATACGTCCATATCAGGCTTGTGCAGTCAGAATCTCAAAATAATCAGTTTTTCCCTAGTGGGTCTATTCTGCTTTTTCAGAAGCATATCAGGAGCTCTGAGGTCATCAATGGAGGTTAGTCGGCTGACAGACGTCAGATTCAACATTCAAAGCATTGAACAAAAGGCGAGATGGTGAAGAAGCACGAAGAATGAAGAAAGAAGATGAAGACTGTGAAAATTTTCTAACACTGGTTGACTTGGGCGCCCCAGGTGAGAATGGGCGCCCATCATTTTAGGGCACTAAAAGTTGAAATTAGGGTTTACGCTTCCAATCAAAGTTGCTCAGTTCTCTGCCAGCTCCGCAACAAATCCAATGGTGTAGTCATCAGATTATCCAGTCATCCGGGATTCGAGGCTGAACAAGGAGGATTCACACAGAAGTCAGAATGAAGAACATGTAAATTATCAAAAAATTACTAAGTCTGGGAACTTTGGGCGCCCTTGGTGAAGAAGGGCGCCCAGCTTTTCGGAGCACCTAACTCAACAGTTAGGGTTTGAGAATATGCTCGATCTCTTCAGTATTCAGCCAGCTTCGCAATGCCTGTCTCCGTCAGATCATCCGACTGTCCAATCTCCAACAAATTTAGATCAAAGTGGAACATATAGAATGAAGGTTTCAAACTTGAAGATGAAAATCAGATGAAAATGACTAAGTCTGGAAGGTTTGGGCACCCTAGGAGAGTAGAGGTGCCCAAGTTTTCAAGGGCCTAAACAGATGAATCTGCAGATGTGGCTCTAACATGATCTCTTCACAGTTGATCTAGCTCTCCAACGAGATATTCAGCACGTCAATCGGAGTTTGCAGTCGCCAGATACAAGAAGCTGAATAGAGGGTTTGATGAGAGTTAAGAATCAAAATTCAGAAGCAAGTAGTAGAAAGTGAAAAATATTCTAACTCTGGTGAGTTTGGGTGCCCCCAGCCAAGAAGGGCGCCCAAGCTTTTGAAGGCTTAAAACTCACTGTTTGATGAAGCTCCTCCCAGGAGACCCCTCTTAATATCCCCTCAGCTTCACAACGAGCATAACCATTAGTCAATCCGATGCCCGGACAACCAGATTCAACAAGATCATCTGTGGAAGAAGAGTTAATGAAGAAATTGAAGATCATAAAAATGGCTAACTCTGGACAAAATGGGCGCCCCTGGAGAAGAAAGGCTCCCATGAATTCGAAGGTCGAGATGAAGATTTTAGCCAGAGACGCCTCCAGAACAATCTTCTCATAATGGGTTAGGGTCCACGATGAATCATTCAACTCACTCATCAGATTAGTCTACAAGCCGGAAATCGAAGGCGAAGTAGGGGGTCAAAATGGTGAAAAGTTGAAAATATCAAAAAATGACTTAACACTGCTTGAAGTGGGCGCCCCTAGCCAAGAAGGGCACCCAACTTCTCATGCCTTAGAGAAATTCGCAAAGTTTTCAAAGTTTCAAAATTGCAAAGAGGAAGAAGGCATCCAAGTTCAATGAGCTAAGATTTTTAGGGTTTTGAAAATAAAAGCAAAAGAAAGCAAACCTATTTCAAAACCCTAAGTCTATTTAACACCTTTCTTTCATGTAATTTTTATTATTTTTGCAGGTAGCATCCAAAGGAGAAAGTTGGAGTAGCAAGTTTGAAGAAATTTTTCAAGATGCAAGAGCTCAGTTTGCTGGTTATTCATCAAATTTCTCAGATCAACAACATAAACCCTTGCTTTTTCATGCTTTTTCATCCAGAAGATCAAATTTTTCAAGGAGAAGGCCAAGGTTTTCAAATTTTCAGCCATCTGGGTCTTATCACCTCATTCTTTTGAAGAAAATTTTCAAGAACTTCATCAAGTTGCAGCAGCTGCTTTTTATTTGCATGTCAGTGAAATCCTCAGTGCATTCAGTTTTCAACCATCTGGGTCCTCTCAAATCAGTCTTCTAAAGAAAACCCATATCACAACTTTTTTCAAGGAAATTTCAAATCCTAGGGTTGGCTGCTTTTTCGATCAGCCATCAATGTTTTGCAAATCTAATCAACTGGGTCCATTTCTAATCATATTCTGAATAAAACCCAGGTGCCAGCTTTTTTCGTGAAAATTGAAGAAATTAGGGTTTGCTGCTTTTTCAGTATAAATTCAAAATTTTCGAAAACCGACGATTTGGGTTGTCTTGCAACGAAATTCTTAACAAAACCCATATCTCAGAAAATTTTTCAAAAAATTTGTTCGTTGGAGCGAAGAAAATCAGCATTTTAAAAATAGTAAGTTGCTCAAAACTTGTCTGAACCTAGGCGAGTTTACAGTCATTCTTCAAGTTTTTCGAAATGGAGTACACTCCCAATGTTTTCAAGACTGGATCAGCGCTCTATCATGATTACATCAAAACAACTGAGATAGATTTGCATCACATTAAGCCGGTGTTCGATCTACACGCTTTGGAGAGCGCAGGCAACACTTCCATTAAGAACCTGAGACACTCTGGACTCCTCGCAGCAGCATCTATCCCTATATCAGTTCAGAGTCGTGAGTTCATAATCGCTTGCATCAAGCGTTACAACCCGGTTACAAGGGAGATTCAATCAGTTGATAGTAGGTTGATTTGCAGTCTGAAGCCTGATATGATCGAGAAGTGTTTTTCCATTCCCCCCTTGGCCTGAAGGTGTTACTATCTCAAAGGGTGAATGTGAAAGGATATGGGAAATGCATAAGGAAAAATACAACAAGAAGATTGTACTGAAGTGAATGAAAGAAAAACATAAGACTCTGCCAAGTCACACTTCCATGATGTCAGCAAAGTTTGAGAAAGCGGCCAGTGAGGTCGAAGATTTCCTTAGGTCAGTTGCAGATGGTGAAGATATTTTGGAAAAGCGGTGTTTTGCTATTGATGGCATAAATGCACCGAATCGGGACACAGTTTCCTGCTTTTTAGCGGATGTCATAGAGATTTAAAGCAACTTTCTTCTAGAAGTTTTCTTTCCGCTTTCTTTCTATTCTTGGAATAATTCTTATCCATTCTTTGAGAAGAGAAGGAAGATAAATGTAATAGTTGGCGTTTCCCACTTTTTCGGCTTTCTTAGGTGTTAGATGTTATCTTCTTTCTAGATTTAGAAATAAAGCTTGCTTGTTGAGCAAGCCCTAGATTGTGAAAGCAAGGAGATTTTAGGGTTCCCTACTCCTCTGCTTGCCTATAGATAAGAACCTTTGCTCATTAGTTTTCTTTAACAGTTATTGTGATAGCAAATTGCTGAGTCTCTTTTAGCCAGCACGCTGTTATTCAGTGTCAGTTCACTTTGTGTTAGAACCATGCTAGTGATAACAAAACATTGAGCCTATTGTACCTTCTATTTGTTACTCAAGTGTTGTTCAATTGTTTTATGATAGCCAATTGTTGAGTCTCTTTTAGCCAATAAGAAGTTATTGTAATTGCTGTTCGTATTGTGTAAGAACAAGATTGCAAGCCTCTTTAGCTGCAATTTCTTGTTCCAGGCATGTTAGAAGTAAGTTTTGTTCCAGAAGTTTGAGTAATAAAATCATGAGCCTCCTTTGCCTTGATATAACATCTCTGATTTCCGTTATTTGAGTTCTACTTTTATGAACTTGATTTCAGCTTACATTGAAGTGTGTAGATGTTTGTTGAGAAAGGGTTTATTGAAGTATTTTGTCAGAAATCAACCTTGTTCATTTCTAGTTTCTCTTGCTCTGCGTATTACTCGAGAAGTTAGAAACGTCTTTAGTTTAAGTTAGTCGTAGTTGAAAGTTCTTAAAACGGAAAATCTCAGCTGCGGCGTTTGTGTTTAATAAACCTTGTGCTCTAAGCTGATCAAAAAGATAGGCAACTTAGTTCTTAGCTTACTTTCTTTCAACACCATCAGCAAGAGGGAGCTTCCCCTCGTAATTTGAAGAGCAGTTTATCTGTGCATAGCTGTCTGTTTCAAATACGCATTCTAGAGGTGCGAATTTAAACGCCAACAATTCAATTTTGAAAAAAGTGTGTTATTGGCCCACATGCAACGAAATCTTAAAAAAAAAGCGTAGTGCTTCCAAAATGGAAGCAACGGGGCAATTTTCTTGAAAAAATCTAAGACATGGGTTTTGTTGCTGATGTTGAAATATGTGAACCCAGATGATCAAATTTTGAAAATTCTGCTGTTTACTTTGACATGCGAGAGAAAACCTAAGACAAAAATAGAAGAATTTTAGAGATAGAAAATAGAAGTTATTATTTTGCCTCTGTAAAAGTCGCCTATGCTTGAACTGGATTTGATGAAGTCTGCATGCACTCGAAAAATGAAGTTTGAAAAATGTATCTTCTGAACAATCTGGACCTAGCACTGCGAAGAACACTGAAAAATATTGCTTGAAGCACCTTCAGATCTTTACTTGCTCAAGAAAATTGTGTTTTCTTGCACCTGTTATGAGAATAATGGACGCCAATATGACTTAAATAAATTAATTTAAGTCTTGAGACGTCATAAATATGCTAAATTTAGGTGCCACCCTGATTGGACCTCTAAAATGTACGACGCCTCCTGATTGGACCCCCAAACTCAGTTAACTGATTTGGAAATTCACCCTAAATAGAGCGCTACCTTCTAATTGGACCAAATTCAGTTAACTGTACATGCAAAAATAAGTCTTCTCTTTGCAAGCAAAGATTAAGTTTAGTTGAAGTTGACCAACTAAAGATTAAATAATATTTAATTTCAGTTCACAATCTCCACCTTTATAGGGCGCTTCATGTACTTGAGTCAAAAAGTCAAACTTTGACTTCTAGGCGTCACTTTTCTAGAGTTAGAAATTTTCTTCAAAATTTCATTTTACAAACCTCACCGGAGCCCATGTTCGACCACTGATTCTGATTGACTAATGTATCTAGAAGACTGGATGATAGTTTCATTGAAGAGCAAGATCAAAACTGACAAGAAACTCCTTGAGGTTGCAAAGCCTAATTTTGAGATTTGAGGCTTCAAAATTCAGGCCGCCAATGGCTTCTAGGGGCGCTTTTGGCTTTAGACTTAGTCAATTTTCACTGCATTTTCATCATTTTGAAGGCAATTCTGACCTCCCTTCATCTCGCATCCTCCGGCGTTTGGCAAAACTTCAAAACTGACAGGTAGGCTCACTGTGGAGCTAGCTCCATTCTGCACAAGAGCTCTTGGAGAGCACTTTGCCAAATAACATCATTTGCTGGGTTAAAATCAAGGGCGCCCCTGGCCTCCAAGGGTGCTTTTGTTCCCAGAGTTAGCCATTTTCCAAACTGGCTAAAATCACACTTAATCCCTGGCTGCAGGCTGCTGACTTATCCTTTGGCCTGACTGAGGTATGCAATAGAAAGTTAGAAGCAACATAGACAGGATGAATACTTGAGATCACCAGAAAGACTGCATTTAAGGCTCCAAAACCTTGGGTGCCCCGGGACCCCAGGGGTGCTTTTGCTGTTTCCTTGAGATTTTGACCATGATTAGACCTTATATTTGACTCCTGATTCCAATAGTTTAACAACTCAGATTAATCCGCTGACGAATTTGTTGTGAAGCCTGATCAAGTCTGAGACAAACATCCTAGGTATCATTTGATCATAAACCTCCATCTGGTCCCTCAAAAAGATGGTTGCCCCTAGCTAAGAGGCGCGCTTTTCACTCCAGTGTTAGTCATTTTTTCATCTCCCTCGTTTCTCATTCAATTTCCCGTATCAGGTGCTAGACAAATCTTTCAGGTTGGCTGGTAGGCTTATCGTGAAGCTGATAGTATTCCGGAGAAGTCTTCTTGGAAGTGACAAACCTCAAAATTGAAATTGGGCCTTTGAAATCTAGGGCGCCCCTAGCCTCCAGGGGCTCTTTTGCTCTAGAGTTAGAAATTTTTTGATGATTTTCATCCCGGCGAAAAATCCTCTTCGAGACGACGCACCATTTTGAACATATCTCGCCATAGATTCTTCATTTGAGCGTTTTAAGCTTAGATTTCGACACTTGATCTCTGGCCATTTGCCATTGACGACCTCGGAGCTCCTAACTTTCCACCTAAAAACTCGAAAATTACCCACCAGACTTAAACTGACTTTTAACTGAATCTGACTTCACCACTATGATCGTGAAGTGAAATAAGTCAATCAAAACAAATTTCAATCAATTCTGACAAATTTCAATTTTTAGGGTTTTTGACCTAAAAACAGGGGTCTAGAAACCCTAATTTTCAATTTTTTCAAATTTTATCAGTATCTTCCTGACATCAAACTGACTCAAAACCCATACTTTATTTTCCCAAAAATTGTGTTTTGACATCATTTTTACAAGGTTTAGACTATTTTAAGCAAAATGCCTTAATGAAGCAAAAAATTTGGTTTGGGTACAACATTAGGTTCTGTTAATTTTAGGATCAGAAATGAATTAAGCAGATATACAACTATAATGAACAATAGAACACAACAAATACCCTGGGAAAACCCTCCTCGAGAGAGAGAAAAACCCAGCCAAAGATATATCTCTCATATTATAATGCAAAGAGCAGAAATCTGCTTTACAACTTGGCCCAAACACAAGGCTGATTCAAAGCAATGTGAAATAGCACCTCTCCTAGCTGCAAATATACAATTAATATAAATCCTCCTTGATGATAATCGACTTGAAGCAAAATGGCGATCTGCTGCAAACTAAGTCACAAGGTTCGAATTTGAATTCGAGTTCGGCAACATTGAAATTCAGATGAAGTTCGGCAAGGAAAAAATTCGAAAAGTAAAAAATTCGGATTAAATTTGCCTTATGTAATTTTTTATTTATTTATATATATATATATATATATATAAAAATCTATAAACATTTATATAATTTATTTTATATAATATAAATGTAATGTCCCCTTCAAATTAGCCACTGGAATACCACTTCGCCTTTTTAATTCCCAAAGGCAAGTGTTGATATCAGGGAATTATTTATTTAATTATTTAATTATCACCTAAGTTCATCTCTAAGGTGGTGTTAAGTAATTAATTAAATTAATTTTTGTAAAGTGACTTTATGTAATGTTTTTTTAAAAAGACGACTAAGGCAATATTTTAATTGGAAACTTTATAAACAAAGTCGCTTTATTTTTGAGGAAAAGGTTACACAACAAAAAGGCTGGAAGAAGATTCATTCGCACCTTTTGAAAACTACATTCTTCTCTCACGGGAAAGCTCGAACTCCTTCTCCTAGGGTTTGGAGACATTATTGGTCCAGTTTCGGGTGTGAAATAACATCTCCTAGCTGGGACGACTTGAGGTTTTGGAAGGAAGGTGGTCTACTTTATATAAAGACGATTTGGAGACTTGTTATTCATATTTTTCGTGATTTTGATTCGGAGTTTGCATCTTCTGGAAATCGTATTTTGAGCTCCACTTGCAGATTTGAGGGCGTCTTGTCTGGAGAGAACCTGAGGCGCATATATTTCTGCCATAAAATACCTTGCGGGGGTCGTATTTGAGAAGGCTGGACAAATAGGAGGAAATCGCGATTTCTGTGTTGAGCGATTGAAAGAGAAGCTTCTGAGATGAAACGCATCTACAGCTGGGTATTTCGTGGCCTCTTGAAGGGAGAAAAACATTTAAGAAGCAAATTGTGAAGGTTTGGAGAGGTGCATGTGAGTTTTTGGACCTCCAGGTGCTTGTTTCAGGTCTGGCATACATTCTGGGCAACATTCAGTCATCTCCAAGCTCGTTTCTGCCCTCTAGCTGCTTGTCTCAGGTCTGAGATTTATTATTTTTGTTCTTATAGAAGCTATTATACTTCCTATTCAGCTTCTGGGCAGCATAGACTCAAGAAATGTTCCTTTAGACAAACTCCAAGCTCGTTTCTGCCCTCTAGGTGCTTGTCTCAGGTCTGAGATTTATTATTTTTGTTCTTATAGAAGCTATTATACTTCCTATTCAGCTTCTGGGCAGCATAGACTCAAGAAATGTTCCTTTAGACAAACTCTAGCTGTCCCTAGTTTGCTACAGTCAGGTCTGCAATCAATTTCTGAAAATAAATGTTTATTAGCAGACTGTAATTTATCATGTTTTGAAATATAAAAGGGCGGGTATAATGGCTTGAGGTTATCAACGAAAAATGGGGATAGTCTAACACTTAATTTGAGTCTACAATTCTGTTACAGCATGCAAATGCTTGATTTTGATGGCTGTAGTAATATTGTAAGTTATTACTATTACTGTAGTCTGTGATTTATGGTATTTGTATGAAAACATTTCTATTTGTAAGCAAATGGATCCATGAAACATATTCTCTATCAATGCACAAATGTCATACATGAATGCTCTACTCGAATGCACTGTCCTTCTCATCTGGGTGAAGCATAGTCTATCAAATCACAATGTTGGCAAAGACAAACAATGTGGAACAGGGACTTTACACTAGTAAATGACAACCATTGACTCACAATACAAATCATGCTCAAATACTAAAACATTTAAGCCAAACCAGCTTGCATGTGTTTAATTGACAAGTGAAAATGATATACTTACTCAGGAATCAGTTTCACGCAAATTGTTTGTTTGCAAGTCAAGAAAAGTAGCTTGAATTTTAGGGCAGTTTGAGCAAGGTTGTTTACAGTGGTAATAGAGCCAGCAGTCCTGCTAGCTTGTGTTAGAATTGGGTTATGAACGAGGGCATCCCCGATATCAACCCACTTAACATCCATTATAGGAGATTGAGAAGAGGGTTGGGACCATTTGAATTCATGGGGGATAGAGAAGAAATACCTGAGGGTAGCACCCAACATATTTTGAATGACCTAGCTAGAGGTCAACACGAATTAGCTCAACAAATAGCACAACTTGTTCAACAACTCGCGGGTGGTAGAAACAACAACAATGGCAATAATGGTCAGAATGGGCATAATGTTGGACAGGATAATAATGATACAACTCAGAGCAATGCTAGGGTAGCTAGTAGGGTGACCCCGAGGCCTCTCATGCCTCAATTCTTGGGTGGACAGCTTGCTGGAAATTAGGAGCAGCAAGCACAAGGAGAGGGATTCACCGATTATTTGAGAGAATATCAATCATTGGGGGATGAATTCCATGCTGCCATGCCATTGGTGGATTTCTGCACTATCAAGTATAGGAATAGACCCAGAAATAACAATAGAGGACATCAGAACTAGGATCTACAACGCAAGGTTGGGAAACTCACAATCCCTTCCTTTGACGGGTCTAGTAAATGCACAGTCAGAGCATGGGTACAAAAGTTGGACACTTATTTCCATCTAAACCCCATGTTGGAGATAGAGGCTATTAAGTATGCTACGCTACACTTGGATGGTGAGGCGCATGAGTGGTGGTATCATGGGCTTGTCACTTTAGGGCATGCCAACATCACTTCCTATTTGGAGTTCACACAGAAAATTATGGATAGATTTGATTAGAGGGATCCAGAACTTCATTTCCGTGAGTTAGCATAGCTTAAGCAGAGTTGATCAGTAGATACATATTAGAGTTTCAGCGATTGGCAGTCATGGTGACAGATATTTCGGAGCAGAGGCTGGTTATGCTCTTTATTGAGGGTCTATCCGAACCACTTCGTGGTTGGATTAAGGCTTTCAAATCCAATTCCCTACAGGATGCGATCACTAGAGCTAGAGACATGGAGTTCTCCACACCGGACAACAAACTCTCTTCTAAACCTTTCGTTCCCCAAAAGAACAAGGGCAAAAAGTTTTTTCAGAAGGGAAACAAGAAAAGTGATCCAGATGAGGAGTATCGCAAGGAATGCAGAATTAAGGGAATTTGTTACCATTGCAAGGAACGTTGGGAGCCAGGTCACCGTTGCCTAGGAAAAGGCAAGGCTCACCTTATTGAGGTTGTGTCTGAGGATGAGAGTAGTGATGACGAGCTTTCTTAGGATAATGATGATAGTAGTTTAGATGAGGAACAACCTCAAGGAGAGGGTAAGAGTGGTATCATTGCTACCTTATCAGGGACTCCTAGATTCAACTCTTTTAGAGTTAGGGGAGTTTTACAGGGGCATCGCATAGCAGTGTTGATTGATAGTGGGGCCACCCACAACTTTATCAATGCAGCCCTAGTTGAGAAGCACTTGCCTCCTACAGAGGACTTTGAAGGATGTAATGTGATGGTGGCAGATGGCTATAAATTGAGATGTACTCGGAGGGTCCCATAGTTGCCTATTACCTTGGGCAATTACACAGCCATAGATGACTTCTATGTGGTGGATTTGGGGGGCACTCATGCTATACTTGGAATTCAATGGTTACACTCATTAGGGAAATATTAACAGAACTTTGAGACCATGGAACTTAAGTTTAGGACAACAGAGGGGCAGCGAGTCGTGCTTAGAGGCATGGCTAATGGATTAGCCAAGGTTGTGTCTGCTAGACGCATGGAGAGCATTTTCTGACATGATGACATAGCATGGGCAGCAGAGTGTTTGATCACCACCAAGGAGTCTTCAGATTTAGGGCAGCCATATCATGTTGACATTCAGGAGCTATTGGGTAAACATGATAGGGTTTTTGGAGAGATACCTCTCGGGAGACCACCCAATCGTGGTTTTGAGCATACCATTGAGTTGGAGGAGGGGGCCAAGCCAGTGATCACTACCCCTTATCGTCATCCCAAGAAATTCAAGGATGAGATTGAGAAAGCAATCAAAGAATTGCTTGAGATGGGACACATTAGACCGAGCTCCAGTCCATTCGCTTCTTCTGTGGTTTTGGTGAAGAAGGATGGAACCATGTAGATGTGCATTGACTATCATGCTCTTAATAAGAAAACCATTAAGAACAGGTACCCCATACCTAGGATAGATGAGCTGTTGGATGAACTTCATGGGGCAGTGTATTTTTCAAAGATTGACCTTCGTTTAGGGTACCATCAGATAAGAGTCAAAGAGCAGGACATACACAAAACAGCATTCTGTTGTCACTATGGGCACTTTGAGTTCTTGGTCATGCCATTGGGTTTGACAAACACACCTGCCATGTTTCAATCTTGCATGAACCATATATTCAATAAACAGTTGTGTAAATCTTTGTTGGTGTTCTTTGATGACTTGCTCATATACAACAAGACTTGGGAGGAGCATTTGAGGCATTTTGACGAGATCTTGGGTATCATGGAGGAGCAGTCACTCTATGCTAAGGCTTCAAAATGCGAGTTTGGCCTTAGAGAGATATTATATTTGGGGCATGTGATTAGTGCAGATGGAGTACAGGTTCATCAGGAGAAGATACAGGCGATACTTGACTGGCCACCACCTAGGACACTCACAGAGTTGCGAGGCTTCTTTGGATTGTGCAGTTACTATAGGCGGTTTGTGAGGGGATTTTCACAGTTGGGAGCACCTTTGATAGATTTGACAAAGAAAGGTGCATTCAGTTGGTCAAAGGAGGCACAACGAGCTTTCGATAAGCTCAAGGAGGTGATGAGTAGTTGCCCAGTATTGACACTTCCAAATTTCACACAGCCGTTTGTTTTGGAGTGTGATGCCTCGGGTGAGGGCATAGGAGTAGTGTTGATGCAAAACAGACACCCCATAGCTTTTGAGAGTCGTAAGTTGAGAGGACCAGAGAGACTATACTCCATCTACGATAAGGAGATGCTCGCCATTATGCATGCCTTGGCGAAATTCAGACAGTATTTAGTTGGAGGGAAGTTTGTGGTGAGGACCGACCACAATAGTCTCAGATACTTCTTGGAGCAGAGGGATTTGAATGAGAGACAATAGAAGTGGGTCAGTAGGATACAGGTGTACGACTTTGATATAGAGTATGTGAAGGGAAAAAAGAATGTTGTGGCGGACACCCTTTCTAGGAGACCTTCAACGTGCTCACTTTCAGAGATTTCTACGGATTGGAAGTCCCTATTGTTGGTAGAGTACTCCAAGAATAAGTTTGCTTGTGAATTGATGGATGGGCTGATTCAAGATGACAGGTACAGAGTAGTGGATGATGTGATTTACTACAAGGATAGGATCTACTTGGTGCCAGAATCCAGATTGAAGGAGAAGATATTGCAGGCTTCTTATAACACTCCCTTAGCAAGCCATCAGGGCTATTTCAAAACTTATAGATAGGTCAGAGAGAGGTTCTCATGGAAGGGCCTCAAGGATGATGTATTGAGACATGTCAGGGAGTGTGTGACTTGTCAGAGCATACACATCTAGCCGGATTGCTACAGCCATTGCCTATCCCAGAACAGAAATGGGAGAGCATTTCTATGGACTTCATCATAGGCCTACCCAAGGTGCATGGGAGAGATAGTATCTTTGTGGTGGTGGATCGGTTGACGAAGTACGCTCACTTCTTTTCTATTCCGACTGAGTACAGGGCTCCATAGGTGGCTGAGTTATTTTTCAGGGAGATTTTTAGACTGCATGGGCTACTCGGGTACATAGTTAGTGACAGGGATAGTAGATTCATGAGTGCATTTTGGCAGGAGCTATTTAGGTTGGCAGGTACTGAGCTGAGTCCGAGCATGAGTTATCACCCTCAAACAGATGGTCAAACAGAGATTGTGAACAAATGGATTCAGGAGTACTTGCGCAACTACATTGCAGGACAGTAGCGGGTATGGATTAAGTGGTTGCACTTGGGGGAATATTGTTATAATACAACCTATCATATGTCCATTAGGATGAGTCCTTTCAGAGCCCTGTACGGTTACGATGCACCTTCATTTATGGAGATGGCTTTTGGTGATAGCAGGGCTCACAAAGCCAAGGATTGGATTTAGGAAAGTCAGGATATCTTGAGGGCACTCAAAGATAACCTACAGGTGGCACAAAATCGGCAAAAGACCTATGCTGATAGACACAGGATCGAGCGCAGTTTCGAGGTTGGTGATTTGGTATACCTTTGTTTGCAACCCTATAGATAGTCTTCTCTTAAGAAGAGCAGAGCTGAGAAGTTCAAGCACAAATTCTATGGACCATACAGGATTATCAGGCGGGTTGGAGAGGTAGCATATGAGTTGGAGTTGCTAGAAAGCAACAAGATTTATAACGTATTTCATGTTTCGTGCCTTAAAAAGGCACTGGGTCAACAAATTACTTCTTCTTCAGAGCTCCCACAGTTGGATGAGGAGGGACACTTGGTCCTAGTCCCTGAGGAGATTGTAGACACACGAGAGAGGAGGTTGAGGAACAGGGTGGTGAAGGAGTATTTGGTGAGATGGAAAGATTTACCAGCCAAGGATGCCACATGGGAGAATGAGTAGATTCTACAACACTCGAGCTTGCAATTGCTTGAGGACAAGCAATTTCGGGAAGGGAGGATTGTAATGTCCCCTTCGAATTAGCCACCGGAATACCACTTCGCCTTTTTAATTCCCAAAGGCAAGTGTTGATATCAGGGAATTATTTATTTAATTATTTAATTATCACCTAAGTTCATCTCTAAGGTGGTGTTAAGTAATTAATTAAATTAATTTTTGTAAAGTGACTTTATGTAATGTTTTTTTAAAAAGATGACTAAGGCAATATTTTAATTGGGAACTTTATAAACAAAGTCGCTTTATTTTTGAGGAAAAGGTTACACAACAAAAAGGCTAGAAGAAGATTCATTCGCACCTTTTGAAAAATACATTCTTCTCTCACGGGAAAGCTCGAACTCCTTCTCCTAGGGTTTGGAGACATTACTGGTCCAGTTTCGGGTGTGAAATAACACCTCCTAGCTGGGACGACTTGAGGTTTTGGAAGGAAGGTGGTCTACTTTATATAAAGACGATTTGGAGACTTGTTATTCATATTTTCGTGATTTTGATTCGGAGTTTGTATCTTCTGGAAATCGTATTTTGAGCTCCACTTGCAGATTTGAGGGCGTCTTGTCTGGAGAGAACCTGAGGCGCATATATTTTCGCCATAAAATACCTTGCGGGGGTCGTATTTGAGAAGGCTGGACAAATAGGAGGAAATCGCGATTTCTGTGTTGAGCGATTGAAAGAGAAGCTTCTGAGATGAAACGCATCTACAGCTGGGTATTTCGTGGCCTCTTGAAGGGAGAAAAACATTTAAGAAGCAAATTGTGAAGGTTTGGAGAGGCGCGAGTGAGTTTTTGGACCTCCAGGTGCTTGCTTCAGGTCTGGCATACATTCTGGGCAACATTCAGTCATCTCCAAGCTCGTTTCTGCCCTCCAGCTGCTTGTCTCAGGTCTGAGATTTATTATTTTTGTTCTTATAGAAGCTATTATACTTCCTATTCAGCTTTTGGGCAGCATAGACTCAAGAAATGTTCCTTTAGACAAACTCCAAGCTCGTTTCTGCCCTCCAGGTGCTTGTCTCAGGTCTGAGATTTATTATTTTTGTTCTTATAGAAGCTATTATACTTCCTATTCAGCTTCTGGGCAGCATAGACTCAAGAAATGTTCCTTTAGACAAACTCTAGCCGTCCCTAGTTTGCTACAGTCAGGTCTGCAATCAATTTCTGAAAATAAATGTTTATTATCAGACTGTAATTTACCATATTTTGAAATATAAAAGGGCGGGTATAATGGCTTGAGGTTATCAACGAAAAATGGGGATAGTCTAACACTTAATTTGAGTCTGCAATTCTGTAACAGCATGCAAATGCTTGATTTTGATGGCTGTAGTAATATTGTAAGTTATTACTATTACTGTAGTCTGTGATTTATGGTATTTGTATGAAAACATTTCTGTTTGTAAGCAAATGGATCCATGAAACATATTCTCTATCAATGCACAAATGTCATAAATGAATGCTCTACTCGAATGCACTGTCCTTCTCATCTGGGTGAAGCATAGTCTATCAAATCACAATGTTGGCAAAGACAAACAATGTGGAATAGGGACTTTACACTGGTAAATGACAGCCATTGACACACAATACAAATCATGCTCAACTATGAAAACATTTAAGCCAAACCAGCTTGCATGTGTTTAATTGACAAGTGCTCAAATATGAAAACATTTAAGCCAAACCAGCTTGCATGTGTTTAATTGACAAGTGCTCAAATACGAAAACATTTAAGCCAAACCAGCTTGCATATGTTTATTTGTATGAAAACATTTCTGTTTGTAAGCAAATGGATCGATGAAACATATTCTCCATCAATGCACAAATGTCATACATGAATGCTCTACTCGAATGCACTGTCCTTCTCATCTGTGTGAAGCATAGTCTATCAAATCACAATGTTGGCAGAGACAAACAATGTGGAACAGGGAGTTTACACTGGTAAATGACAGCCATTGACTCACAATACAGATCATGCTCAAATACGAAAACATTTAAGCCAAACTAGCTTGCATGTGTTTAATTGACAAGTGAAAACAATATACTTACTCAGGAATCAGTTTCACACAAATTGTTTGTTTGCAAGTCAAGAAAAGCAGCTTGAATTTTAGGGCAGTTTGAGCAAGGTTGTTTAGAATAAATATGTAATTTAATAATATTATATTAAATTATAATATAAATATATAAATTTATAATATTATAAATATATTTATTACTTTTAAATTTATTCATATATTTTTGGTTAATAAAATAAATAATATGGGTAGAGATAAAAATAATACATTATATATAAAATGATATTAAAAATATATAGAAACATAATATAAGGAAATAATATTAAAAATATATTATATTAAGTTGATGAGTTTAAAATTTTCACAAAAATATTTAAATTTGTCAACTTTTATATGTTAATAATTTTAAATCTAAATTAAATATTTTAAAATATTAAATTTTAATTATTAATGCTAATTATAAAAATAAATAAGTAAAGTAAAATAATATGAAATTTAAATTATATTAAATGTTAATTTTTAATAAAAATTTAATATAAATAAAATAATAATGCGATACTTTAGTTTTCTCACGCCTTCGAGAAGCCATGCGATACCTGAGGGCCATCGCGACTTCAAGAAGCCTGTAGGTTGACGCATGGCCTGTCGTGCAAAGTGATTCCTCCCGTCCACTATTTGTCTGCTGTCGCGGTTGAACAAATTCGGATGCAAAAGATATGAAAACAACTCATGTAGTCAACTGACCTTTTCTCTGCGCTCTCCCGGTGGTTGTTTCGCTGCACGCATTACCTCCTTCGGAAGCACGGCTCTGCTATGCCCTAGCTAGTAGCAGTAGTAATTTTGTCACGACCGTACCAATTGAAATCCCTAATAAAAATTGCTTGTGAAAAATATATGTTAATAAAAATACAGTTGCCCTTTCCCGTACGAATTTAGCTGCGAATTTAAATGAATTTTTATTAATTTTTTAAACGTTTGCCGAATTTCGAACTTCAAGCTTGAAATTCGGCAAATCCTGTGACACAGGCTGCAAATAATTGAACTTCTCTTTGTGGTGCGAACTTGTCTTTATTGAATTGAAATTACCAAATGAGGAGGGAGACGTCTTGTATATATACACATTAAAACGACTTTTCATGAAGGATCGGCCTCTTACACAAGAGAGACGACTTTACAAAGTGAGGCGACTTTATGAATTAAGTTGGCTTCAATAAAAATAATAAAAATAAAAAATTAACTATTTGAAATGAGGCGTTGCTCCACTTGAGTCGGCCCCATAAATTATTTATTGTTTCGAATTTTGGGGGGAAAGAGAACTCTCGCCACTATAGCATCAACACTCCCTCTTACCTAGGGAGGTATCTTTCCAGATATCCATGTCATGGAGTCTCTCAACATGACACCCACAATGGCTACACCCATTTGTGGAAAAGAGTTCATCACGGAGTCACTCAACGTGATATTGTCATGGAGTCACTCAACATGACGTCCACCATGGCTACTCCCATGTGTGGAAAGGAACATGTGCACAAGTGCCCATCACAGAGTCACTCAACGTGATGTTGTCATGGAGTCTCTCAACATGACATCCACCATGGCTACTCCCATGTGTGGAAAACACAAGTACAAGGAATTCATCACGGAGTCTCTCAACGTGATGTTGTCATGGAGTCTCTCAAAATGACATTAACCATGGCTACTCCCATGTGTGGAAAGAACTACATCTCCGTCTCAGAGATGGACAAGGGCTTTCACCTCATATTTCTCCGTCTCAGAGAAATATGCATTATAGCAAATAACAAAGATCACTGATGCTGAGTCTCCCTCTCAGCAAGGGCAACATTCTCCACAACTCCAAGCTTGTCTCGAACATGTGCAAACTTCACTCTGGAGAGAGGCTTGGTGAGAATACCAGCCGTCTGATCATCAGTGTAAAAATAATTGAGTTGAATTGCTTTCCGTAGCACCATATATCTGATATAATGATATTTGATCTCCACATGTTTTGTCCTATCATGAAACACTGGATTGACAAAGAGCTTCACACAACTTTGATTGTCACAATGAATAACAGTCGGCTCCAACGATTGTCCAAACAATCCTGTAAGGAGCTTCCAAAGCCACACTGCTTCTCGAGCTGCTACACATGCTGCAATATATTTAGCCTTTGCAGTGCTTAGTGCTACAAAAGTCTGCTTCCTGCTACACCAAGAAATCATGGCAGACCCCAAACTGAAGCAACATCCAGAGGTGCTCTTCCTATCAGCTACACTCCCAGCCCAATCAAAATCAGAATAGCCTTGTAACTTCAGATCTTCACAGGAAGTATATCTCAAGCCATATCCTACTGTGCCACACAAGTATCTCAAGATATGCTTTGCTGCAACTAGATGAATTTTCCTTGGTTCACACATGAACTGACTGAGGGCATGTTGATGTGTTTTTCGTGACCGCACCAACGCAGAATAAAGTCGCCAACGGCTACCCTATTCTCTCTTGATCAAAGTATCCAGCATGCTAAGATTGCAAGAAAGTTCATGCGTTCAACTCCAAGGTTCTTTTAATGCGAATAGGCTCAGTTGGCTCAATGTGATTTGCTGGTATTTCAAGGGGACTTACGGAATTGTTCGGCAGCGGAGAAAGGAATTCAAATTGCTCGAAAGATTTGTCTATGAAGTGCAGGTTTCCTATTCTAACCAGAAAATACTGAATTGAAATGATGTAAGGTTTAGAAAGTCTAAATCTATTCTAAGTGTGGGATATGGAGCTCAACTTCAGCAAACTTCAACCAAACTTCGCTTTGCCTCACCTCGGACAGCTTCCACGGAGTCGGTGCAATCTTCAGGGGAGATGACTAAAGATGTTCAAACCACCATTTGACATGAAGATACCATCACAACGACGCATACCACCATTCAAACTGTGATTGAAGTTAGGCCCAAACGTTTCCAGTTGACCACACAAGGCACATTCACCATCAGCAAATACACTAGTGGTATGGATAGACGAAGTTGCTTAGATCAAACACCACATTTCACAGCTAACATCTACTTGCATGGAATGAAAATCATACTACTTTGAACTATTTTATGCTACCATTTGAATCGGAAGGACGAAGAAACCTTGCTAGCTACTCACAACAAAGACGAAATTCACCATCAATGAAAAACTCTTTTATTGAGAGAGTGTTCACAACAATTTCTTACAAAGTTTTCAAAGGGAAAACTTTCCCTCTTCTTCAAACTACACTATCAATCTATACTAAGTTACTCTAAGCTATCACCTAGTTGTCTCTCTATTCTATGTCTACTCTAAGCTAATTTCTAATGAGATACAAATGAGGGGGACTCCCCCTTTTATAGTTGGCCAAGTCCAACGGACGGCTCAGATTACAATCGGCTGGATGGCCAGGATTGTGCCACCTCAGCCCTAAACAAGATTCGCCCTAAAAACCGCCACCAAGAGGAGTGGGGTAATAAATGAGCCATAAATGTCCATCATCCTTCTAGAAGATTCCATCCTTAAAACGCGTTCACACTGTTCTTGATCTTCGCGTTCAGCCAATTCTGTTGATCGCTTGGAGGGTAAAAGAGTCTCTAAGATCGCCTCCTCAGATAATAAAATTTGATAGAATTTGGAGTTCAACTGCTCTTGATCTTCTTCTTGACGTTGTTCTTCAACTTTGCTCGAGCTTCCATCATCTTGGATTACTTTCTTCATCACCTTAAGTCATCATCGCTTGATCTCGACGTTCCTCCTGCAAAACAAGCAAGGAGAAGAGTATTAGAACACTTCATAATATAAATTCAGCCTACTTACCTGATTTTCACGCTCTAACTTCCAAGCGTTCATCATCCTCGCTAGTCAACTTCATCCTTCTGCATGATGCCTTAGCCAAATTTTCAACCCATCCTGCATTCTGCTCGACGCACTTCACTCTGATATTTCATTCAACTCAGGCTCGAGAAAGGAAAGCTTTCATCAGGAACTCAATCAAAAATCATCTAGGTGATCATTTTGAAATTCATCCGCCAAGGCATTTTTAACACATTTTATCCCTTGCCTTAGAAATTTTTTCAAATTTCCCTTAGGAAAATTCATCAACCTGGTGCCCATTTGAAATCTTTATCACAGAATCCTCGGCAAGCTGTGGAAGACCTCAAAATCCATTCCTAATCGATAATCTTCAATACCCAGAAGAAAATTTCCTTCAGAACGCGTCGAACCCATGGGTACCCAACGAATGGGTTCATTTAATTTTCTGGAATTTTGAACCTTGGAAAAATAATTTTCAACAATTTATTTCATTTCTTCATCTCCTCTGAGAATTTTGTTGCTCTAACTTGAAATTTTTTTACTCATCCTGCAATGTTGGCACCTTCTGACTTCATCACTGGCAACTTCACTCGGACTTCAGGAAAAATTTCACCACCTTGGGTCTAGGCGTATCTTCCAAGGAAGAAAATATTTGCCTTAGAAAAATTTGAATCACTTAGCATTTTTGAAATTTTTTGCCTTAGAAAATTTTTTACTCAACTTCGATCATCTTGCCTGTGATGAGAAAATACATCAACTTCTCTTAGAAAATCTTCCTCGAACGCCCAACATGTATGACTCTCAATGCTTAACATGTCTTATTTTTTTTTTAGCTTCAACGCCTTACGAAAATTTATCATTTTGCACCTTACACACTTGGGCGCATATCTCATGTAGAGGGGTAACTTCACATCCACGCCTAGCATTTTCTCTTTTTTTTTTTTATTCACCACTTAGCAATATTTTCTCCCATTAATTTTATTTCATTGTCCTCACACCTTGCATGGCGCACATCACACTTGAAGGTGAATATTTTTCAAACGCCTAGCATACTTCACTTTCCACTCACCACCTTTCTTATTTGGGCGCATATCACATGTAGAGGAGAAAACACATTTCTAACGCCTAGCATCAACTTTATACCTTGGGCGTGTTTGAGCTAGAGGAAAGGATGGGCGCATATGACAAGAGGAGAGGAATAAAGCCTTTCAATGTGACTCTTGAGCTTCATTGTTTTGTCTTCACATGGCCCCACTTGGGGGCATATAGGATGTAGAGGAGAATAACACATTTCCAACGGCCAGCCTTAACTTGTTGACTTCTAAACATGGGCGCAAATAGCATGGTGAGGTGGATGAGATTCTAACGCCCTTGATTTCTTCTTTAAATCTTTGACCCTTTTAAGAGGTGGGCGCATTTAGCATAGGGAGGTGGATGAAACATTTCATACTTAGAATTTTTTAGCATGCCACTACCTTGAGCTGGGCGCATTTTGCTATGGGTGCTGGCTGAAAGTTGTTGACTTCCTTTGACTTGCTTGTTGGGCGCATTTGCTACTTGATGAAGGATGGGCACAAATGGAGGGTGGTGGAGGATTAGTCCATGCCTTAGAATTTTTTTTTTTAAAACTTTCTCTTAAAAGTGGGCGCATTTTACTAGTGGAGGAGGATAAAAATTGTTGACTTTTCTTTGACTTTTGCACCTTGGGCGCATTTAGCCCCTGATGAAGGATAAACTTCATACTTAGAATTTTTTGTGCTTGGCATTGCCTTGAAGGCGCATTTAGGCTAGGTAGAAGGATGAAAAGGCGTTGACTTCCTTTGACTTTCTCTAGCTTAGGTGCATTTTGGTCTGTGTGGTGCATGAGCTTCACCCCTAGGAAATTTCCATGCCTCCTCATCTATCTGGGCGCATTTTGCCATGGCAGTAGGACAGAGTTCTAGACCTAGAAATTCTTCCTCGTTCTCGCCAGCTTTTCATGCCCTGCTATTTATAGTAAGTCCCTTGAATTTGCATTTCTGAAGCTCGGAACGACTTGAAATTTTGCACACTGCATCCTCACGACCTTGTTGTCCTGTCGACACTGCCATTTTTAGCTGACTTGCTATTTTTAGCCCATTTCTGAGGATGATTTACTATAAATAGTAACTGCTTGCTACTGATAGCTCCATTGCTCCGATTAACTTGAAATTTGAATGAGGCGCTCTTCATCACGTGACCTGCCGGCTGACATTTTTTTCTTTTCTTTTTCTTTTTCTTTTTCTTTTTAGACTGCAGGAATCGGGTAGCACGACCCCCTATAAACTGCAGTGCACCTGGTAAACTTTTTAACGTGACCGGCGGCGCTGGCGCGACACGCCCTCCGGTACCACGGGGGTGGGGGAGACTAGACCTCGTGACCAACCTCCTGCAACAGGAAAGATTTAGCCAACCGAGCTAGGGCCCCAACCCCACCTGCCGGCTGACATTGACGCATGCACTCGATTTACTATTTTTAGCCTGTTTCCAAATTGACTTACTATAAATAGTAAGTGCTCCGATTGACTTGAAATTTTACCAGTGGATAGCCTGAAGGATGCTGATCGCGGTGGTTTACACCGGTTTTCAAAAATTCTGACTTTTGCCCTTCTTTTCAAGCCTGGAAACCCTAATTTGCTCTGCATGCATATCAAATGACATCTGTTTGCTCTTGTTTCTGTGGCACTGCGATCGGCTCGTGATTCTGAACTGCTGGGAAGTGGCTGCCGGGATGCACCTGCTAAAAATAGTAAGTTCCTTATTGAGTGATCATCTCCATTTGCATGTCATACCATCGCGAAGCTCTCGAAAAACCCATCAGGAATCATCCGACATGCAAAAGAAACCCTGACATGCAAACCCTAAAAATAGCCTCGGAAGACTGAATTCTGAAAGTTGTCGTCCCGTTTTGCATGTTATACCATTGCGAAGGTCTCGAAAAACCCAGAAGGAATATCCAGACATGCAAAGAAAAACTCTGCATCTGAACCCTGAAATTTGTGCCGGAAGCTGGACTGCTAAAAATAGAAAGTTGTCTGATTCAGCTCAAATTTTGCACGCGAGCAGCTCGATGTGCTCTGAATGCCGTGTGACTGTCGGAATTTCAAAAATGCTGACGAATTGCCTGCAATTTCACACTTACTAAAAATAGTAAGTACCTCAGAATCTAATGAAAACTTGCTGAGAGCCTGCAGGAAGCACACTGACAACAACGTCAAGGTTAGATTTCAACTTGATTACTTCATTTGATTTTAAATCGGCTGGAGAGTTCAAAACCCTAATTTTCAGACTTGGCCAAAATTTCATGTTTTAGGCTCAATAACGGCACAATCCCGGAAAGACAGACAGTAGAAAAGAGAGACAACGACAAAATGACCGAAAAGCAAAGCCAAAATTAGGGGGTCCCCATTTGCAATGGGGCGATGTGTGAAAAAGGTCACAACAGGGCACTCACCGCATAGCAAATGTCTAGCCTAGTATTGACTAGATACATCAACGATCCAATCAACTGTCTATACATGGTGGGATCTACCAGATCTAAACTAGCTGTAGAATCACTCAACTTCAAGTTTGTTTCCATTGGTGTAGACATGGACTTGCAATCCATCATCCCAAATCTCTTCAAGATGTCTATAGTGTATTTCCCTTGACTTAGAATAATCTCATTGGGTCTTTGCCACACTTCCAGTCCTAGAAAGTAATGCATAAGACCTAGATCCTTCATCTCAAACTTAGAGGCTAACTCTTTCTTGCATTTGATAATGAGATATTCTGCTCCAGTAAGAAATAAATCATCAACATAAAGAACCAAGATTAAAGCCTCACCATCAACTACCTTGAAGTAAAGATTTGAATTTGCATCATTCTTGGAGAATCCCAAGCTCATTAGGTTATCGGTCAATCCTCTCATACCAAGCATGAGCTGCCTGCTTAGGGCCGTACAATGCCTTCTTCAATCTGCATACATGAGACTCCTTCCCATGAATCACAAAGCCATCTGGTTGCTCAATGTACACTTCTTCAATCACACCATTAAGAAATGCAGTCTTTATGTCCATTTGATGTAGCTTCCAGCCTTTAGCTGATGCAATAGCAATGATAGTCCTGATGGATGTATATTGAGCAACAAGAGGAAATGTCTCCTCATAATCTATTCCCTCCTTCTGAGAGAATCCTCTTGCCACAAATCTTGCTTTGTACTTCTCAATGCTCCCATCGGCTGCATGCTTGATCTTGAAGAGCCACTTGGAAGACACAACTGATTTCCCTTCAGGTCTTGGTACAACATCCCAAACATCATTCTTGATAATGGACTGATATTCTTTTGTCATAACATCTCTCCATACCTGCTGATTTGATGCCTCCTCAAAACTAGAAGGCTTAGACTCAATGATGTGACTCATCAACACCACATAGCCTGGAAACTTCTGCGCTCTTTTGCTTTCTTTGAATGTGCCTTGAGGAGCTGCATACTTCTTTGCCTCTTGCATAGTTTGTCTACCCCACAGAGGTCTCTTTCGACCTATAGCAATGTCTCTCGGGCCATCAGTATGTTCTATGGGATCAATTGGATCACTAGAATCTTCTGGTTCAGTAGACTCCCTCTGAAACTCTGGAGTATGATCAGGAGAAATGTCCATATCCTGAGGTGTCTCTTGTTCTTCACTGTCTATCTCCATATAAGACCCTTTAGATCTTTTGAATGCTACTTCCTCTTCGAAAGAGACATCCTTGCTGATCTCAATCTGTTTCTGTCCTAGAATGTAGATCCTGTAGGCCTTTGAAGATTCACTGTAACCCACAAATATTCCTTTCTTGCCTGATGGTTCTAGCTTAGATCTCTTATCCTTAGGTACATGAATATAAACAAGACAACCAAAAATTCTTAAATGACTAACCTTAGGTTTTACACCTGTGAAGGGCTCTTCAGGAGTCATGTTTTCCAATATTCGATGAGGGCTTCGGTTCTGAACATACACTACAGTTCTGGAAGCTTCTGCCCAAAGGAAGGTCTGTAGATCTTGATCATGAATCAAAGCTTTGGCTGCCTCAACTATGGATCTATTCTTTCTTTCTGCAACTCCATTTTGCTGAGGATTGTACGAAACACATAACTCCCTCTTGATCCCCGCCTCAATGCAGAAATTACGGAAACCTCCAGAAGTGTATTCTCCTCCATTATCAGATCTCAAAACCTTGATCCTTTTTCCGGACATATTTTCAACTTGAGCCTTGAATTCTTTGAATCTGTCAAGTACTTCTTCAGACTTGTTGTGACCTTTTCACACATCGCCCCATTCAAGATGGGGACCCCTAATTTTTGCTCCATTTTGGTCTTTTTGGCTTTGGTTTTGTCTCTCTCTCTCTCTCTCTCTGCCGGTCTCTTTTCTATCTGCCTTTCGAGGGATGTCTCCGCCATTGAGTTTAAACGTGAATTTGGCCAAGTCTGAAAATTAGGGTTTGTACTTTCCTGGTCAGTTCAGGGTCAAACAAGGTGAATAAATTGAAAACAGAGATTAACATTGATGTCAGTATGCTTCCAACAGGCTCCTCGCAAAATTTCATCAAATTCCAGCTACTTACTATTTTTAGTAAGTGTGTAATTCCGGGCATTCCGTCAGCTTTTGAAATTTCGACAGTACACTGCGTCTAGAACACATCAAGTTGCTCTCGCTGGCAAAATTTGAGCTGAAACAGACAACTTACTATTTTAGCAGTTCCGGAGCAGATTTCAGGGCTTAGATGCAGAGTTTTTCAACGCATGTCTGCATATTCCTTCTGGGTTTTCAAGACCTTCGCGATAGTATAACATGCAAAGCGAGATAACGACTTTCAGAGTTCAGCCTTTAGAGGCTATTTTTAGGGTTTGCATGTCAGGGTTTTCTTTGCATGTTTGCATATTCCTTATGGGTTTTTCAAGAGCTACGTAGTGATGTGACATGCAAACGAGATGGTCACTTATTTAGCAACTTACTATTTTTAGCAGGTGCATCCGGCAGCCTCCCAGACTTCGAATCATGAAAGAATAGAATGCAACAAAACGAGGACAAACGAAGATCATTTGAGATGCATGCAAGATGAATTAGGGTTTCCAGCTTTGGGACCCAAAAAGAGGGGTAAAAGGTCAAAATTTTCAAAAACCGGTGTAAACCACTGCGATCAGCATCCTTCAAGCTATTTGCTGGTAAAATTTGAAGACAAACGGAGCACTTACTATTTATAGTAAGTCATTTCAGAAACAGGCTAAAAATAGAAAGTCAGCATCGGGCGTCGATGTCAGCAGGCAGGTCACGTGGTGAGGAGTGAATCATTCGAATTTCAAATCAAACGAAGTTGTGGAGGTATCAGAAGCAGGCAGTTACTATAAATAGCAAACCACCTTCAGAAATGGGCTAAAAATAGCAGGCCAACCCGAAATAGCAGTGTCAACAGGTTGATGAAATCGTGAAGATCCAGCGTTCAAAATTTCAAATCATTTTGAGCTTCGGAGATGCAAGAATTGAAGGACTTACTATAAATAGCAGGCGTGCAGGAACCGGCGAAGACAAGAAAAAATGGCTAGGTGTTGATGTAATCCACCTCCACCTTGAAAATGCGCTCATCTTAGCCTTGAGGTGTCTAAAAATTTCTAAGTCAGGAGTTCATCCTTCACCCATGGCCAAATGCGCCCTGCTTGATGAAGAAGCATAAAATTTTTCTAAGTTAGAATCTCATCCACCTCACCTGGCTATATGCGCCCACTCTAGGAAGAAGTTCAAGAAATTTTTCTAAGGCGTGGACTCATCCTCCACCACCCTCCATTTGCGCCCATCCTTCTAGCAAGTTCATATGCGCCCAAGGATAGCCAGTCAAAGAGTCAACAAAGTTTATCCTTCACACTAAGCTATATGCGCCCACCTCCAAGCATGACATGCAAGAAAAATTCTAAGTATAAATATCCTCCACCACCTTGGAAATGCGCCCAAGTTCACAAGAAGTCAACAAGTCAACAACTTTCATCCTCCTCCTAGGCTCAAATGCGCCCAAGTGAGGGCATGTGAAGACAAAATTCAGGAAGCTCAAGGGTCACATGCTAGGCGTTGGAAATTTAAATCCCTCTCACCCTCTTATATGCGCCCATCCTCCTCCTAGGCTCAAATGCGCCCGAAAGAGGCCATGTGAAGACAAAAGAAGGAAGTCAAAGGGTCACTTGTTGGAGGCGTTACAAAGTTTATCCTTCATGCATGCTCAAATGCGCCCAAGTTAAGGTCAACAAGTCAAAGCAAATCCAAAAAGTTTCTAAGTTAGAAACTCGTCCTCCTTACATGCCTAAATGCGCCCAAATGGGGCCATGTGAAGACAAAAATAAGGAAGCCCAAGGGTCATCCTTCACACATGCTAATATGCGCCCAAGTTGAAGTGAGTAAAGGTGAATGTAAGGTGGTAAGCAAGGTAAAAGTGAAGATGGAGAATATTGCCTAGGCATGGTTATTATCCTTCCTCAAGTGCCAAATGCGCTCAAGTGTGTGTAAGGTGGTGAATGGAAAATGAAATATGCTAGGCGCGTTGAATATTCCTCATGAAGTGTGATATGCGCCTAAGGTAAGTGAGGTGATAATTGCTAAGGCGTTGGAGTTTTAAATGAAAATGTCTTTCAACTATGATATGCGCCAAGAGGTATTTAGGGTGGTGAAATTTAATATTCCCCTTCAAGTGTGAAACACGCCTAGACTTGAGAGTTGATATTGCTAAGTGATGAAAAATAAAGAGTAAGCTAGGCGTTGGAAGTTGGATATTCTCCATGATACGTATTGAAACAAATTTTTTTTTCCACCACTGATAAACGAGTAAAGTTGAATAAAATTTCCTAAGGCAAAATTTGCTAAATGATTTAAAAATTCTCTAAGGCAAAATATTTTCTTCCTTTAGAAAATATGCCTAGACCTTGAAGGTGGTAGAATTTTCCTGAAGCTCGAATGAATTGCCAGTGATGAAGTCGGAAGATGTTGGCATTACGGGATTGATAAAAATTTTCAAGTCAGAACAACACAGGATGTTCACAGAGATGAACGGATTTAAATTGATTGAATAATATTTTTCTAAGGTTCAAAATTTTAAATTTAAATGAACCCGTTCATTGCGTACCCATGGATTCATCGCGTTTTGGAGAAAATTTTCTTTTGGGTACTGATGATCTTCGATGAGAAATGGATTTCTATGTCTTCCGCACTTCGCTGAGGCCTTCAGCATGAAGAATTTAATCGGTGCTCAAATTATGAATTTTCCTAAGGGAAAATTTTAAAATTTTCTAAGGCAAATTTGAATAAAATGTGTTTTCAAGATGAATTTCTCCAGACAACGAATTTGAAGTGAATGGCCTAGATGATTTTGATTGAGTTCTTCACGGATGAATTTTCCAGAGCGTCAGAGGTGATTAAAATTGAGAATTTGCAAGACAGAACTTCGACTGGTGAATGGAAATTGATTAAAGGTGAATTTAAATTAAAAATTTTCGAAAGTGAATTTAAAAGATGCCAATCAAAGTTGAACTTCTAGAAGAATAAGATTCCAGACGTCGAAAGACAAGTGTCAAAAATACCAGAGAGGGAAATTCGAATTCTTGAAATGGAGTAGTGGAGATTTAATGCACTGGCTATACTTAGCTCCTTCTAGAATTCAATTTTTGCTATAAAAATTGAGAAGTTTTTCATTTCTCCTCACCAATTGAAGAAGTTCGAATTTTTGAGTTTGAAGCTGAGTTGAGTGTGAAGTTGAAAGTTGCTAAGGCTGCAAGTGTTGAAGAAGTTCGAATTTTTGAAGCTGGAGAGTGAGTTGCTGAGTGAAAGGCGTTGGAAGTTGCTGAGACTGAAGTTCGAATTTGCTTGAGGAAAGTGTGCAAGCTGAAAGTTGATTTAAGAAATTTCGATTTGAAAAAGAATCTTGTTGAAGCTAAGTGTTATTAAGGAAGTGCGCCCTTGCTGATTTGCTGATTGAAGAAGTGCGAATTTACAAGTATTGAAGTTGCTGAAGCTTGCTTAGAAATTTGTTTCTAAGTGATTGATAATTCAAAATCTGTTGAAGGAGAAGTTGAGGTTTGCAAACGAGATATAATAGTGCAACTTCTTGAAGTCGACTGGCAGCCCTGCAAAATACTTTATTTATTTTTCTAAGTTAATTTACTAATAGATGTTTATTGTTTTGCAGATGGCTGAAGCAAGGACGACTGGCAAGGATAACAATGGTGCATCCAGGCAAGCTGTTATAAAGAAGCTGAGCAAGTCTTTCATGCCAGAATCAAAGTTTACTTCGAAGTTGGGCAAGCTGGCGGATACGAATTTGGGCTCTGTCAACTTGGAGACTTTCAAGAATCGAATGTTGGGGATTGGTAATCGTCGACCTTCGAACACTTCACACAACATCATTCGAAGTGGGTTATATGCAGCTGCTAGCTTCCCACCAGCCATTCAGTGTTCGGAGCTGATGATGGAGTGCGCCAACTGCTATGAGAAGGATCACAGGTCAATCATGTCTCCAGATGGTCAAGTGCTCGCCAACCTCACTCCTGCTGCCATTGGTGAAGCCTTCGGAATCCCAGTGCATAGGAACATGATTTACAAATCGAGGGAGCGAGCTGAGCGAATGTATGCTTCTGCATTCGAGAGATGTACAGAAACGATCAATACTCACTGGATGAGCAACCCCAAGCCCTCTCGTACGAAGCTGCCGAGACAAATCATAGCAGATGACTTGAAGCAGGAGTATTGTGATCTTATCATGATGTTGAGTCGAGTTGGAGGTTGCCCGCAATCTTTTATTTTTGAGCCATGGATGTTCTATTACATCAACCTCGTGCTGGAAGGAAAGGAGTACGTCAACTGGGCTGAAATGATCAGTGACAATTTGCACGAACAACTCCTGAGTTTGAGAAGAACAAAGACATTCTATATGGGCTCTTACATCATTTACATGTTGGCCCGTATGACGAAATATAGAGGAATTTCATATAAGGAGCCTGTTGGCTGTGGTTCTCATCAGTTTAAAATTCATGAGGCTTGTCCGCAGTTGCACTTGACAAGTACTACTCATTACAAGCATGTCAATGACGCCTTCACCATGCACATCGCGAGATTGCTTCAGGAGGGGATGCATCACAGGATCTCGAGAGAAGCCCAAGAATTGATTGAGAGGTATGGGTGCTGGTTTATACAATTTCCAAAGTTCTTTTACATAAGGCTGCAAGGATTTTCGTCATATCCATATAGGCTGCCTAAGTACCCAACCAACAGAATTTTAATGTTAGAGATATCTAGGCAATTGGTTGCCTACGATAAGATTCAGAAGAAAAAGAAGAAGGGAGGAGTTGACTTCCCGGTTGTCATGGGCAATTCAGATGAAGTGTGTCCTTCATTACAGGCAGCTAGAGAAGTTGAGAGCGAGCTTCAGTTTTATCACTCTTCATATCACACCAGCCGACAGCACTATGATCCGCATAACAACATCAAATGGGTATTGTCAAAGGAATTTAAACATAAGGCAAACATTGAGGATTATTGGGCTGATGCATCGGACGAGGCTGAAGTCAGGAAGAGAGTGTTCTCTAGGTTGCCAATAGGCATGATTAGGGAGTGTGAAGTCATTCCAATACCAGACCAGGTGGATGAGGACATGAGCGTCGTCCATCCAGATTATGAGGCAGTAAGAGATACTCCACTTCCGCTCCCAGATTGGTCAGTACGGGCGCTTCTTTTTTCATGTTTGACGCCATTTTTGATAATAGTTGTTTGCAACATCTCTTGACTTCGTTGACGTTTGCCGGTGATTGATGAATCAGGTGGTTTCGCTTGACGATGCGTTGGAAAGCCAACAGGAGTACGAAGAAGATGACTGCTTCAAATGAATTTGATGATTGTATTTGACCTCTTAAATCCAAGGGCGCCCCTAGCCAACAAGGGTGCTTTTAGCTTGCAGTTTCATCATTCCTTTGAAAACTCTTTATCTCTTCACGTCTCACGTTCGCCGTGTAGCTTGACTGATTCGAGCGTTGTCTTGATGATGTGAACGCGTGCGTCTTGGCAATCACCTTCACCATGCTGTGTGTACGGGTGTTGGGAAAGTGACTAAGTCATTTGACTGCATAGCCTCCTCTTGGTAGCAAGGCGTGCATTCTCTAGACTTAGCCAATTTTCAACATTTTTCACTTTTGAGAATCCCCTTCGTCACAGAGCATCTTTTCGAGCATTTTCGCCATGGATTCTTCGTTGAAGCTTTTGAGGTTTAGATTTCTCCACCTAGTATTGGCCATTCTGCCATTAATGGTTGCGGAGGTCCTAGCTTTCTTCCTGAAAAATGAAAATAGACCCACCAGAGTAAAACAAACTTTTTGGTGATTTTGACTTGAACAGTGTAATCGTGAAGCCAATTTATCCTATCAAAATCAATTTCAACTAATTCTGGAAAGGTCCTATATTCAGGGGTTTTCCTAAAAATAGGGGTTTGAAACCCTAATTTTCAAAATTTCAGAAATTTGCAAGCATCTTCCTTGACACAAACCCACAAAAACCCTATGTTTGGTTTGACCTAAAACATACTTTTGACAACAATTTTACATGATTTAGCTCAATTTAGTTTCCAATCGGTTCTTTTCATATACTTTGTAGTAGTTGATGTGTATTTTGGATTGGGAAACTAAGGAGCTAATATTGTAACATTGATTGGTAGTACCATCAGTGACCTTGCTTTGCTTCTTACCCCACTGAATAAGTGGTCTCACTTCTACCCCACTGAATAAGTGGTCTCATTTCTACCCCATTGAATAAGTGGTTTCATTTTATTATTGTATTGCATAAGTGGTTACATTATACTGACCCCATTGAATAAGTGGTTCTTGGCTTTGTGCTCACTGTTGAAAAGTGGAAGAGCTGATTACTTTTAGTTTGTGCCCACTGCATAAGTGGAAGTTTTCTATTCACCCCACTGAACAAGTGGTTTACCTTTCAAAAGCATTATAATGTAATCCTTGCTACCGTATGCTCTCACCTTGCCCACACTGGGATCTGGGTGATCAGAAAGTGGAAGGAAGTTGATTCAGTTGATTATCATTGCTTATGATTTGTTGCTAACAAGTTTAAAAAGCAAACAATTTGGGGTGGTTATTACAACATATATTTCTTGAATTGACACTTTATTAGCCTAGACAAGCTTATTCCATGCCCAAAATATTCTCTTGTACAAAGGGTTGAGGTCTGAGAATGACTTGGGTCATACAATGGGAAATTTGGGCCAGCTTCACCACCCAAACAACCTTTGGAGAAGGCTGACTCCTATTGAATCTATTCTACTCTAACCTAAACTAACATTCACAAAGAAAAGGGATAGAAGATTGGTTAGAGAAACACATAAAAAGTAAAGGTGTTGTGCTAGAATAGAGAGTGAGCAACTTTGCAAAGAAAATTAGAACAAACAAGAAAACAACTCGTAGATAATGTAGAACCATAAACTTATCTCATATTGCAAGGGGTGAGAAGGAGATTTGGGGACTCCAATTTAAACATCACATGCTTAGAGTACATTCAATCACAACCATAAATTTGTGGGTGAGAAGGATTCTCTTGTAGTTGGGGACTGGAAGTAGGTGTGGGGACTCCAATACTAGTATCAAACAATTGTGAGATTTGTTTAGCACCAACAAGACAATCAAGACCAAAATTTGTAGAGAAATGCCGAGATGCACCCATTGTTCTTCTCAGAGCACCCCTCAAAATGAGTCTAGTCCTCTTATTTGTAGTTCACCCTAAAGAGGAAGGGTGATCTTCAACAATTGATTCAATAGGAGATCCAATGTGTGGGATTTCAAGAGCATGCTATCCATCATTATTGTGCATGCCCACTTATGGATGAATTAAGGAAGAGTGGTCCATGTCAACATCACTTTTATGATCTTCCTTGTTTTGTGTGTCATATGAGTCACTTGTTTGAATATGTAGGCCTCATATTAATTTGCTTGTTCCATACTTAGTTTGGGCAAGGCGTAGGGTAGTGGGGAGAGTATTACATTTATTAAAAATGTTGCTACAAATAAAAAATCATTACCACTCAACATACCATGTGATTTATGAAATTGTAATAAAGTGGAAATTTAAAAAAAAATTCAAGTGTAGTTAAAATTCAATACACCAAGTAGAAATATCAAATAACCAAACATAACTTAAAAACCACGCGTGGAAAGCCAAGCATTGTTTTGAAAGAGTAGGTTCAAAGCATTCAAAGAGTGTAAAATTGGATTTCAGCCTTCTCTCCTTGAGCCTATAAAAGAAAAGATAGAGAGGATGTCATGTCCCCGAATTGGAGGTATATTAAATTAATTATTTATTAAGTTATTCCAATAAATTAATATCATAAGGGATAACTTATTATTTAATTAATTTAATATAAAGTGACTTGAGTGACTTGAAAATAAAATAATAAAATAATAAAGGTCACTGAAGAGAATAAAATAATATTTTATTCTAGAAGCTTCTTGGAGACTTGTTGAGAAATCTATTTAAGAGGCTGTTGGCTAAGCATTTGAACACACTTGACTTGATTTACATTTCTCATTACCTGCATGGTAAATAGTTAAAGCTAAATGCTTAGCTTGCTAGAGTGCTGAAGACTCTAGTTTTCCAGTTTTGGTTGTGAGACACCAATCCTAGCTGGAGTTGGGAAAGATATTTCAATCTTTCCACTTGTGCCCAAAATTTTGTGGCCTTGGCCAAATTTTGTATCATTGGAGAAAATAGAATTGGAGCATCTCATTTTCAGATTTTGAAGAAATCGATTCAAGGGGAAGAGTGGCAGTTTTATGTTGAAGAATTTCAGTCCTTAAGAGGTCAACTTTGCTTGGTAAAAGGACGGCTTGCTTGAGGGTTCAAATTCCTCATTTGCTGGTTGGAAAAATCTGCAACTTCATATCAAGCTGGGCGCTCCTAGGAAGGGGACGATTTTTGAAAAGCAAGGGAAATAAAATCTCATAAATTTCATGAGGGGTCGACTTGCTTCAAGGTAGGCTGGCGCACCATCTTGAAGGGAAAATACAGCTACAGCAAAGAGAATTGAACAATTTATTGACTGCTGCCATTTTAATCCAGGTTCATCTAATTCAGTTTGCATTGCATTTAGATAGATAATCTCATCTAGGAAACTTTGGTTGATGTAATCATCATATGAGCATTGTATTGCAGATATTTTATGTCAAGGAAATCACATTGTAATGCTGTTGAATACACAGCCAATATGCACTGTAGTTTTAGTCACAAAGATAGTTGAAGTATTCATGTTATAGGTCTGATTTGCATTCTATTATCAACTTGTAAACTCTTCATGATTTGCAAAGTAATGTTGGAGATATAAGGAGTTTGGCTGCAATCTATTTGACAAAATGTCTCTCATGTGTAAATGCATTTCATTGAATTAGTTTTCACGCCAAGTGTTTGTAAAAATGTCTCTTGGCTGTAGGTGTGCACTTTACATTAGAGTTTCATGTATATGCATTTGAAAAATACAAAAAGAGCTGCATTTCATGTTAGTTACTTGATTTGTCATATTTGCAATCATTTTCAAGCATTTAAACTTCATTGGCATCAAACTAAAACCAAATCAAGCAAACTGAAACACATTATCAACAAATTGGAGGTTGCAAGAAAAGTGTTCAACAAAATACCTAAGGCAGAAAATCAGAGTTTAAACACCAAATTTGTCAAGGCACTTTACAGAGGACTTGCAACAAAAATGAGTAAAAAAACTAGAAATGTGTTGAACACTAGAAAAAGAAAATCATACAAATAAGAAACAATTAATGGTCCTCTAAAGGCCATTGCCCTTAAGGCCAAGCCTCCTCGGAAAGGGAGGAGCTTTGCTTGAAGCAATAAACAAAAATAGAATAAACTATTCAAATATAGAAACAATAAGCCAGCTAATCCTTTGGGTGGTTATGGTAGAGGATGGCCATGGAAGGATCATGTCCTTATCATTCCATCTCTCTTTATGGGAGGGAAAAAATAGAGGAAACTATTAATGGCTTTTGCATCCACTCCTCCCCTTTTCATCTTCTTCCATCTTCTCGATTTTCCTTAAGAAAAATGAAGGTTTTCTGTCTCTTTTTGGGGATTAGGTTTGAAATGGGAAATAGAGGGTAGAGATTGATTTATTAGGGTTTTATCCATTTAAGTGGGTTTAAGAAGGGAGTTTAAATTTGATGGATATGATTATTTTAATCTCAGGTTCGACATTGGGCCCTTATGGGAAGGGAATATTCCCCTTACCATGTAGAGGTGCTATGCCAATGGGAAGTTGTTGGAAATTTAATTTCAATTATTTGTGAGGGGGCTTTTATTCATTGTGGGGCATACCTAACCTAGGGATGTGATGTCAAGCTTGGGGGTGTTTTATGCTTAACCTAGAGGGCTAGTTAAATAATCTTGGAATTTAATTATTCTAGGTGAATTAATAATTAGAATATGCATAAGCCTTTTCTATAGTTCAACCGGAAATGAAATTTGTCTACTCTTATAAGGTTTCAAGAGGGCTTGAATAGGGATGTGGGTTGCATGGATGGAACCATGTGAACCTTGTGGAGTGCCACTTAATTTGTGTGCTTCATTGTCCTATTGACAACTGTTATAGTCAAATGTAATCAAATCTTTAACTCAAAAAAAAATGTTTTTGATAAGGTAAGCAGGGTTTTGAAAGGGCTCAAAACTTGTATAAAGCGAAGAAAAGGACACTGCCAAACACCAAAGTCTAAAACTTTTCCAAAAAAACAAATAGCAGAAACAGGTTTTGAAGGGCACCTGCAACCCTCACAAAAAGTAGAGAAACAACACAGATGCTACAACACAACAAAAAATAGTCAACCAGCTCTAGGCCACCAAAGGGGGGCCACACTCAAAGAAGGGCCGCACCAATCAAGGAGGTTTGAAATTGTGTTGAAACAAAGAGCTCATAAGGGGAGCTTGATCTAAATGGGTCAATCCAATAATCTTGGACAAATCAATCTCATTCATACTAACAGGAAAAAAATTATCCTTGAGAGGGCTTCCCATTAGGACATCAACATGATCTTCCACTTCCAACTCCTTAGCCAAGGGGTTCACCAAGTTTGACTTTTTAGTGGGAAAAACAACAGTGGAGCCCGAAGCCTTCCCTATAGAACAAGTCTTCACAGGATTGAAGTCCTAGCAAGAGCGGGAAAAATGACCAACTTTAAGGCAATGAGAGCACACTAAAGAGGAAGAATCGAATAGAACACTCTGCTCCCAAACACCCAGCTTGGAACGAATCTTAATTTTATTTGGTAGAAGCTTACCAGTTTCAACCAAAACACAAAATCTAGCATAAACTAAACATTTCATGTCTTTTGTGATCCTATCCATGCCTAAGAAAGAACCAAAACTATTACCAATACCTCGAAAGACCTCCTCATCCCATAATTCCAAAGGAACTGCTGGGAGCCTAACCCAAATAGGGGCCCAATTGAAGCAATCCTTGGAAGCCACAAATCCCACAGTCCAACTTTTCAGAAGGAGAACAGATTTACCAAAGAACCAAGGCCCTCCATGTAAAACATCCTTACTCTGCTGGAGGAGTTGGAAGGAAAAAAGGAAAAACACTTTAGGTAAATGTAATGTCCCCCATTGGGACGCAACCCCCAACGACCAAGCGTTGGGACGAAACCCCCAATGGCCACGTGTCTGGTGGGCCCCACCCAGATCCTCTGGTAGTGGGATGCAAACTCCACTCACCCTTAACACCTGGGGTAGCCGCCCTCACTACCAGGCTGGTCTTTTGGTGTAGTGGTTGGGCCTTAGTGGTATCAGAGCCGATGTCTCGAGGTCGAGACCCACGGAGCATGGTGGGCTGTAATTTCCTCCATTGGGACGCAAACCCCAACAGCCAAGCATTGGGACGAAACCCCCAACGGCCACGTGTCCGGCGGGCCCCACCCAGATCCTTCGGTGGTGGGACGCAAACTCCACTCACCCTTAACACCTGGGGTAGCCGCCCTCACTACCAGGCCGGTCTTTTGGTGTAGTGGTTGGGCTTGGTAGTGAGGGCGGATACCCCGGGTGTTAAGGGTGAGTTAGGTTTGTGTCCCACCACTGGAGGATCTGGGTGGGGCTCATCGGACACGTGGCCGTTGGGGGTTTTGTCCCAACGCTTGGCCGCTGGGGTTTGCGTCCCAACGGGTGACATTACAACAAAGCAGTCACCTGTAGTAGACCAAAAGCCTTCCATTTAACTAGAGCTCAATTGCGAACAGAGTCAATATTAGGACGAGGAGCTGAGAAACTCCCAACAAGAGCATTACCAACAACAACAATATTCTTTTCCACCATAGCACCAGGAATCCGGAAAGAGAGACCAGAGGCCACTGAGAATCCCTGCACCTTAGCCTTGACAGGAGTAGTAGCATCCCCCCTACACGTAGGGAGGGGTGCCTTAACAACATCCAACCCCACAGGAGAAGCAGTAACATCCAACTCACCAAAGAAGTCAGAGGACAAAGGGGGGTTAACCAAACCAACCCCAGAGCAAAGATCCTTCACAGGCATCCGAATAATGTTCAAGCCTTCAGATCTAGAAGCCAGAGACGCACCCAGGTTCACATCCAAACCAAGCCCAACACCCACTTGTTGAGTAGGAATTGGGTGATTAAGAAAGCCTTTAAACAGCCCAGAAAAAGGAGTACCATCCTCCTCTTTCTTCCCAACAATCTCACACTGCCGAGACTTCCTACAAGCCTCCAAAAGAATATCAAGAAGGAGTTCTTCCTCCTCATCCAAATTGATAAATCACTCGTTATCAATCCCATCCTCAGAGAGAACAGGGGCAGATCTGACACAGGGAGCAAGTTCCCAGTCTGTAAGACTGTGGAAATCCCCCTCATCAATCCCCTCATTCAAGCTTCCAAGGTCAAAAACCTCACCAACGTTAGCAGCACCGACAACAACCTCAAAACCGTCCACCTTTGCATCCGCAATGTTGGCAGCTTTGACAACAATCTTTGAATCATCTTCCTCTACATCTTCATCTTCATCTGCTGCACCCTCAGCCCCAATAGCAAACCCATTGCCACCAGTAGAGCCCATGCCAGTTAGGGTTTGAGCGCCCTAAGCGCCCTTCGTTTCCATCGTTTTTTTATATTTGGGTTATTTTTGATTGGCATTACACAACAACTTAGGTTTAAGCCACCCTTTTAGATCCATTCTTAGTAAGCTGAAAAGAGACCTCACTTTATGAGATACTAATTAATTAAGTGCAAACTAGTGGTGAATATAGTGGCTAGTTGCTTTATTTTCTTTTTCTCTAATGGTGTTATCAATTTGTTGAGAAACCATTTCAAAGGTTACAGTAAAACATTTAATTTTGTGATCAAATCTGATTTAATGTGCTGTATTAAATCAGTAATTAGCAATATAAGAGCAGAAATAAATGAGTTATGTCAGCCACAAGTTCATTCACAAAACAAAAGAATATTAATATACATGGGAAAATCCTTTCAGGTAAAAAAGACCACAACCAAAGAGAGCTATAAGATTGTATTGATTTGAAATAATAGAGTATACAATATGTTAGTTTTAGGATCAGAAATTAAATAAGCAGATTTAGAACAATTTCAAACAATTAGACACAGCATATACCCTGGGAAAACCCTCCAACTTGAGGGAGAAAAACCCAGCAACAATATATCTCTTATATATTGAATAATAACCAACAATTCACTTTACATTAAGACAATCACAAGGCCGAATTCTCAGCACCACACTTGATGCAAACTCAAGATAAATAATATCGAACTCCTTTTAAGATAATATCGATCTTCTTGAAGAATGACTTTGATCTGCTATATCGAACTTTGCTGTAGGTGATTCGCACTTGCTTGAATGAATAGAATGAATGATTAAGGAGAGAGCAGCGTCCCTTATAAATACACCTCGATATGTTCTTCTCCAACCAAGGCGACTCTCCAAGATGGGTCGGCCTTAAGAAAAAGACGTGTCTCTTAAGGTGGCGAACTTTATTCTCATGTCGGCTTCATTAACTAAAATATAATTTGTTATTTGGTGAAGCGCCTCTTCACAAAGCGTTGCCAATAAATAAGTATAAATTATATTGAAAATAAATCATCTCCAATAAATGAATAGCCAACGGCTATATGAATTTATTGCTTATCGCCGCTGGAAGTATGAGGCCCGCGGCTATACATCAACACAATACACCCAACTTCTCCTTTCAATCCTTGTCTTCTTACACATGCAGTCAATATGACAGCATTTCAGCAGAGTCACCTTGCTTCAAACTTTGATGTAAAACAACTATCCCATGACTTTAATTTATAGCAAAATAGGCAAAGGTAAAATGACCAGGATACTAAACCAACCAAGCAAAACCACTAAGGAGATGTCATGACATGTGTCTAGGAGTAATAAGCATCATTATAGAAGGTTCTTGACCATTCCCATCAACCTAAGTGTCCACCTTCACAAGAGGACAAATGCAGCCCACTAGAGGAAAAAACTACCGAGGTTCCCAAATGAACAGTCAATTTTGTAAATCCCAACTTACACATCTTTCAATGTAATATATGTTCTTACAGCATAACTCCCTTCATAGATGTCATAGATTCCTTTCCACTTCATGTGAAGTGGCCAAGGATGCCTTACCAATGTAACTCCCTATTCGATGCCCCTTAGAATCAATATTTCCAATTGTTTAGGGGAATATTCCACTTCACATTTGCCAACACCTCCCACATGGGTGTCCCATTTGGTCCATTCCATGATCTTCGGAGATACATATACGAAACATAAATACTATTAACAAACATTTAATCCTATCTAGCATTTGGATCATAACAATGTTTACAAGGACTTGCAAGGTGAATAGCACACCTAGTCCTAACACAGTTAATACCATTTAACTAACTAAAATTAACTTTATAAGGAGTTTAAGTAAAAAAATAAAAATAAAAATTGTTGCACCTAAATTGGGATTTCTATTCGGGTTGTTTTTGATGGCAGTACAAGATGGATTAGCTTTAATCCACTCTCTGAGATCCATTCTAGTCAAATTAAAAAGGGATACCTCACTTTATGAGATGTTAATTAATTAAGTGTAAATTAGTGGTAAATATAACAACTAGTTTATTTATTGTTTTCTCAAATCTGGGCCCATTTGGCATAATTTAACTAGCTAGAATTAACTACATAAGGAGTTCTAGTCCACACTCCAATCATAACTTTTCATATAGTGAATCACATTTCTTTGAAATGTCAATTTCAAAAATCATATATGGGTTTTAACTAAAAGGTATTTTCTTAGAATATGCCAACTAGTTTCCTTTCACCCAAGAAGATCAACAGATCTTGTGGAGTAAAATATGTTGATATTTTTAAGGAACACTTAAATGGAACAGCTCAATCCTACATACAATAAGTATCAATCAGTCACCTGGAAACTGCAATATTGGGATGAGGACCACGTCCTTATCATTATACCCAAATCTTCTAGTGGCTACATTTTAATGTAATATAGCCATACGCTTAATCATTTACTCATGTTCCCTAATTTGAATGGCGTCCCTGTACCAATACCCCCATCTCCACATCTTCAGGCAACTTGGTCTTTATCACTGTCAATCTATACCTGCATGCATGTCTAAATTTGTTTTTTAATGGCATCCCTATATATCTTCATCCTAACAGTATGGTTTTCTGGCGTTTGTAACATATAATGCAGCAATTGTTGGAGGACTGCCTGTGGTTGAACATGCTACAAACATGGCTGCAAAAGTAAAGGGATCCGATCTTATATTTTTGGGAACTGGCACAAGTGAAGGCATTCCTCGAGTGAGCTGCCTCACAAGCCCTGTAAAAAAATGCCTGGTATGAAGTTGCCTCTAGTGAATTACTGTCTTATAGCAATTTTGCAGCATCACTGGATCTATTTAATAGATCTCTGTTTTTTGCCGGTTATATATAGATCTCTCTATTTTCGTGATTTGTATCATCTGTTAAACTTATTGAGAATCAGATGAAAAAATTATTACAGAAAGCACTCCCAAAAGTAAAAAACACAAGCTGTATAATAATTGTCCGAAATATCTCATTCAAAAATATTCTAAGGAAAATATTTGAGAAGTGGTTTTCTAAATTGCTGCAAAGGTAATAATGGGTTTATATGTACTGGTTGGAATATTCTGAAAATTTGGGGATTGTCTTTCTTTTGGGTCGTACACTAGTTTATGGCATTAAATCTCAGATTAATAATGTACTAGGTAAATTTGAAGCAATACCATGCTAGGTAAACTTCACAAACTATTTTTATAGTGACTGGATGCTTATCTTGAAGTGATGACAGGTTTGCCAAGAAGCGGTGCAGCCTGGGAACAGAAATAGAAGATTGAATACAAGTATTCTCATCCGTCATGCTACTCCTGCAGGCAGAACTAATATTCTTATAGATGCGGGCAAGTATGAGCTTTGTTTTCTTCCTCTTATTTAAATCTTAGGCAGCATAAAATTTGATATATTTATAGAGAAGCAAGCTTAATTACAAACAACCCTTAGAGAGAGCAAGCTTAATTATAAACAGCCCTTAGAGAGGGAGCGGGGGAAGGAGGAAGAGAGCTTTTGTCTTCCTAGCAATCATTTTATGCATTCTCTTTTATTGTGTCCTTTTGTGCCATAGTTTTAGCCTGCATTACTTTTAGTTTTCTATTATCTTTTCAAACTGTTTTGTACTGGGCTTTTGTCTTCCTAGCAATCATTTTATGCATTCTCTTTTATTATGTCCTTTTGTGCCAAAGTTTTAGCCTGCATTACTTTTAGTTTTCTGTTATCTTTTCAAACTGTTTTGTACTGGTTCTTGTTCTCTTTCATAGGTGTTACCATTTGCATCACTTTCATGACATCAGTTGCTGTGGTCACTCTATAGTTTGTGTCTTAGTAAAATCCCGAGGCTAGAATTTGTTGTATTTTGGCAAAGTTTGACCAATTGCACTGGAATGTATGCACAAGTATATATGGAAAAGACTTATACAAATTTTTGCAAGAAATCTTCATAAAATGATATACAGACTGTTGCTTAACATTGGATGGTGTATGGGAATCACCCAGCACTTTGAATATATTCAGAAATATTAATAAAATGATATTCAGAATATCTTGACTCTCCTGGACCCGATCCTTGGCCTTCAGAGCCTTGCTATTAGAAATGACTAAGTCCACAAAAGTTGTGGCATTATACTTGTACAAAGCTTTGAAATGAGTCATGCAGATAGATGTGTGTTGTGTGGTATTGTAGTAGTGCTCACCCAAATATAACTACTTGATCCACACCTTCTGCTGCCCTATTACATAGTTCCTCATGTACCCATCCATCCACTTTTTGATGATCTTCGTTTGTCCATTGGTCTATGGGTGATAAATAGTGCTTGGGGTTAACTCAGTGTCTATCAATCTAAAAAGCTCCTAGGTAGACCATGGAGTCTGAACACCTGTTTGAAGAACAACTCTACAACTTGAGGTGCCTTAAACTTAGAAGATATAGCATAGAAATGGGCATACTTGGTCAATTTGTCGACCACAACAAAGATACAATCCTTGCCTTGTACCTATGGAAGACCGGTGATGAAATCCGTAGATATGCTCTCCCATTTTTGCTTAGGAATAGGTAGGAGCTACAATAGTCCTGCTTGAAAAGTATGTTTAAACCTATTTTGTTGTCAAGTCAGAGACTCCTTAACATGCCTCAAGACGTTGTCTTTGAGCCCCTTCCATGTGAACCTCTCCCGAATCTACTTGTAGGTCTTAAAGTAACAAGGGTATCTTGCTAATGGTGTGCCATTAATCGCTCTTAATATCTTCTCCTTCATCTTGAATTTTGGAACAAGGTAGATCCTGTCCTTGTACAAAATTGAGATCATCCATTACCCTGTACTTGTCATCCTACACTATTCTTGGAATATTCAACCACGAGGTGAGCCTTCCAATTTGTTGATACCTTTGTCATTGATCACAAAGTTGGCTTTCTGGATAGGGCATTTGCAACTACATTTCTTTTCCCCTTAACATACTCAATATCAAAATCATTGGCCTGTAGTTTGCTTACCCATTTTTGTTGCTTTTTGTTCAAATCCTTCTAGTTGAGGAAATATTTTAAGCTGTTATGATCCCTTCTATTGCATGTGTTCTACCACAACCCAAATGAACAAAATCTGTAGAACCAGAATCAGTAGTAAACTTCACACACCATTCTCTGCAAGTTGGTGAAACGTAGAGAAGCATTACAATCAAAGATTCAACAATTGATTACATCATCATTATCTCAGGAGGATGCGATGAATGCATACTCTTCTATTGAATCTTTCTAAGCCTCAACTACTGTCACTTTGGCTCGAGTTTGTGATTTCTTGGTATTTTGGGATAGTTCAGAGTTGTTTCTGGCAATCTTTCTTCACATCCCCAACTTTATGACAATGAAAGCACTTGACCTTGTGCCTGGGAGGTGGTATAGAAATGGTTATCCATTGTAGTGTGCAGCAAATGCACTCTCAGATTATCCAGAATTGGACTCTCTCAACTGTGCTTGTCTCAGGTTTTTGTAGTGTCCCCTTTTTGGGATTGCCCTAAATTTGCCCTGAATCCTTAATTTCCAATAGGTTCGGAGCCAATATTTTTAATGCTAAATTCAAATCTATGAATAGCTCCTTCCAATGGCTAATTATGGCTTGATCTTCAGATCAGTTATATGTATGTGTATATAATGTGTTTAAATGATCTGCTGTTAAGCCTATATATTAGACATAAACTGTCTCCTTTAATTATATTTTAATTTATAAATCTGCACACTGTCCTTCAAATCTGTATATTATATCTCTACTGTTCGATATCCCTTCTCTCCACTTCTCATTATTACTTATACCATTATGCTTTACATACAATGGATGTGTCTTTTGGAATAGAGACGTCCATCCCAACAGGCGTGTCTTTTAGTTAATTTCTATTAACTAACCGATGCTCTTTAATTCTGAGTTTTCTCTTAATATCTCCCACGTAAGTCCCCACATAAGACAAAGGAAATATGACGCTATTTTGGAAAGGGTGTGATGATAGTTTGACTATGCACCTACCGTCCCAACATTCTCTTGAGACATTTGTGATGTAGCTTAACTTACTCTAGCTTTACTGAGATTATAGAGTCTGATTAATATTACCGTTCACTTCATTACATTCATTCTCCAGAATAAGTCACGACAGGAGTATGTTGTGGCTATGTAGCAAGCAGAAATACGAGAATATTGTGGTCACTGTAAATGGTATAGAAGTGTTTGTCTTTGGCTTCAAATGAAACAAGAGAAATATCGGTGATCAGAGAAGAGGACCTGGTAATACTCATTGACTATTATGAGATATGCGCAAGGGGCAATAATGGTCCGATAAGTTATTGAATGCTTCCAAATACAAGCAAATGCTTTCCTGACAGATTTGCTAACGTGGCAATGGAAGCTCCCAACGGATGAAGACAATACAAATAAATGGATGGCGACTTAATCAAATTATCGTTTCCAGCAATTGACACAACTTCTTCATACAGAATCGACCTCCCTTAGATTGACGATTTAATAGAAATTTACTAATGATAGTGGGTTACAAAGAGCCCAATACCATACCAAAGGCGGCACCTAGCAAAGGCTCACTAGCAAGTAGCTTTCGATAGCCTAGATAAACCGATTGATCGAACTCTAAATAATCGGGAACATTAGACGTCCATCCCAAAAGGCAAGCGAGCAGGTTCCTGGTAAATTTGTGTGTCATGTTGAGTATGAAATTGCTACATATTTTGATGTGGTCTTGGTAGCTTTATACAAAAACGTAGCCATGCAATTATGGTGATTACTCTTTGATAGTGCAGTAGTGTCCATAGAGCATCGACGGTATTGCACGCACTTATATCCTTGTATTCTATTTGATTGCTGCCTTTATTTCTTTTAATATATATTATATGTTTTAATCATAGTAACGAGACTCAGACTCGGCTTGGACTCGGTGAGGGTGACTCGACTCGCGACTCGGCGACTTGGGACTTGGACTCGGCGTAGACTCGGCAAAATGAAAAAAAGTTGAAAAAACCCTAAAAATTTAGAGATTTTTAAGGATTTAAAACTTGTTTCAAGCACCCTTTATTGAATACAACACAAACAAAAGCAAATTTGATCACATACACAAGTATACAACGATCACATAAGTATAAAGTACACAAATTGTAGTTGCGCTGCTGAAGGAAATAGCATACTTAGATATATAAAATTAGTCAAATGTATACAAAACTCATGGAATATGAAATCCATGACATCAAATGTTCAATACAAATATGAAATATCAAAAGTAAAACAATAGCTATAAGTCTATGACTCTATGGCATAGTGGAGCCAGCATCCTTCCTACGAAAGCGTCTAAGGGTCCTGGATGATGTTGCAGCTGCAGCCATAGTCTCTGCTTGTGTCTGACTCTCCATGCCACTCTCACCAATTGTAATGTCCCCTTCCAGTTGACATCTCTCAGTTCTTAAGATTAGCCTATTATGTGACCCTCGTAGGCTGAGAGGGTGGATAGAGGGTCTGGTTGAGGCTTGGCTTGGTTTCAGTTGGCAGAATCATTTAGCTTGGCTTTCGTTCGGAGTCGTTTGGACATCATTTGCTTGACTTACTATTTTTAGTAAGTAGAGTCACTCAGCAGAGCACCCCTGCTATTTTTAGCAGTATGGTTTGGTCGTATGTTGATTCAGTCACTTATCATCTGGCTTCAGACGGTTCGTCATTTGGACCTGTTTTGAGAGAGATATTAATATTTGTTTGCTAAAATAAATATTATTTAATTAAAGGCTTATATTATAAAGTTATAATATAATTAAATATTATAACTTAAGTGACTTAAAGGAAGGGGTCGACCAACATGAAGAAGGGGCCACTTTTTAATTATTAATTATAATTAAAAGTGCGTGCAAACTATGGAAATATTAAAAGTGAAAATTCAACTTTATTTAAATGATGCTTTTTGGAGAGAAGTCGACCCTCTTGAAGAATATAAGGTTTCCACTTGTGAAGAAACATCATTATGTTATGAAAATCGACTTTGATCAATTCTTCCTTCAGAGAACGGAGCCAAGGGTTTCAGTTATCTTTTGCATTGGAGAACGAGCCATCTTCAGTGTCTGCAGTTCAGAGGCTGTGAAATACCAGCGGATTTATTGCTTATCAGAGAGATAGTTTCATCCAGAAATTATCACAGAGCTTATTCAGAAGTTATCATTCAGAGATTGATTCATATTTGTCAGAGAAGGGAATAATATTGAGTGGCTGGTTGGGATCTTTATCTGGCACACTTTCCAAGTAGGTACGGATTTGTTCTTGCTGGTTTTGGGCTGTACTATTCAGCCTTGAGGCCGTACTTCTCCTGTAGAGTGGGACACCTTGCTTTTTCAGTCTCTGCCAACATCAAATGGGACGCCTTGCATATCTCAAGGGTTTGCACATCTTTCGAGGCAGGAGAAATGTTATATGAGGTTGGCCGTACAAAACCTACACCATTCTGGAGCGCCTGTAATCAGCAAATCAGGTTTTTAATTAATGCAATCAGCTTTGTCTTTTTATTTGCATGGTAGGGTTTGAATATTGTAAGCACCGTGAAAGCGTAATAAAACCATTTGTCATCGATTCAGAGATTCAAATATGTCAGTTTTCAGCTTATTGAATTTATTATAGATTTTAGAAGCAATTCTTTCAAAATCGCATTCTTTATTATTGCATGCAAAAACCTAAAACATTCACAAAAAAATCAAAACACTCAAAAAACAAGCAAAAACAAGCAGTTTCAGAAACAGTGAGAATAGGGGTTTCTGCACCAATAGCAGCTATGTCTCCTCGTGCTCTAGCCTCCTCCTCAGCCATGGCTACAACCTCGGCCTCTCTCTCTGCCTGGTCCGCCCAATCAAGGTCCTCGTCACTAAAGACTGCATCTGTAGCCTCAGTGATCCACTCAGACTGTGGATCAACCTCCTCTAGATTGATCGGGGTTTTTTGTTTTCAAAAAGCTTCTTGTATCTGAGCCGAAGGTTGTAATGAACATATACCAAGTCATTCATCCTCTCCACTGTCAATCTATTGCGCTTCTTGGAGTGTATGTGCTCAAACATACTCCAATTGCGCTCACAACCAGATGAACTGCATGGCTGGCTCAATATACGAATGGCAATATTTTGCAGGATCAGTGTATCAGAACCAAACATATGCCACCATCTATCTGAGATGAGAAAAAGAAACAAAATCAATCTCATTTCAAATTTCAAGTTCAAGTTCAAGTTCAAGTTCAACATTTAATAATAAATTATAATATAAAAAGATGAAAATTATGCCCTTAAATATATTTTTACCTGGCAGTAATGTTGTCCTACTATCTTTGCACATTTGACGTGCAAAAAAGTCTCCTTGTGCCTTAGTGAATGCATCTATCTCCTGCACCATCTGTGTAGTAACAGTGGGCAACATCCGCTTTATATTCGTGTAGAGCCCACTAAGAATTTCTCTATCTGCACAGAAATCACGGTGGAATTGGAAGGCCGGATTTAGGAAACATGCGGCTGCATGGATGGGCCTATGAAGTTGGTTTTGCCATCTCCTATCAATGATATCCCAAATGGGACGATACTTCTCCTCAACTCCACCATAGACTAATCTAATGGCCTCTTTGGCCCTATCCATGCCCTCATATATGTAGCCCATTGCGGGCTTCTCCCCATCTGCAACTCGTAGGAGAACTAGCAAGGGCTCAATAAACTGCAAAGTGCAAACATGTTTCACAAATAAGTGTGAACGAAAATAAACAAATAAAAGTAAGATATGATTAAAAATTAAAACATAATAAAGAATTAAATTTTACCTTCACAATCTCGTCCATTGGTGTCCAAAACCCTTGCTCATCAAAAATGCAATCAGCCACAACAATCCCTGCAGTGCTTGTAGAAAAGGATGAGGAAGACCACTCCTCACTAGTAAACATGCGCCTTAAAGCTGCTTTTGACCGAATCAAGGATTGCATCGTGATAAAATTTGTTGCAAACCTATTGATGCCAGGACGAGACAACTCCCTCAACCCTGTGTATTGCCTCATAAGGTTAAGCACCCATGTGTGATTGTATACAAATTTGCATATGGCTTTTGCTGCATCCACACATATTTTGATCCATGGGAGCTTGCCAAGATCCTCCAACATGAGGTCAATGCAATGGGCGGCACATGGAGTCCAAAATATAGTAGGGTGCCTCTCCATCAATAATCTACCAGTAGCACATAATTTTGCTGCATTATCTGTCACCACTTGCACTACATTCTCTTCCCCACATCAGCTATCACCTCCTCTAATAACTTCACTGCGGTATGTGGCATTTTTGAATTGGGCGAAGCATCAATGGACTTCATGAAGACGGTGTCACCTGAAAAATAAGCAAAACCAATTATTCAATAAATTAAAAAACATAAATCAGCCATATTAAATTATTAATCACTAAATCAAATTCAAATTTCAATGCATTGAGGGAAGTACAATTACCTCGGAGGAAACTAGGAAATTAAGCAGCGTCCTATTTCTCCTATCGGTCCAACCATCAGTCATGATGGTGCAACCAATCATCCTCCACTGCTTGCGCTGCTCCTTTAATTGTGCTTTCACATCTGCCACCTTTTGAGTCAAAAGTGGGCCCTTTAATTCATCTTCACTAGGGGCTTTGAACCCCGCCCCACATATGGTTATGGCATCAACCATGTTTTGCCAAAAAGGTGACCTAAAACATGTCATAAATAAATTAATAAGTTACATAAGTATTGTAAAATGAAAAGTTTTAAGTTTTTAACTTTAAATTGAATTCGATAATGAGATACATCTAGATTCTAAAATAATAAAATTTAAATATAAATTTTAAAACAATTAAACGAAAAAGAATTACCTGGCTACATGGAAGGGAATGGTGCAATAGTACCAAAAGTCTGCAATTGTCTTTTTTGCTGCATCATGTGCGTCCTTTTTCCAACCCATGCTCTCAAGCGACAGTTGGGAACCAGGAGTAGTGCATTGTAATGTCCCCATTTTTAGCATTGCACTTCTCAGTGATTGATGGCCTATTCCTGAGGTGCTGTCGGCTAGTCAGAGGCAGAATTAGGGTTTCCGACTGTTTGGTGGGTTCTCTTGAAGATTCAGGGTTTTGCTTGTTGGAGTTTGGGTGTTTGGATTCTGGATTCCTTCTGGGTTTTTAGAGAGCTTCGCAGAGGTATGACTTGCAACCGCGTCGGGCAACCTTTTCGGACTTACTATTTTTAGTAAGTTATGACGGCTACATCTGGAGTTTGGGATTTTGGATTTTGGATTCTTTCTTGGTTTTCAGAGAGCTTCGCAATGGTGGCGCATGCATTGCATTCTGAGCAACTTCTTGAATTTACTTATTTTAGTAAATTCTATATTTAGTAGTGGTCCAGTCAGCACCAGCTCAGGCATCTTTCCTTTACTTGAAGTTCGTTGGGTGATTATGATTTTTGGCTTAAGAGGTTCATTTTGGAGAAATAAGTTATTTAAAGTCAATAATGTTTTATTTTATAAAATAACCCCTTGTCCTAGTAAAATGACTTTAAGTTGTTCTGAAAAGGGGGACCTCATGGGTGGATGCATCATCAGGGAAAATTTTAATTATTCTAAAGTCAAAATTACTCTTAGAGTGGGGACGCCAACTTTGGAGAGCTTATTATTTTATTTAAAAATGATTTATATCCCTCTTGAAATGGGGCGCCAACTTAAGCTGATCAATGGTCAAACTCAAACCCTAAAAGCATCTTGAAATTAGGGCGCACCTTCTGGAAGCTTCTGGAGGGTCTTCTCAAAGTTATAAAAGGAAGCCTTGGGTCTTCATTTTATCATCTTTTATCTACAGGAATGTTATGCTGCCGGAATGGTACTGGGACTGCTTCGAGGAATGAATGCCTCCTAGCCATGGCTCGACTTCGTGCTTGAGAGATAGCACCTAGTAGAGAGGTTTGCTAGTTTTGAGTGAAGTTTGTAGTGAGGTTTGCATTGTAGTGTTATTTTGTCATTAGAAGTTCTGTTTATTGCATTTCTTATCATTTTCTGGAGTTGCTGAAGACAAGCTAAATCTGTAGTTTTACTCATATCTCTGAAAATAAAATTATTATCATTCTGGGTACTGAACATTTGTGTTTCCTTGATAGGGGCGACCCTTCTTTGCAAGTTTTAGATTTTTTGAGTGAGTTGGATTTTATAAAGGAAAATCGCCCCTCTTGTTGAGCCGTACCATTTGGGGTTTCTTGAAGTTTGTGCAAAAAATAATATACTAGATTTTGGGTTAGTCTTTGGGTTCTTACTTGGGCGCCTTCATTCTAGGAAGTTAATGCACTTTATTTGGAATCATTCGGGTGCGTCTAGTGAGAGTTGTGAGCATTTTAGCTGGGTCCTGTATTGCTGGTTTAGCATTTCAAGTTGCTGGTCTGTCATATCAGTTTTGAATAATTTGCATTTGGGTGATGGGTTTTTGTCTGGAAGGTTATAATTAACTTTGGAACGATCATATCTTTTACTGCAGCAGCGGAGAGCTTCCTAATCTTGTTCATTGCAGGCACCTTCTGACATATTGTAAGCTGAACAGTAGTACTGTCAGCATTCTATCTCCTGCTCTTTCATTTACTGTTTTTCCCACTGGATAAGTGGAAGAGGCTGGCTTGCCGCCTATTTACTTTCAGTACTTGTTAGTTTTGTAATACCCACTGGATAAGTGGAAGAGGCTGGCTTGCCGCCTACTTTACATTCTGCAGTTGCATTTGTATTCCTTTATATCTCCGCCATATGGTCGCCTCATTTCCATTCTGGATTGGGTAGCACATACTTGGTGTTGAGTTACTTTCAGTTGCAGTTCTGATTTAATGTACTGACGATCCTCTTGCCATATGATAGCCTCTCTCTTGTTGAGATTGAGTGCGCATTCTTGGCAACGAGTTATTTGTAACTGCTGGTTTGATTGAACTAACCCTAACGGGTACTTTTTGCATTGTTGTGTACTTGGCAAAATTTAAAAAAAAATTGGTTCGGTTCATTACATGCGTGGTACAAAATATGAGTCCACCATAGATTTACGAACTCTAGGGCCAATGCTAATACTGCCACTACCACTAGCAGTAGTAGCGCCACCAGCACTAGGAGTACGCATAGGCATAGCTGATGCAGAAACAGAAGCACTAGCACAAGCACTAGCACTAGGACGGTATGGAGGCATGGAAGAAGCATCTCCAACAGCACTAAGTCCTTGTCCAACTCCAACACTCACCAACTCCTGCTTCTGTTTCTTTTTCATTTCTTTTTGCATTTCAAAAGTTTCTAATTGCACCTGCACTTCACAAACAACCTCAGGAGGTGCTTTAGTGCAACCCACTGCATCATGGGCGGGTATGCGTGCAAGATGGTATTTTAATCTATTTATGCCTCCATGATATATTGTTTTGCAGTAGTTACATTTTGCGTCTCCTCTTTTCATTCCGGGAAAGATTTCAGCATGTTTCCAAGGAGGCTCTTTTCTGACTGGGGTTTGAGACATTGTGAAAATAATAATATGGTTTGATTTCCAAATGAATGTGGCTGCAAAAGTAGGGTTTCTAAAATTATTTAAGTTGCAAGTAGGGTTTGTAAAAAAAAAAATGCAAACTCAAAAAAACAATGATTTTACAAATTACAATGAATTATTTGTTAAAAAAACACAAAAAAAATCAATTAAAATCAAACTTACCTCTTAGATTTGGCTTGGAATGCAATGCAAACTCCTCCCAATCATTGGTAATGAGCTCTCAATGCACCTCCTTGCTGGTATGAAGCTCCCCAAATGATATATGACCCTGGATTTGTCTTCAACAGCTTGCTGGTTGCCCTCTCTTCTCCTCCTATTTTTCTTCACAACTCTCTCTTCTCCTCCTATTTTGCCAAATGAATGAAATGAGGTTGCTTTTAGGGTTGGGGAGATAATATAGGACCAAAAAAAAAAAAACTTTAACTTGCATTTTATGTTTTTTTATTGTGTCTTTGCTTTGCTGCCGCTGGCTGCGTCCAGGGGTTGGGAATCTCCTGGACGCGGTGCGTCCGGTGAGTCCGGCCTGGATGCATTTGGACGCGGCCGCGTCCGCGCCCGTGCTCCCAGGACTCGGCTAGGGGTGCGCGGAGTGCGACTCGCCGAGTCCGGGCGAGTCCTGTAACTATGGTTTTAATACATTACTTCTATATTAGTTTCATCTGTTATATTTTATATTAAAATATTATGGTGTCTTTGTCTATCCATTATAATGATCATAACCATAATGGTCATTATTTATATCTGATAAATATAATATTGTTATATATATTTATAATTACCATATTATCTTATGATAATGGTAATTATAAGAGTATTAAATCGATAATATTCCCTCTTATAATTTTAATTTACATTTTGTTATTCATTTGATTTAATCATGTGTATTTCAATGTTAGGGCTTTTAGTGTTGCAACTTTGGGGACATGACATTTTTTTAAACAAATATGAACCCGCTTCTTAAATGTGAGTGAATGGTTCTCTGCCAACAAATCCAAAGACTCCACAAAGATTTCAAGTGAAGGTGGCAAACTTTTGACAAATAGGGCAACCATATCATCTTCATTGACCTTTTTATTAATTGTTGAGAGCTGATTCCTTAGATCTTTCATTCAAAGAAGATGGTCAGACAAAGACCCACCTTCACTTAACTTTGTAGAAGTGAACAAAATTTTCAAATTCAAAACATGACCTTTTTCTGAAGTTTGACATTTGTTTTTGAGAATTTCCCATAAATCAACAGCAAAAATTGTATTCTGGACTTCAGGGATCAAGTCATTAGTGACAGTTTCAACAACAGCACCGCTTCTTTACAATGGCTGTCAAAATCTGCAATATTTGAAGCTGATTTGGTTTCTTTTTCTGAGGAATATTTAATCACTGTTTCTTTACTTAGCTATGGTGAATATTTTGTGACTCCAGGCATTAAAATTTTGGCTGATTAACTTCTGGGCTTAAGGCAAAACTGGATTTTGTATATTGGCCATTGCTAGGGTTTCAACTAAGATTTACAGGAAAAATTCTAGACCTTGAATATAATTCTAACACAGCAAATAAAGCAATACAGGAGTTTTAACTCTTCACAGAATTTAGCTTAATTAAGCAGAATATTGGATTGGTTTTTCAGATCTAAACACAGATAATGCAAAAAATTGTATTTGTATCTTCTTGGTCTGTAGTGTTATGTACTATTTTTTTGTAGCCCCCTATGTGTTTGATGAATTTCTGCCTGCTGCCTGCTGATATTCGCCTTGTTTTGACTGATTTGTGCTGCCTATCTGCCCCTGAACACATTCAATAGGATCAGCCCTTCAAGACAGTTTTTCTCTTTAATCGGCCTATATACTCAGCAATTATTGTGGAATTTATGATGTTCTGTACAGTATATGCTATGACAGTTGTGTTGACGTGGTTTTTGTGACCGCACCAAACAGCAGAACAAAATAGTCCGAAGGCTACTCCGTTCTCTCTTGATCAAAGTATTCCGTGTGCTAAGATTGCGAGATAGATCACACGTTCAACTCCAAGTTTCCGAATACTTAGAATACCCTCAGTTGGTTGATGTGTATTGTTGTGTTCTTATGAGGGGACTTACACAATTGTTCAGGGTTCTTGCAGTTAACAACAGATAGATGATTTTGAAGGGGACTTTGCGTGTATGATTTGGCAATATGGTTCGTTTTCCTAAAGCTAATCAGAAACATACGGAAAGTAAATGAGTATAGGGCCTAAGAAACTTATATGCTATTCTAAATGCAGGATGTGTGGAGCGAAACTTCGGCAGACTTCAACCAAATTTCACCTAGCCTCACGTCGTACAGCTTCAGCAAAATCAGTGCAATCTTCAAAGGGATAGCAAAGGATGTTCAGATTATAATTTAGCATACATACACCATCAAAACGACGCATATAAGTATACAAATCACAATCGAAGTTAAACTCAAAATAATTTCCAGTCGACCACGCAAGGCGAACTTATCATCAACAAGCCGCTAGTGGTATGGAATGAAAGAAGCTACCTCAACAAAACACCACATATCAAAGTAAACTACTTGCATGAGATGAAAATTATACTACTTGGATTCGAAAGGAAGAAGAGACCTTGCTAGCTATTCATGACAAGACGAATTCCACCATCAATGAAAAGATCTATTATCATGAAAAGTGTTACACAACAATCTCCACAAAAGTTTTCAAAGGGAAAACTTTCTTTCTTCTCCACACTATGCTAAGCAAAATATCTACTATGCTCTACTCTCTAGCCTCTAAGCTCTAACTCAATTCTGATTCTAATCTGATGTCCAATGTCTAATGAATTACAAATGAGGGGGACTCCCCCTTTATATAGCTAGCCCGGTCCCAAAAGACGGCTAGGGTTACAATCAATAGAGTGGCTAGAATCGTGCCACCTCAGCCCTAACCCTAAAAACTGCCAGAATAGGGAGTGGTACATTAAATGAGTCAAAGATTCCCACTCACTCCCAAAATAGTAAAGGCAATAAATGCCCACAATCAGTCTTCTAGAAGATCTTCGTCCAGTAGTGCGTTCCCATTCTCCTTCTCTCTGGCTGCAAACTCAACAAATCTGCCAAGTACAGCCTCAACCTCCTGAACTGAAATGGGTGGAACACAATCTAGCTGAAACTACTGTGACTGAATGTTCATGCCTTGCACATGACTTCCTCCAAGCAGCCAAGGAATCCTGCGTGCTCTGAATCAAACTGGAGAAAGTGGAGGTGTTCTCAAAATCATCCTGTGTGAAATTCTTCACCTCTGAAAAGAAAGGTACCAGCCTACCCCTCAAATTATCAACAGTAACTTCATCTGGATTCAACCGCCTAGCAAATATGGCCTCAAAGGTATTCTGAACTCCATCAATGATATTGGCCATAGCCCTATGTATCCTGGCTGAATCCGCCTGTGCTGCATCGAAGAAACCATGTCCCGTGATCGCTGAAGAATACCATCTAGAGAAGTCATACCTGTCATTCTCCTGAATGACACCTCCATCAATCAGCAATCGCAACAGAACATGCCTCAATGCCTCATGACGCTGAATTACTTTACTTTGATAGATAGAAGCATCGCCCCAAGCATGATCAACCGCCTCCATCCGTGCCAAAATACTAGAGGCCTGCTGAAAAGCAAAAGCAAGGTCCTCCATAAACTTCTCTGTCTCAGCACGAACTCCTGTGACCCACTTATCTGCCTTCTGTGCCATTTTTCCTAACTCCATCAAGCCACTGATTGATTCTCTAGGTATCTCTGCTGGAGGCTCTATCACTGGAATCTCCTGCCCTCGAGAACGAGACAGTTGCTGCACATATCCAATTAAAGCTTTGTGTTCTCTTTTCAACTTCTTATACTTTCCTTCCTTCTTGAATAGCCTATCTTTGAGGGCGAGGTAGGAGTTATCACACTCCTCTACAATCTGTGCACCAGTGGGGTGTCCTAAATCCAAAGTTGTGACCACGTAATTTTCAGGCACTACCTCATTTCGGTCATAATCAACTTGAGGCACGGCAACGTGAAGAGTACGGGAACCATCCTCTTCAGTGGAGATCTTCGAAAACTTTCGTGCTTTCTTCTTCTGTGGAGGTGCACTGATCCTGTTCAAGAATTCTTCCATTTCAGCTGCTGGATCAATTTCCTCGCTGGGGCTTCTTCTCATTCTATCCTTAAGCCAATCAGGCACATTGTATTCTATATCAAAGGGTTGCTATTCTTGTGCCTCTACCTCTCTAACTTGCTCAACCTCTACATCATTCTGGCGAGGCTCATCGTCCTCAAGTGGCTGAGTGTCCCCTGAAACTATATCATCATCATCATTCATAGCCGCCTCTAACTCCTGCTGAAACTGAGGGTCAGTAGTAGTCCCCTCATCATCTTGCTGATCAACCCTACCAGGTGCGTTGACGCTCTGGCCAACTGACTCTCTCCGTGGAGGCTGATTATTATCCAGTACCACTTGCACCTGATTCAGTGCATTCCTCTGATCAGCAAACAAGGAAACCTCCTGTATACTTGGAGAACGTGTCTCCAATGGTGTGGGTGTTTCAACTGCAACTCGTGGAGGCTCTGGCTGAGTAGGCTCCTGTCTAACTAGCTCTTTCTTTTTGGATTCTGGACCTTGTGTGATCTGTTTCTTTCTGCCTGTGGTGGGTGTCCTGTGATCTCCCATCAAATTGTAAGTCAAAGCAATTGACCTACTCTTCAACTTGCTTACACGTCTATCAACCCATGCCCTAGTGAATGTCAAGATCGGGATAGATAGTGTGTCCAAATCTGCAACCTCTGGTTCTGACCAATCTGGGAGCGGAAGTGGAGTATCTCTCACTGCTGCATAGTCTGGATGGACAACGTCCATATCCTCATTCACCTGGTCTGGTACTGGAACAACTTCACACTCCCTGATCAAAGTAATTGGCAACCGAGAGAACATCCTTTTTCTGACTTCAATCTCATCAGCTGCATCAGCCCAATAGTCCTCAATATTTGCCTTGTGCTTAAACTCCTCTGATAGAACCCATTTGATGTTATGATGTGGATCATAGTGCTGTCGGCTGGTGTGATATGAAAAGTGATAAAATTGAAGTTCACTCTCAGCTTCTCTAGCTGCCTGTATTGAGGGACACACTTCATCCGAGTTGCCCATGACAATTGGGAATTCAATACCTCCCTTCTTCTTTTTCTTTTGAATTTTATCATAGGCAAGCAATTGCCTAGATATCTCTAGCATCAATATTCTATCTGTTGGGTACTTAGGCAGCCTATATGGGTACGATGAAAAACCTTGCAGCCTAATATAAGAAAATTTCGGAAACTGAATGAACCAGCACCCATACCTTTCAATCAACTCTTGGGCCTCCCTCGAGATTCTGTGATGCAACCGCTCTTGAAGCAATCTCGTGATATGCATGGTGAAGGCATCGTTGACACGCTTATAATGAGTAGTGCTTGCCAAATGTAACTGCGGACAAGCGTCATGAATTTTAAATTGGTGAGAGCCACAACCAACAGGCTCTTTGTAAGAGATCCCTCTGTACTTCGTCATGCGAGCCAACATATAGATGATGTAAGAGCTCATGTAAAATGTCTTCGTCCTTCTAAGGCTCAGGAGTTGCTCATGCAAATTATCACTGATCATCTCGGCCCAATTGACGTAATCTTTCCCTTCCAGCACGAGGTTGATGTAGTAAAACATCCAAGGCTCTAAAATAAAGGACTGTGGGCAACCACCAACTCTGCTCAGCATCATGATGAGGTCACAGTACTCCTGTTTCAAGTCATCCGCTATGATTTGTTTCGGCAGTTTTGTACGAGAAGGCTTGGGAGTGCTCATCCAGTGAGTGTTAATTGTCTCCGTGCATCTTTCGAATGCAGAAGCGTACATTCGCTCAGCTCGCTCTCTGGATTTGTAAACCATGTTCCTATGCACCGGGATCCCGAAAGCTTCACCAATGGCTGCTGGAGTAAGATTGGCTAGCACTTGGCCATCTGGTGACATGATTGATCTGTGATCCTTCTCATAATAATTGGCGCATTCCATCATCAGCTCCGAACACTGAATGGCTAGTGGGAAACCAACAACTGCATATAATCCGCTTCGAACAATATTGTGCGAAGTAGTCGAAGGCCGATGACTTCCAATTCCCAACATCCTGTTCTTGAAGGTCTCCAGGTTGACGGAGCCCAGGTTGGTATCTGTCAATTTGCCCAACTTTGAAATAAATTTTGATTCTGGCATGAATGTCTTACTCAGCTTCTTGATCACTGCCTGTCTGGATGCACCATTGTTATCTTTGCCAGTCGCCCTTGCCTCAGCCATCTGCAAACAATAAACATTCATTAGCAAATTAATTTATAAAATAAAATAAGACATTGTGTAGGGGCTGCAGTCGACTTCAAGAAGCTGCAATAACTTTTCTTATTTGCAAACCTTAGCTTCTTCTCCAATAAATTCGAGCCTCAACACTTAGAAAAATTTCTAAGTAAGCTTTAGCCTTAGCAAGTTCAATCTGGAACTTGAACTTCTGTAAATTCGTATTTCACACCAGCAATCAACAATTAGCAAGTTCGCACTTCACAAGCTTCAACAACTTTGCACCCTTTAAACTCTTAGCAATTCCTTGCTTCAAGGCATCCTCCTTATCACTGGCAACAGCAAATTCGAACTTTGCACCTTTTAAATTCTTTGAAACTTCTCACCTCAAGGCGTCCTTCTTCAACTGCAGATTTGGATACCTCCAACAATTTGCAAGTGCACCCCTCTTAGCTCTGGCAACTTCAAATTTCAATCAGCAACCAGCAAGTGCGTCCCTTTTGACTTCAGCAATAGCAATTCTCCAACACTTGCACTGGCAACTCAAGGCGTCCCTCTCCAGAAGTCTCAGCAATTTTAATTTTGAACTTCAGCAAACTCCAGTCCTCAGCAAAATTTCGAACTCTTCAAGCTTCAACAATTCTCAGCAACAAACTTCAGAGCAAATTCGACTTCTTCAACTGTGAAAAATAAGTGAGAAACTTCTTCATTTTATAGCCAAAAATTGAATTCTAGAAGGAGCCAATTATAGCCAGTACATTTAATTTCCACTATTCCACTTCAAGAATTCGAATTTCCCTCTCTGGTATTTCTGACACTTGTCCGAGAATCTCAATCTTCTAGAAGTTCAACCTTGACTGGCATCTTTGAATTTATTTTCGAAAAATTTAATTTAAATTCATCTTTTAGTTCACCAGCCGGAGCTCTGTTACTTGAATTCGAATTTAACTTCTCATCAGCTCTGGAAAATTCATCATTGAAGAATTCAATCAAAATCACCTAGGCAACTCATCTCGAATTCATCATTCAAATCACTTTCTTGTCAAGAGTCGTTTTATTCAAATTTGCCTTAGAGAATTTAAAATTTCCCTTAGGAAAATTCACAATTTGAGCACTGATTAAATTCTTCACTGAAAAAGTGTTGGCGAGGGCGGAAAACATAGAAATCCATCTATCATCGCAAATGTTCAGTACCCAGAAGAGAATTTTCTTCAGAATGCTTCAAATCCATGGGTACCCAACGAACGGGTTCATTTAATTTCTCTTGAATTTTGAACCTTAGAAAATATTATTTCACCAGTTTAAATCCATTCTTCGCCTATGATCATCCTGTGTTGCTCTCGCTTGAGAAATTTTATCAATCCATCTGCATTATCATCCATCTCTGACTTCACCACTGAGAAAATTTGCTTGTGCTCCACGAAGAAAAAATTTCACCACCTTGAGCTCTAGGTGTATTTTCTAAGAAAATATTTTTGCCTTAGAAAATATTTTAAATCATCTTGCGCTTTGAGAATTTGCCTTAGAAAATTTTTTATTCCTTTGCCAGTGAGAAAAACATCAACTTCACTCAGAAAAATTTCCATGAGGGCGCTTAGCATATTTTATTTCTCACACTCCACTTTGTATTTTACTTCACACTTGAAAAATATTCATTTGAAGTTCCAACGCCTTAGGAAAACATCTTTTATTCCACTTCACATTCTAGGCGCATAGCATACTTGGGAAAATCACGCCTAACATTTATCTTTACCACCTCACACGCCTTGGAAAAAATTCTCTAACACTTACCACCTTGGGCGCATATGGCACTTGAAGAGGGATAACGCCTAGCATTCACCCTTCCTTTCACCACGCCATGAAGTGTTTCACTCACTTTTACCTCATTTACCACCTTATCTTCACTTTACAACCTTTACTTGGGCGCATTTAGACATGCAAGAAGGATGACCCTTCAACTTCCATTTTTTGTCTCTACTTGACCTCTTTTGGGCGCATTTTAGCCTTGGTGGAGGATAAGAATTGTTGACTAGTTTGACCCACTTGCAATTTGGGCGCATTTTACCCCTGATGGAGGATGAAACTTATAACCACGCCTTGGAGTGACTCTTCACCTTCCTCGTTTTCGTCTTGATATGCATGCTTTTGGGCGCATTTTGCCTAGGAGGAGGATGAATTTGTTTGACCACTTTGACTGTCTTGCAATTTGGGCGCATTTTACCCCTTGAGGAGGATGGGCGCATTCTGAGGGGTGAGGAGGACGAGTTCAATACTTAGAAAAATTTTCAACTTCCACGAGTTTCCCTTGGGCGCATTTTGACATGCCTTCAGGATGAAAGGTGTTGACTTTTCATTGACCACTTGCACTTTGGGCGCCTTTTGGCCTAGATGAAGGATGAAACCTCACACTTAGAATTTTTCTAGCTCTCATGCTTCAAGGTGGGCGCATTTTACCATGGCTGCAGGATGGAGTCCAGACTTAGAAATTTTCTTCATTTTAGCCAATTTATCCATGCCTTGCTATTTATAGTAAGCCCTCTGATTTTGCATCTCTGAAGCTCAGAATGATTTGAAACTTTGCACACTGCATCCCCATGACCTTGTTGTCCTGTTGACACTGCCATTTCGAATTGACCTACTATTTATAGCACATTTCTGAAGATGATTTACTATAAATAGCAAATGCTTGCTTCTGATAACTCCACTGTTCCGATTGACCTGAAATTTCAATGAGGCGCTCCTCACCACGTGACCTGTCTGTCGACATCAACGCATGCACTTGACTTGCTATTTTTAGCCTGTTTCCAAATTGACTTACTATAAATAGTAAGTGCTCCATTTGACTTGAAATTTTACCAGCAGATAGCCTGAAGGATGCTGATCGCGGTGGTTTACACCGGTTTTCGAAAATTCTGACTTTTAACCCCTCTTTTCAGGCTCCGAAGCTGGAAACCCTAATCTGCTCTGCATGCATATCAAATGATCTCTGTTTGTCTTCGTTTCTGTGGCATTGCGATCAGCTCGTGATTCTGAACTGCTGGGAGGTGGCTGCCGGGACACACCTGCTAAAAATAGTAAGTTCCTTACTGAGTGACCATCTCCATTTGTATGTCACACCATCGCGAAGCTCTTGAAAAACACATCAGGAATCATTCGACATGCAAAAGAAACCCTGACATGCAAACCCTAAAAATAGCCTCGGAAGGCTGAACTCTGAAGGTTGTCGTCTCGTTTTGCATGTTACATCATCGCGAAGGTCTCGAAAAACCCAGAAGGAATATGTCGACATGCAAAGGAAAACTCTGCATCTGAACCCTGAAATTTGCTCCGGAAGCTGGAATGCTAAAAATAGTAAGTTGTCTGTTTTCGCTCAAATTTTGCACACGAGCAGCCTGATGCGCTCTGAACTTAGTGTGACTGTCGGAATCTCAAAAATGCTGACGAATTGCCCTGAATTCCACACTTACTAAAAATAGTAAGTACCTCAAAATCTGATGAAAATTTGCTGGGAGCCTGCTGGAAACATGCTGACAACAATGTTAAGCTCAATTTTCAATTTATTCACTTTATTCGACCTCGGACTGACTAGGAAAGATGAAACCCTAATTTTCAGACTTGGTCAATTTTACGCTTAAGCTCAGAGACGGGCACAATCCTCGAAAGGCAGACATCAGAAAAGAGACAGAGAGAGAGAGAGAGAAAAAACCCAAGCCAAAAGACCAGAATGGAGCAAAAATTAGGGGGTCCCCATTTTGAATGGGGCGATGTGTGAAAAGGTCACAACAAGTTGTCAGCCCTATACACAGTTGTCAGTCTGTACAGTATTTACTATGATGGTTGGTCCCACACACAGTGTTTAGTTCTCACAGCTTTTAGCCTTACACAACAATTTTAGGTGCCCTTCAACAATCTCTTCAATAGGACAGTTAGGTCTAGATTTGGCTGTTCAGCAACCAGTATTTTCTTCCCTAAATGGATTGGTTTAGCATACCCTCCTTCTTAGGGCATCTTGGTGCTGATTCCAAATGTTAGAAGAATAAATGCACGGAGTTTGGGACAATTGTATGGTATGCTCTTTAATGTGTGTATGCTTGTATTTATTATTGGACAGGAAGTTACACTAGTGGTTGTAACTCTTGTATTTATTATTGGACAGGAAAGTTACACTGGTTGTTGTAACTTATTTTGTGAAGTTACCTTTTAGAGATAACTACTGTTGGTGTTGTTACATCATTAACATAAGCAATAATGCCCATGTGAACAAAGTATAGTCTAACATTATATTATATCAAATAATGCTTGGATGCTTTATTTTGAAGGTTAATTGGGCTACTTAGTGGAACACATGGATTTTTTTTTTGATGTTTAAGGTGCTCCAAGAATCACCAATTATCAACCATCTTAATGTACCTTGGTTAGTACACATTGTTTATGTGTATTTGTGATATTATTGCTAAAGCAATTTTCCAATGTTAAATAGTTGGAAAACATAAAATAACTATTTAATTAAATCCATGTTTTGAAATATTTAAGTTAGAGATATTTTGTAATGTCCCCTTCTTCGAATTGAGTCAAATTTAAGGACCTGCAGCCTATCTTTATTCCCCGTAGGTTGAAGGGAGGATTTGCTGGGGAATAATATTATAATAATTTATGAAATGTCCAAAAAACGCCTAAGTTATAACGTTGAAGAAAAATGACAATTCATTATTATTACTTTGGGGCTTGGGTCAAAAAGCAAATAAAAATCATAAAGTGAAAAATGATGAATATTCAAAGAAAAGAAATATTAATTACCTAAAAATTAATTAATAATTAGAAAGGGAAAAGGTGAATAGTCAAAATAAAGTAAAAAAAAGTAATTTTTAATTACTTTTTAGGGTTGGCTGAAAAAAGCATAAAAAAGAAAATATGGAAAAAACAATTCTTTCTATTATTGCCAATTTTCGAAAACCCTTGTGCAGAGCATCTAGTTCAACAGTTTTCCCTGAGGACAAAAACCTTCTCAAAACTTCGAGAATTGGAGGGCAAAAATCTTCTTGTTTCCAGTGTTGGACCCATCCTAGAAGTCAAATTTGGGTGTCACAAGTTTTACATGCTGTACTATTTTAATAGTCAACAAAGGGGGACGTGGCATGTTTTGGAGGCACAATGGCCTTTACAAAATTCAACGCAGCCTTCATTGGTCCCTATAGACGTAGCCACAACCTTTCTTAAGGGTGTCACAACTTTTGTGATTACTGAACAAACATTTTGGGCCTACCGTACCACATCAAATGAGGCTGTATCAATATTAGGGAGTGCCATACCATTATTTGGAGGCAAAAATAAGTGTTAAAGGTTGTTGAATGCATTTCAACTACTTCTGAGGTCTGCCATAACTTTATATTTATTGTATTTCATTTATGTACCAATCTGAAGTGTATTCTGGATATATCAATCTACAACAACAAATTCTCATGATTTTCAAATTATCTCTAATCCATACTCAGTCCAATAGTTTAAAGAGAATTGCTGTTATATGTTGATTGTATGAATTTTTTGCCAAAAGCAATCTTGCTTCATATGCTCATATTCAGTTGAGAGGCAATTTGTTTGATGAATTGCCTGTATGACAAAAATTGTGAAAACCACAAATTTGGTCAAAAATTTTCTGGGTTGTCTTATTTTAGTGGTATTAGAGCCACATTTCATACCAGTTATGGGAAAAATATTTTTGTGAAAATTTTCAGATCCAGTTTCATGCACAGAGGTGACAGAGAATTAAAATTTTATCAAAGGGAAAGGAATAAAGATCTAGATCATTTGGAAATCATTGTAGGATAATAAGACATAGAGGTACTCCGAAAAGACAAGGAGGTAATGGGTCAAATAGTAGGGATGTAGATGATGTTCGATTTGAGAGGCTTGTATAGGGACATGAATGGTTAGCAGATATGATGGCACAATTGGTTTCAACTATGTGGAATAACAACCTATTGAGGGCGCACAATGGTGAAGTTAGCTCGTTAGGGGTAAACATTTACCAAAATATCTATAGGATAGTTGTAGGTTTTGCTGCGATGCCTTTCTAGCCTAATTTCATTTGCAAGGAGGTAGTTGTTGAGCCAGAAATCTAGACTTTCAATGTTGATGACATAGTGGCCAGTTATGAGGAGTATAGAATCCTACTAGCTACAGTTAAGAGGGCCATGCCACTCATGAATTTTATGAGTTTGAAGAAAAACAAGGGTGGTTAGAGAGCAGAGACAAGACAACAAACAAATCCACGAGATCTCAAACAAGCATTGGGGAATTTGACACTTCCCACATTTGATGGATCAAACAAGTGTACCACACGCTCCTAGATACAAAAACTGGTTACATTTTTATCATTAAGACCTATGATGGAGGATGAGGCCATCAAATTAGCTACCCTTCATCTTGAGGGTGTAGTACACGAGTGGTGGTACTATAGGTTGATTATTTTGGGGCACAATCATATTTATTTGCATGTAGGGTTCAGTGACAAGTTGATTGAGAGCTTTGAGAGAGTTGATCTAGAGATCCACTTTCATGAGTTAGCTCAGCTCAGGCAATCACACATAGTCGATTCCTATGTGGTTGATTTTCAGAGACTCTCAGTTATGGTACTTGATGTTTTAGAGAGGAGGCTAGTACTAGGTTTTGTTTATGGAGGGCTTAATTGAACCTTTTAGACGCTTTCTTAGACCTTTTAATCCTATATCTTTACAAGAGGCTATTAAAAGGCTTTCGATCTTAAAACTTCATAATAGGGGCAGATTTCAGCCTATAGGACAACAAAGATCAACAACTCTTGGGCAATCAAACTCATCACCTTATGGGTAGTCAAGGACTTCCATGTTTGGGCAACAAAAGAAACCATCCCAGCCGAGTTACCACAACAAAGAATGGCCTAAAGCCACTAAGGAAATGGAATCCATAAATGAACTCCGAGGAAGAAGCTTTGCTTTTCATGCAAAGAGCATTGGGAACCCAGACATAGGTGTCTCCCGAAAGGGCAAGTTCATTACATAGAGGTAATGTCTGAGGACGAGGAGATAGAGGAACGTGAGGTAGTACTAGAGGAGGAAGTGGTAGAAGTCCCCTAGTGGAGAGGACTACTAGTAGCACTTTAGTTACACTATTAGGTGCACCTTGGTACCAACCATTTAGAGTCCGCGGAGTGTTGAAGGGACAAAAGGTGACGGTATTAATTGACAGTGGGGCAATCCACAACTTTATTGATGAGAGTTTGGTTAGATGGAGGGAGTTACCTATAATATAATTTTAGGGATTTGATGTCATGGTGGCAAATGGAAATACCATACCATGCACCAATAGGGTCAAAAGATTAGACATTGCACTAGGTTCATATAAAGTGTGATGATTTCTATGTAATTGGTATAGGGGAAACAAACATAGTGTTAGGGGTACAGTGGCTTTGTTCCCTTGGAAAATATCCCAAAATTTCAAAACCATGGAGCTGAAATTCCATCATGACGGCAAGGAGGTTGTACTTTGTGGTATGGCCAATGGTGCTCCTATAGAGATTTCAGCTAAGAGGATAGATGGGGTCTTTCATAAGGGAGTAGTAGTGAGGGATATGTCCACACTTGAGGGTAAGAGATCTTATCTGATTGAGATATAGACAATTTTGGACAAGCATGGTGCAGTGTTTAGTCACTTACCTCATGGGTTGCTTCCCGATAGAGGATTTGAGCACATCATAGAGCTTGAGTCAGGTTCTAAGCTCGTCATGGTTACTTTGTATCATCACCCAAGAGCTTTCAAGGAGGAAATTGAGAAAGCCATTAAGAAGTTGTTGGAGATGGGATTCATAGATCCTAGCTCTAGTCCCTTTGCATTATTAGTAGTGTTGGTAAAAACTAAAAAAGAAAGATGGCACCATGAGAATGTGTATAGACTACCATGCATTGAATAAGAAGACCATTAAGAACAAGTACCCAATACCTAGGATTGATGAGTTGATTGATGAACTACATGTGGCGATGTATTTTTTGAAAATTGACTTGAGGTCTGGGTATCACCAAACCAAGGTAAGGGATGAGGATGCTCACAAGATAGCTTTCAGATGCCACTTTGGACACTAAATTCTCGGTTTTTCCCTTTGGGTTAACAAATGCACCAGCTACATTCTAGTCTTGTATGGATCATATCTTTAGAGGGCAGTTGAAGAAGTTTGTATTGGTGTTCTTTGTTGACATATTGGTGTATTGTGAGACTTGGGAAGAGCACCTACAACACTTGGATATAGTATTGGAGATCCTTGAGTAACAAATTTTGTTTGCAAAAGAATCCAAGTGTGAGTTTGGGATGACGAAAATTCTATACGTGGGACACATTATCAGTGCACAGGTAGTATATGTGGATCAAGAGAAGATTCAGGCAATTAGAGATTGGCCACCAACCACCTCCTTGACAAAGTTCAGAGATTTCTTGGGACTTTGTAGTTATTATAGGAGGTTTGTGAAGGGATTTTCGCAACTTGCTGCTCCATTGACAAAATTGAGCAAGAAAGGTGCATTCAGATGGTCGAAAACAACTCACGCCACATTCAAGAAACTCAAGGAAGTGATGAGTTTGTGCCTAGTACTCGCTGTGCTGGATTTCTCTGTATCCTATATTCTTGAGTGTGATGCATTAGGTGAAGGAATAGGGGCTGTTTTAATACAAAAGGGGCATACCATTACTTTTGAGAGTTAGAAGTTAAAAGATATAGAATGTAGGTTTTCCATCCATGACAAAGAGATGTTGGCTATCATGCATGCATTAGTCAAATTCTAACAGTATTTAGTTTGTGGCAGATTTGTGGTCAAGTTAGATCACAATAGTTTGAGGTTTTTTCACAACTAGAAGGATTTAAACAATAGGCAACAAAAATGGGTGAGTAAGCTTCAAGCTTATGACTTCAATATAGAGTATTTGAAAGGCAAGAATAATTTGGTAGCTGATGCTTTATCTAGGAAGCCTTATCTATGTACTATATCTGAGATTACCGCTGATTGGAAAACATTGATAATAGTTGAGTATGCAAAGAATAATTTCACAAATGAGATCCTCGAGTGCAGAATATGGGATGAAAAGCATAAGGTAGTGGATGATCTCATCCTCTACAAGGATAGGATCTATTTAGTCCTTGAATCAAAATTTAAGAGTAAAGTCTTGAGGGCTGCCCATGATAACCTTAGGTGGTCATCAAGGGTATTACAAGACTTACAAGCAAGTTAGGGACATATTCTTTTCGAGGGGACTTAAGGGAGAATTTGATATCCCCTTGGGGTTTAGGATCTGATTTTTTTTGTGTTTTTTTGCTAGAATATTGCTGGGAATTGAAATAATTGACAAAAGCTAAAACTGAAAGGAAATGCATAAATTGAAAAGAACCCAATTGATATTTATTACTTTCAAAATCAATCAGAACATTACCCATTTGAAAATTTGAAAATATCATAAGTCTGATTTATTGGATCAGCAAACTGATGTTTGAAAACCTAGGCCGCCATACTTAAACCTTGGCTGATCTGTATTTTTTGAAACCCTCACCCTTGCTGATTTGTATGACCTGCTAAGGAGACCCCACACGTGCCAAATGCTGAAGTAAAAACCTGCTGCAAGGTCTCACGTTGAGTATCTGGCAATATTCAACCCTCACGCCATGATCAAACTGTACAACCAACAAATTAATTGCCCCACGTGCTTGATAGGAATGATCAAAGGATGCGATCTCACACGTGCCAGTTGTAGAATGGCAACAACAAATAACCCAAACGCCTTATTTCTGATCTGCTTATTAAACTCTAAAAGAAACTGATTTATTCTTCTTCTTAAAACCTGTGAAACTCGGATAATGATTCTTGTGTGAAACCATTCAATAGAAAGTTCTTGGGTGATCTCTCACACTTCTAAACCCTATCCTATTCGAGGGTTTTCATCCATCCTTAGAATAGCTTGAAGCTTCATACTTGCAAACCCTATTGCTCAACTTTTTTCATTTGTAAATGATAACTTGGATAATGAAAATGATCTTCTTCTTTACTTTTATCCTTCTTCAAAACCTCATGCCCTAACGTGGCATTTCACTTTTAAATAAAATATCGAATAATGCCTTCACAAAACCCAATGCCACTTTTGGCCTTTTGCACATTAAAATTAAAATTTTCTTTTTGAAAGATGTGCCTTTTAAATTAAAATCATAAAGTAACTTAAAAATATAATCTTTTAAATTAAAGTTACTTTATCCCCTTATAATGCCAAATTATAAAGTACTTTTTTTTTTATAGTTAAATAGCTGCTAAGGGGCAGCACCCAAAAAATTCAAAAATAATTCAATTGCTTCAGACCCACGAATGGGGAGCACAGGTTATGACAGAGAAACTAATGACACCAAAAGTAAGCCAAAATAACCAATGGTATCTTGATGCTAAAAAGAACCTGAAGACAAAATTGCTACGGAACAAAACCCAGACAAAATCTCACAACCCGTGGGCACATCTCAAGTGGCCTTTTTGGCCTTCCCCTTCCTCATACTCCTGGTGAGGAGGGCATCCATTGTCCATTGTGTTCCCTCATCCATAGCATCCCTGCCTTCGATACAAACTCAGCTTTGGATTTGCACCCCTTTTTCCTTTTGGCAGAAATGTTTGGTTTGGATATGGCACTAGCAGTTTGGGCAAGAGAGCAATTTTTAATAGGAACAACCACATCATCGAGATCCAAGAAGTCATCGAAGTCCTCATCCAAGTCGTCCAATAAGGGATAAGAACCCTCTGAATCAGAAACATTGCCGACCGCCACAATTGGAAGGGGGGGTCGGCGGTGGGAAGAGGGGGCGGTGCCTCACAAGAATCACCGATGGGAGAAGAGGAAGGAGGCATTGAGCCCCCAGAGGCCATGATTGGGGCATCAGGGGAAAGCGAGGGATCCAAATGAGCAAAAAAATTTTCATGATTTCACTAGATGAAATCTACCTCTAGATCACCCGTTTTCCTAACCCACCTCTTGAGCTTGAAATTTTGTGATGTCGCAGCCTTGGGGGAAGTGCAGCCAACAATTGTGTGTCCTAGCTTGTTGTAGCAAAAACACTTGAAGGGGAGACCTTCATAATTAAGGAATTGAGTCCAAGTCCTGAAGGCTGAATGGATGAACACAGAGTGGTGTATTGGTTTGGAGATGTCGATGATGGCATAGACCCTAGTGAATCTGTAATGGGGGGCACGAACATCCAGCATAACAAAGGATCCAAATTGCTTGACCATATCTTTAATGAGCTTAGGTGCATGCATAATCGGTGGAAGGTTGTACAACCTGATCTAGATGGGAACTAGGGTGATCTTAGCTGTAGCAGGATCAAAGAATTTAGACCAATCCACCAGGAAGAGGTCAGACTAACCAAAAACCAAAGGGCCACGCAATTTGACAAAGTTACAATCCTCCACAGAGGCAAAGCGAAGTAGGAAAAAACCATAATCCAAAATGTCGATGTCTGGAAGGGTCAAGTTATTCCAAGTAGTCTTCATCCAATTGATGAATTGAGCAACCTTGGGCCTCTTGCATAAACAACGAACAAATAGGGATCTGTTCCCAAATTCATCCGAAAATTGTCCAATGCATGAATCAGGCAAATGAAATTCAACAGGGACATCCGTCAAGCAAACCACTGTGTCTCCTAGAGAGCAGATTTTAGGGGTTGGAGGGGCCAACGAAGGAAAATCAGAGGGTTGCGGAAGGCAATCTTGAGTGACCTGAGTTTTACAGAACTCAGAGCAAACATGATAGGGGTTCTGCCTATTCCTACAGCCGTTGATGAGGAGGGGAGCAGTCGACCTAGAATAATCTGGAGGTAAATCTGTTGCAGCCCTAGACGGGATATCCATACGATCCCCCCTCAAGCTTTGCAACATGCACCTTGCCCTTTTGTGTGAGCTTCACACCTATTCCAAACCCCTGTCGCCATCCTCCATTCATTACTCTGTCCGCACATGCCTCTGCACCTTCGCACATCGCGTGACAATCTCAAACCTTTTTATATAAATTATAAAGTACTTTATTAAAAGTTACTTTATAACATTAAATTATAAAGTCACTTTAATAATATAACATTATTAAAGTAATTTGACTTTAGTAATTTAATTAAAGTGCTCACTCTCGACCAAAACTGACAATAATCCCTTGAGGGTGCCTCCGACACAAATCCTCTCTGTAGGCGTGAAACCACTGAACTTGGTATAACTTGCTATAAATAGAAAGTATGAATGATGAGTCCTGAATTGCCTTCAAAAGGCCTACCAACCAACTGGAACTGAGTTAAATGTGCAGGAATGAAATGCAAGCCTGCTGAAGACCCTAAATCCCCTCCACAGGAGTGCCCTGAACATCTCGTTAGCCTACGGGGACCGTAGTAATAGGCTAACCCTAACTCCCAAACCACTGGCTAGAGAGGGGACATTATAGAGAAGTCCTCCAATACATTTGGGAGTGCATCACATGTCAGCAAAACAAAGTGGAGCATTTTTTCCAGCAGGTTTATTGCAGCCCTTGCCCATTCCATGATGAAAATGGGAGAGTATTAGCATGAAATTCATTGCAAGACTTCCCAAGGTTGAGGGGAAGAGTTGTATATATGTTGTGGTGGAAAAACTCATGAAATATGCTCACTTTTTTGCAATTCCCATTGAGTACAAGGCCCCACAAGTTGCTATTTGTTCTTTAGGGAGGTTTTTAGGCTACATGGTTTGCCTAAGAACATTGTGAGTGATAGGGACAGCCGGTTCCTCAGATTGTTTTGGAAAGAGCTCTTTCGTTTGATAGGTACTTAATTGACTTGTAGTATTATGTATCATCCACAGACATATGGACAAACAAAAATGTTAACAAGTGGATTGAAGAATACTTGAAACTATGTAGTAGGGCAGTAATTAGTTTTGGGTTAAGTGGCTTTACATGGGAGAGAATTGCTACAACACTACACATCATATGTCAATTGGTATGTCACCCTTCAGAGCGCTATATGGCTATGAAGCCCTTTCCTTTATGGACTTGGTTGTTTGTAATAGTTGAATATTAGGGCCCCAAGACTTGGTTGCATAGAGCCAAGACATATTGAGTGTCTTGAAAGAAAACTTTAGTATGCTCAAAACCAACAAAAACTGTATGAGGACGAGCATTGTATAGAGAGGAGTTTTGAGGTAGGTGATATGGTTTTCTTGAGGCTACAACCATATAAATAGTCTTCTATCAAGAAGAGTGGAGTTGAGAAGCTGAAGCCCTATTTCTATGGGCCATACAGGATCACATGGGGGATTGGTGAGGTGGCATATGAGTTGGAGTTACTAGAGCACAACAAGATACACAAGTTGTTCCGTGTATCATGCCTCAAAAGGGCATTGTGACAACATGTTAGTCCTTGTATTGAGTTGTCTCCTTTGGATGATGGAGGCAAATTGATATTGGTATTTGAGACTATCTTGGATGTCAAAGAGAAGTGGTTAAGGAACATGACGATCATAGAGTACTTGGTACGATGGAAGGGTCTTCCTACCAAGGATGCCACTTGGGAGGGTGCAAAGATTCTTGAGCATCCTAGCTTGCAATTGATTGAGTGCAAGCAATGTCGGGAAGGGAGGACTATAAAGTCCCCTTCTTTGAATTGAGTCGAATTGGAAAATCTATAGCCTATCTTTATTCCCCGTAGGCTAAAGGGAGAATTCGTAGGGGAATAATATAATAATAATTTATTAAGTGTCCAAAAAACACCTAAGTTATAATGTTGAAGAAAAAGGACACTTAAATTTTTTATTTTTACTTTGGGCCAAAAAACAAATAAAAATCATAAAGTGAAAAATGATGAATATTCAAATAAAATAAATATTAATTACCGAAAAGGTAATAAATAATTAAAAGGGAAAAGATAATTATTCAAAATAAAATAAAAAGTAATTAATTACTTTTTTAGAGTTGGCTGGAAAAAAGCATAAAAAAAGAATGGAAAAAGCAATTCATTCTATCATTGCCAATTTTCAGAAACCCTTGCGCAGAGCATTGGTTCATCAATTTTCCTTGAGGACGAAAACCCTCTTAGATCTTCACGAATTGGAGGGCGAAAATCTTTTGGTTTCTAGTGTTGGCTTCACCTAGAAATCAAATTTGGGCGTCACAGGTTTAATAGGCTGTACTGTTTAATAGTGAACAAAAGGGGATGTGGCATGTTTCGGAGGCACAAAGGCCTTAACAAAATTAAAATTCAATGCAGCCTTTAATTGGTCCCTATAGACTCAGCCACAACCTTTCTAAAGGAAGTCACAGCTTTGTGACTGCTGAACAAACATTTTGGGCCTGCCGTACCACATCAACTGAGGCCGTACCAATATTAGGGAGTGCTGTACCATTATTTGGCAGCAAAAAAAAGTGTTAAAGGTTGCTAAATGCATATCAGCTGTTTCTTCTGAGGTCAGCCATAAATCTATATTCATTGTATTTCTTTTATGTACCAATTTGACATGTATTTCTGGATATATCAATCTACAACAGCAAATTCTCATGATTGTCAAATTATGTCTGATGCATACTCATTCTAGTAGTTTTAAGATAATCGCTATTATAAGTTGATCATATAAATTTTCTGCCAAAGCAACCTTGCTTCATATGTTAATATTTAGTTGAAAGGCAAATTGTTTGATGAAATGCCTGTATGACAAATATCATGAAAACTACAAAGTTGGTCAAAAATTTTCAGGGTAGTGTTATTTCATCTTTATCATTATTGAGCTTTGTAAAATTGCAGACGTTAAACTAATAAGATTTGATTGATAGGCTTACTAGACTATAATATATTCGTAGACCTATTAGAATTTAGAGCCATATATTCTTGATCCTTTTCAAGGTAAATCATTCTTATCTTCTCTTAAGATTTTGTTTCTGCATCATGCCATTATAAATGTGCCACAAATGTTTACAATATTTTACAATTTAGGCATTTCTTTGGTTTATTGTGGTGGAATTTCTTGTTATTTTGTATTACATATTAGCAGTTCTCTGTTGCTTTTTTAATCAATATATTCAGTATTTCTTTGTATTTACACGCATTTTTTGTATTTCTCATATATTTCAGAAATGGGTCTCTTTATGTGATAATTATGGTTATGATACAGAACATTAAACTGTTTTTACTGGGACAACTTTTTTTTATCTTATTTTCTAGCATCTAGGACTCTGAAGAATTAAAAGGTGAACATGAAATGATCATGGGGTAGGAGTGGTTAAATGCCTTCCATTTTTGTACTATATTACATTCTGCTTTTTTCGAATTTACACTGTTCACCTTATATAAGTTTCCCTCTTCTTCCCTCTTCACTGTATTGCTATGTTTTTTCTGGAAGTCCTAAATTAGATATTTTTGTAATATTTTAAACAGTTGCTAGATGATTTATAAATCTGATGAATCAGTTGATGGATATAAATATATGGAATTTTAATATGGTCAATGACTCAATGCAGATTCTTTTATCACAGTGCCCTTCGGTGGTTTCCCCATTTTGGGTAAGCCTTCAATTCATCTGTTTTACTATTATGGTCTGTTTGATTGAGTGTTTGGATCTCATTGTTATGCTTATTGGAGATGATAATTTAGTATATTCTTGCGTAGGCATTTGTAGAATATTTCCACCTTAAGTTAAATCGTTTTGGTTTATATTTCCTGATTTAATAGGAGTTATTGCTACTATTTTGATATGTGTAGTTTATTCATGTTAAGGTTGTCAAGTTGTTGCAACCATTTTATGATTCATCAATTCTAAATATTTGGAATCACAACTTGTTATTACAAGATGCAAGGATGCTTAGCTAAATTTTTGATATTCTATTTCTTAGCTTTTGTATCAAACTAAAGTTTTGGTTAATAGTTTGGTCCAAGCTTTGTTAAAGAAAAGATATTGTATATAGTTGTTAATTTTTTTGGGATCCTTCAGGTTGGCTGGTAGGCTCATCCCGAAGCTGACTGTATTTTGGAGAAGTCTTCTTGGAAGTGTCAGGTCTCAAAAAGCTGATCTAGGCCTCTGAAATCTAGGGCGCCCCTGGCCTCCAGGGGCTCTTTTGCTCCAGAGTCGGAAATATTTTGATGATTTTCACCTTGAAGAAAAAATCCCCTCCAAGACAAAGCATCATTTTGAACATATCTCGCCATAGAATCTTCATTTGAGAGTTTTAGGCTTAGATTTCAACACTTGGTCTCTGGGCATCTACCATTGAAGACCTCAGAGGTCCTAACTTTTCACTTGAAAAAGTGAAAACTACCCACCAGACTTAAACTGACTTTTAACCGAATCTGACTTCACCATTATGATCATGAAGTGAAATAAGCCAATCAAAACAATTTTCAGTCAATTCTAACAAGTTTCAATTTTTAGGGTTTTTTACCTAAAAATAGGGGTCTAGAAACCCTAATTTTCATTTTTTCCAAATTTTGCCAGTATCTTCCTAACATCAAAGTGACTAAAATCCCATACTTGATTTGCCCAAAAACTATGTTTTGACATCATTTTTACAAGGTTTATACCATTTTAAGCAAAATGCCTTAATGAAGCAAAAAATTTGGTTTGGGTACAACAGTTTCTTTGAAGGAAAAGTCTTTGTCTGGAATTTGTTTTTAGGAACCAAAGACTCTAATGCCAAAGGCCTTTTGATTGCCTCCTACAACGATAGTGGATTGAAATCCTTCATTAAGCCCATGAGAGGTTTGGATAAACCTTCCATGAAAAGCACTATTAGCGTCCTTTCAGAGACATCGAACACCATTATGGACAACTTTCAAAATTCAGCCACATAGTTCTCCATAGTACTTTATTGTCTAAGACGAGCCAACTCCTTGAAATGGATCTAAGGTTCTTTTCTATCAAATAGCTAAATTAATTTCCTATTGAACTTGTCATAAGTATTGATGAGACTATCCTTGAGTAACCAACCCATGGTACACTACTCAAGAGCTATGCGTTCAAGGTGAAGAGTGGCAAACTTGATAGCATCCTCTTCTATTATGGGTTTAAGTGATAGGTATGTGTCTAGCTTCTGTATCTAAGATTGATTGTACATTTATTTGACCCATCAAATGTGGATAGAGTCAACTTCCCCAAACTTATACTAAGGTCTCTTTGATGCTGATTTGTTTTTGTTTTTGTTTAGGTTTAGGTCCATTCCTCATCTTCTTCAAATTAATGAAATTTGTGAGAGACATTTTTGCCTGAATCTTTGCAAAAAGAGCCCTATACTTAGCATAACAAGTAGTAATATCATGAATCATCTAACACTGTATATTGCACTTCCACTTTTGGTGCTTCTTCTTCCCTATATAGGAAAGTAAGTTGGAAAGGTATAGTAGGGAACCAATATGGTTCTATTGTTGTAGTTATTATTGTTATTAATCACTGAAGAACTCCTTTCACCATTGTTTTTTTGAGTAGGCCTAGGAACATTCATGTTTCACATTGTTTGTATCAATTGAGCCATCATATTAGTCATTTGCTGTCTTTGGATAAGGGAATTAAACTGTGCATCTTCTTTTTCTTTATTTGTCATAGCTCTCTTATCTATTCTCTCCATTTCATACTCTTCTAACTTTGGACCTTTATGTTCTAATTCTGCATTTTGAGGTTCTGGAGACTGCGCTTTTCTTCTTTCTTTTCGATAACATTTGTATTCTTTGTCACTTGTGTTATTTATTGCATTAAATTATTAGCTTTTCTATAGGCTAGCAAGATCACTAGTTTTGATTCCACTATAATGTCCCAAACTAGATTTTTTTGTTTTCTACAGTGTTCCACGGGCCTAGGGGATGGGGAAACGGGGGGACGTTCGGGATGTGTTTTGGAGACAGGGGGACAAAGGGCCTAAGTTTGGGGATGGCGGGGAGACAGCGGGGGGACGGCTGCGGGGGGGTGGCGGGGTGGTGGTGGTGATATAGTTATACATATACTCATAGTACTTGAAAAACTAGTTTTGAAAAGATGTATAACAGTATAACAGTATAAGAATTACATTTCAAATGAAACTATAGGAAATTAGTAAAATTATAACATAGCAAAATTTGAAATACTAAATCTAAATATGAAGATATCTTGAATGCTAATTGCTAAATAAAATTTGACAAATGAAATTGTCAAATTGGAGATTTCTATTATATTGAAAATATGAATATTTGATGTCATATGAGATATCAGTATCACAGTCTATAAAGATGATTACATGATTCGCCATTACAATGAGTAGCATTACAAAAGACAAAATGCCAAAATGTCAAAACTCAAAATGTAGTGAATGGAGGCCTCTAATCATCTGCAAACTCCTCATCACTGGAACTGTTGGACTCCACAAGGTCAAGATCCCTCAAGCTCACACCAGCCAGCCTTGCATCTGAAGTTGTAGGATCATCCTCATCAATCTGTGAAGGCTCCTCTGGCTCCACATCCCATCGTGCCACTGGACTCTCCTTGTACCCATGTGTCTTGCGGTCCATGAGACGCAAAGCATTGTGTACAACCACAAGCTTCTCTGCTCTCTTAGAGGTAAGTCTGTCCCTCTTAAGAGAGTGGATGAAGCTATATGTAGACCAGTTCCTCTTAGCAGCTAAAGAATTGGAAACCTGGGATAGCAGACGGATAGCTAGAGCGGTGGTCAAAGATTTCAGACCATGACAATTCCACCACAAAAGTGGGTTCTCTTGTGTCATAGATTCTATATCCATCTTTGCTGCATCTGAATAGCCTCTAAGAGTGGAAAATTTGGTCCACTCAGCGGGAATTGTGCCGGTATCTCTAGAATCATACATCTTCTCTATGCACCTAAAGAAACCCGCCTTCACCTCATCATCCTGAATCGGTGTCACTCTACCCAGTCTAGCCTTGTACCACTTAGGATTCAAGGCAAAGACAACCATATGCAAAGGAGTGTTCAACTTGTCCCATATACGCTGAATGATTGGCTGGATGTGCTCATTGTAGAATGCTAGAGAGGGGTCCTTCACTCACACAGCAACCCTCATTTGGTCAAGCATAGAGTCGATGCACTCATACACCTCTCCAAGGTTAGGTGCATCCCCATCCCCATATCTGATAACCTGGAATACTGGAGAAATGATGGAGACAATGTATTTCGCATCAGTCCAAAACACATCACTCTTCACTATCTCCTTCACCCTTCTCCCCTCCTCTGTCTTGGCCTCGGCCCACCTATTCCACTCATTAGTCATAACCATGAGTTGCAATGCCTCTTGCAACTCAATCATTCTCTCCAAGAGAATGAAATATGATACATATCGGGTCTCCACTGGTTTCAAGAACTCCTTCGCGAAGGTCCTGAAGAGTGCATGTGAAGTGTGGTGGTTGTAGATAAACATCTGCACATCTCTCGCATCGGTGACCACTCTAATCCAATCAATCTTCCCTATGTCGTTGAGTGCATTGTTCATGGCATGCACACAACATGGGGTCCACCAAATATGTCTATAGGCTGCCTCAATGAGTTTCCCTACTGCTCTACACACATGGGCTGCATCTGTGACTACTTGGACCACATTTTGTGGCCCAACCTCCTCAGTAGCCTCCCTGAGGACATGAAACTGAAAATCAGCATCTTTGCGATGCCCTGTACAATCAACTGCTCTAAGGAAGTATGGGCCCTCTGCACATGTGACCATGATGTTGATGAGTGGATGATGGCTAATGTCCGTCCACCCATCCATAACTATGCTGCACCCAAATGCCACTGTAATGTCCCCTTCTCATCAGTGATTTGTTCTGACGCTCATCAGCCTATTTCGGGGGCCCGTAGGCTCATTGAGGTAAAATTAGGGTTTCCATGTTCGGTGGTCCTTTGGCATTTTGGGGAGTTTACTATTTATAGTAAATTCTATTTTTGGCAGTATGAAGATTGTCAGCTTTCAAGACTTCATTTCCAGTTGGAGCAATTATTTGAATTCAAGTTCTGGCTTCTAAAAGCTTTATTTGGTGAATTTCATAAATAAAGGCATTAATGTTATAAATTGCAGTTGACCCCTTGGCCTAGGAGAATAACTTCAAGATGTTTTAAAAGGTGGTCTTGAAGGGGGACACCTTCATAGGTGTTTATTATTATTTTTTAATAATGTCATTATGCCTTGGGAAAAAGTGACGCCTCTTTTAAGGAGTGATATTTTTAAATAAAGTGAAGTTTATATTTTTGCAAGAGGGACGCCATCTTGAAGAATTATTTGATTTTTGGAAATTGAAAAGACTCTTGTGTCTTTTGGTGTGCCTTCTCAGGAATTTGAAGAGTTGTTTTGAACTTCTATAAAATGAAGGCTTTGCTCCAACTTTGGCATTGATTATGCTTATCATATTGTTATGCTGTCGAAATGACAAGTGATATTTTGCTTCGAGGATGCCACCTCCTAGCCATTAACCAATTTCGTGTTTGAAATACAACACCTAGTTGGTCTTTTGCTGCTTCTCATCCAGACTAGCAGATTGAGCTCAAATATTGAAGAATTTGTAGTTTTTTGTCAATTTTGAAGTTGCTGATGCACCTACAGTTGAAAGTGAATTTTGCTAGCAGCTCTTTGAATAAATTTATTCTGGTTCCGGGTATCTTTGCTATGCATTTGTAGACCAATGGCGACCCATCTTGCAAAGTGGCAGATTTTATTTTGAAGTTCCTGATTTTTAAGAAGCAAATCGCCCCTCATGAAGGCCGTACCATTCTTGGTGCATTGGAAGTCGTGCAAGAATTAAATTCTGAGTTTTTGTAGCTATTTCTTCATCTGATCTTGGGTGCCTATCCTCTAGTAGCACATTGGTTTTCGTTTCACGTAAATCGGAGGTAATTTGATGAAGTTATGAGCATTTTATGGTGTTTACAGTTTGCTGATCAGAATTCCAAAACTCTGTTTTTATATCAAATTCATGAGATTTCAGTTTTGGGTCTTTATTTTATCATTGGGAGAGTAAAAGAACATTGCTAGTATTCATTCTTCTCTTCTTAGCTTTGTTCTCTATTATTGTAATTTGTAATTTGCAGATTTGTGATTGTAAGGTTGAGATTTTGTAGTACTAATCCAACCATTTTAAGTTTCTGCAATTACTTGATATATTCTCACATTAAGTACCCCTGGATGGTTTACCGCCGGTGTGGATAATTGAATTTGTATCTCTCTTGTACCCACTCTCAAATGGTGAATCCCCACTTTTTAAGTGGATGCCCGCCGCAGTGGAAGAATTAGTTAGTATGAATTCTTATGGCTGGTTATCCACCTAATTGTTTCAATTTCAATTAATAACTCCGTCATATGTTAGCACCTCGCCCTCACTGGGATCTTGAGTGCACATTCTTGACGTTTGAGTTTGTTACAGTTTCAGTTGCATTCCATTATGTATCAAGTTGAAGCATAGGGATCCTCTGACCATATGCCCGCCCCTCTTCCTTAAGTGGTTTTAGGGTGCATTCTTGGTTAGAGTTGCTTTGATAGTTTTTTTGGAGTTTCGAGCTAACACTAATCAAGTTGGCTAGTGCTGGTTTATGTTGTGAATTTCATCGAAAAAATTGGTTAGCATATTTCAGCCACCCAACATGCCTTCATCTTCTCCATCAAAATATTGATCTTGGAATAACACTTATCCAAGATTGAGGTCCACATTTTTGTCTCACCTGGTGGCACATATGATGTTCCTCCCTTCGCCACCATAGTCATCATCACCCTATAATAAGGAGACCGTGTAACATGAAATGGAATGCCATTGGCAAAGAAGAACTTGCCAATGGATTCATCTATCTCATCTCTCAGCTGCACATTAAACATATCAGCTATGGGGTTACTCTGCGATGTCTGCAACTTGCGTTTCCCTGTGGCTGTCCCCCTAGTGACACTAGAAGTGGAAGTGGATGAAGATCCAAACATCATTCCTCCCGTCTGCGAAGGAGAAGTATGTGGCGCATGATGGGTTTGCTGAAGGGCTGCCCTAGTAGTCAAAGTAGTAGGGACTGAAATATTTGTGTCCTTTGGAATGCCCCAAAGCTTGTTAAACTCCATTCTATAATGTATATTTTTAGGCTTCTTCAAAAACTTACAAGGCTCCACACCTTTTCCTGTCCAAAAAAGAAAGTGTGCATTCACTCGAGTGATGCTACCAAACCATTCAGTCCCACAAATATTGCACTTCCACTTCCTTGTTCCCCCTCCTGAATGTGATGTGCCTTGTATTCTTGTAGCAAACTGTTTCAGAGGAGACTTTGGATCAAAAACACCCCTAGCATACTCTGCCAACAACTCTGAAGGGCAACCTGTACTAGCTGGTGCACTCACCATGGAACTAGATTGGGCTGCAGGATCAGCCCCATGGTCATCCCCCTCATTCTCAGGTTAAAAATCTGAATCATGTTCACTATGAGAATGGATTTCTATGTCATCCCCACTCATGTTTTGGGTGCTCATTGTGAAAGTGACATTGCATTTCACAAAATTAAAATAAAATCAGCCTAGTTTAACAAATTGAAATACATTTACAAATTTGAAATTTTAATTTTGAAAACAAAATTTACAATTTATAATTTAAAAATCAGATTTAATTTTATATTATTTAAGAATTAAAATAAAAATATTAAATTAATAAATATTAAATAATAAAATTTGATGTTGAATCTTGAGGGAAAAATGACGAAGATGAATGAATCATTCATCATTTTGCCCTCAAGATTCAACATCAAATCTGATTTTGAGATGAATAAGAAAAAAAAATGATGAATGATTCATTCATCTTCATCATTTTTCCCTCAAGATTCAACATCAAATCTGATTTTGAGTCTTTGAGATGAATAAGAAAAAATAAAACAAGTTGAAACTCAGAAAATAAAACAAGAACAACAAGAAATCTGAAAAAAACTTCAGAAACCTTACCTTGTGCTTGAAAAATATCTCCAAAATGCAGTAGAATCCTTTTCCTCCTCTTCTTCTTCTTGCTGCTTCTCACTCCTATCACACTTGCGATCACTTATTTCACTCCTTCAATCAAACTTCTTCATTGTTTTTCCTCCTCTTCAGTTGGCTGCAAAAAAATCAGACTTTCAAAATGTGACTGAAATGATAAAATTAAAATCTTTTGTGTTGTTTTGGAGGAAGGGGTGGTGCCCACGCCAAATTAGGGTTACCCCAAAACAATAAAAAAACAAAATTTATTTTTAATTTTTAAGTTAAATATGCCCGTAGATGTGGGGCTCGACGGGAGATGGCTAGGCGTCTCCCCACCTCTCGAGAAACGCCTAGGCATCTCCCAAGGAGACTTGGAGACATCGAGATGTCTCTCAAGGAAACTTGAAGACGTCTCCACGTCTCCAAGTCTCCTTGGGATATGTGGAGACGTTTCCCGTCTCTGGCGGAGTACCGGTGGCGGTGGCGGGACGGCGAGAAACGTCAAGTACCCGTTTCCTCGTCGCCGAAATGTCCCCGTTTCCTAAACGTGGCTAGATAGGGGGGGAAATGCGTTTCTGTGGAACATTGGTTTTCTACAATTTCACAATGATCAAATGCATGAAATTTTAACATCTTTTGATCACCAAGATTTCAATGTGGGCAAGATGAGAGTATACGGAGAAAGGATGAGAATAATGTTAGATTATATATTTGTTGGTGGCAAGCCTCACAACATACAACACATGCAAATATAAATTTGAAATTGTTATAACAGTGGTTTTGGTGGCAAGCCTTCCAGAACGGAATATATACTTAATATTAAATTTAGTGGTGAACTGCATGGATTAGCAAAATATACATTTGAAATTGTTATATACTTTTTAGAGGCAATCCTTCTAGAACAAAATACAAGCTCTATATTAAATCTGGTGGTGAATTGAATAAATTGATACTATGAATTAATACCAGTTGAGTATTGATTAAATACACAAATTCTGAGTTAATGATTGCTGGAAATAACCTTTGAAATATATAATAGTCAACATAAAAGATCTGATATAAATCTAATGATCAAGACTAGAATAAAACAAATATCAGAAGAATACCACTATAACAGAATCACTGAATGGTTGATGTAGAAAAATATAGAACAAAAAATATTATTACTTCAAAATCTCCGATTTACTATATGTATAACAACCAATTTGAGTTTGGCCTTCAGCCGCTGAAAAGAATAGCAATTAATAATGTGTTGTGACCCCTTTTAATAGGTATGACAACGTATGTTCATCCACCTCTAATCCTTAGCACAAAATATGCTGCAATTCCTTTGTGATATGGAGCAGCATCTTATACACTTACGCAACATTCAATAATGTACATCAGACCTTCCCAAAGGTTGTGATAAGAATATTAGGTGGTACAACTAGTACCAAATGGTATGCCCAATAGGAATATAATAAATATAGAGAGATACAACCAGTCTTAGGATACTTACATCAAATAAAAAATATATAATATCTGGGAATCTACATACCACACAACAAGTAGAAATTGGAAATACTCTACAGCTATTCAACACCTTGGCTATCTTTGAATGGAATTATTCACATGAATAGGAGAGTTTTTGTTCTCGAATTCATTTTACCAAAAATGGTTTTTGTTATTAAGTATAAATAAGAATATATGTTTGATCTCAAGAGAAAGGGGTTTGATTTCATAAATTTGTTACCTTTCTCTATGCATTGGTCCCATAAGTAAATGTTCCAACATGCACCTAAATTGAAAACATCATTGACCAATAGATTAGGAGTAGGAAGTAGTTTGTATGCATCTTGTGATTCGATGTTTCGTCTAGGGAAATATCCGTAGCAAGCCATGAAGGTTTTATCTAGAGAATTATGTCTTGCATACCCACATTTTGCAGTTTTGTAGTGACGTGTTTTTCTGCTTAACAAGAGTTCTTATGAGTAGTATGTCAGTCTTTGGTCTAGTGAGAGCTTTTGGGACTAAGAATACATTGGGTACTATTACATGTTTATCTATTTGTCTATCTTCATTTGTGATCAATCCTATTAAGGAGACCTCTAGAGAAGCCCTCCTTGGGTCTAGCTTAGCCTAAAGTGGAGAGATTGCCCACTCTCGATAAATTGGTCCATTGTTGCCTTCCCTGATAATAAGTTAGAGGTTTGTTTCTTTGGATTTGACACCCTTGGCACTTAGAGAGTAAGTTGGTTTTAGGGATTTGAGAGCCTACAACTTTGTGCACCAACAGGTAGGGTTCATGAAAGCCATTCAAAAGATGTATGACTCTACATAGGCTAGCATAATTTGTACTAAGTGGACGAAATTTTCCGCTCTTAGGGGATACCCAGAAGAGGACAAGATGGATAGGGTGACTATGGCATCGGAGGATCCAATTCTATGGTGGACTAGGCATGGGCCTAATTCCTTGAAACCACACTAGCTATTTGTTTGTTGTCCAAGGTTTCTAGTTCTTTTGTTGATGAGAGGAATTGGTCTACTTTTAGTTCATCCAGTTTTTGAAGAGGAACCAACTTACCTCTAGGAGGGTAGAGAAGCTTGTAGTTGTACATAGTGCCTTGCATCTCATTGAATGCAACATGCTTATGTAGGAGAGTCCAACATCCTGATGGGATGTAGAGCCGAAGAAGCTAGCATAGGTTGATGGTGATGCAAGATAGACAAGATTAGTTGGTATTAGTTTGGAGGAGCTTGGTGTGGACTTTGGGGATGAATAATGATTAGAGGCATTATGCATTTGGTCAATTATATTTGTAGTTTGAATTTTAAATGTAATCATCATTTTGAATATAATATAGGTATAATGATATTTGGTATTTTCATTGTTCAATTTAATATGTTTATATTTCAAAGTTTCATTTGTTATTCCTCATACATTTTTTATAACTTTTTTTAAGTACTATATATATTTTCCCCACCATCCTCAAATCTAGGCCCTTGGTTTCCCCATCCCCGAGACTTGTGGAACATAGAATTTAAGACCTTTGTTATGCCAAGAATAAACAAAAAAACCCCTTGGAAGACAACCAGGATTTTTTGCCATATAGAGAAAACCAAAAACACTTAAAGGACAAACTTTATCATTACCACCAAGGAAAACCTCATGACCTTAAGTAAGCTCTTTCACAAATTTCCAAACCTTCCATATAGAACAAAAAACAACAGATCCAAATGGCTTAACTTTGAAGCTGCCAAAAAGAATATCCCACATATGGAAAGCATGCCAGTTAGAGGTAGCTTTAGGCACACAATTAGCCAAATTATGTCTTATGAGAATTTTCAAAGGTTCATACTAGACAATGGTTTAACAATCCATTTAACTACAAGAGAGACCCCATAAATCAAGACGTTTCTTAACCCCATACCAGCTGAGACCCTTGGAGCAGTGCATTGGGCCTAAGAAACATTATGCCTCTGCTTGTTACTTCTACCATTACATTAGAGGAAGTTCCTAATAAGATTATTCAACTGTTTAATATGAGAAAAAACTACAAGCAAGTAAAATAAGAAATAAATAGCATATGAAGAGAACACTTTTTGATAATCTTGAATTCTTCCAGCCAAGGAAAAGAGATTACCTTGCCATTTTGAAAATTTACTACTTACTTTATCCAAGACCCATTCCCACATAGTTTTCAGAGAAGGATTTAATGAAAATGGAATACCCAAATATCTTACAATCACATCAAGACCATAACAAATCCATTCCCTATCCAAGAGCCACTTTAGGTAAACTGTATTCCAACTCAAAATGCTAGACTTGTAAGCAACAACCTTAGAACTAGAAGCAGTACAATACAAATCCAGTCTATTATCTAACATTTTGAAATTCTCTTCCTCCAACTCTACAAAAGTTGAGGTATTTTCAACAAATTGCAACTCAACAATAGAATCACTAGAAGGCAAGGACAAACCTTTAACAGGAAAGCCTAATGAAATATCCCTTAACAAATAATGTAAAGATTCTGCAGGAACAACAACTAAATAAGGGGCAATAGGAATCCTTGTCAAATTGACCTATGAAGAGGAAAGGATTCAGACAATTCACCATTGGTACAAATTTATGTAGAGGCATATCTGAACAAACCACTGATCATTCTACAAAAAGAATTATTTGAACCCAAGAGCCTTAAGCATAAGTAGAATAAATGGCCACTCAATCTTATTATAGACTTTCTTAAAATCTGAAAGAGTCACCAACATTTTATTTAGAATAATTAGCCCAATGCATCCCTTACTGTTGATGTTCATAAGCAGCTTTGGGCGAATTCTTCCAGCCCAGATCGCATTAAATGCCAGCCTATCATCTATTTAATTGATGGATGCAATTTATGAAAAGTCACTTCATTTGATAAACATTAATTAATATTGATTTGTGGAGGAGATACGAATTTAATAAAGAGGCACAATCTTGAGAAGGCTGACTTCTTGTAAATTAAAAAGTCATTTTTCTTAATAAGGCCGACATCCTATTTTGAAGAGGCACGTCTCTCCCATTGATTGGTATATATACATCCTCATTTGTACTCCATTCATCATCCATTCATTAGCATTCATTCCATTCATATCCAGTTCGAGTTATCCATGTGTGAATTCATCTCAAGAGCAGACTGAGATCTGAGTAGAAGGCTGAGATTATAGTTAAGCAGTTTGCATCACAGTTTCTGTACTTGCATCAGTTTGTGGTGCTTTGTGTTGGCCTTCTTATCAGCCTACTGTATAAGTGACATTCTTGTTGAGATTCAATAATATAAGAGATATTATTGGCTGGGTTTTTCTCCCTCAAAAGGAGGGTTTTCCTAGGGTATCTGCTGTGTCTTGTGTAGATTTTTGAATTAATTTCTGTGCATTTAAATCTGATCATATAATTTAACATGGTATCAGAGTGGGTTTGAGAAGATCGTGATCAGATTTGTTCTTACAGCGATACTCTATTCTCTTCTTTATATTTCTTTGTCTATCCTCACCTTAATCAAGATGGTGAACGGTTTGAAGATTTAGGATAGACTCGAGGGAGCGTCCAACTATACATCATGGAGGTTTAGGATCATGCTCACCTTGGAAGAGAATGATTTGGCTGAGTTTGTGGAGACCAAACGTCCCGAACCAGAAGAGGAAGAAGAGAAGTTGCAATGGAGGAAGAAAGACATCAAGGCAAAGAAGTTGTTGGTTGATTCCGTCAAAGACCATATTGTTCCGATTGTCTCTAAGTTGAAGACGGCAAGGGATATGTTCAAAACATTGGAGGAGATGTACGAAATCAACAACACAAGCCGGGCACTTGCACTAAAACAACAACTACACCATGTGAAGATGGCGAAAGGAGAAACAATGATTGCCTATTTCATGAGGATTTCGGAATTGAGAGATCAGCTCTCTACAATTGGTCATGTGGTTGATGATAAAGACTTGACGATGCTTGCTCTCAATGGTCTTCCATTATCATGGGAGTCCTACATTCAAGGAATCAGTGCAAGATCCAAACTTGCTAAGTTTGATCCCTTGAGGGCCGATTGCATTCAAGAAGAGTCAAGGTTGGTGGCTAGAGGCGTTGGTCAAAGTTCATCTAATGAAGATATTCATGTTCTCGCCTCCCAAGCTTCGAAGAAGAGAGGAAAAGATGGAAAGAAAGGATTCTTCAAGAGGAATCGAGATAAGGGAAATGATGGTGCCTCCCCTCTCCAAGAAAAAGAGAGACTTGTCCAAGATTCAATGCTTTAGGTGTGATAAGTTTGGCCACTTTGCTAAACATTGTCCATCTAGACCTAAGCAACAAGCCACCGTTGCAGATGTTGATGATGCTTCCCCGCAGAAGGATTCATGTGAATACTTGTTCTATTTGGCATTATCAAGCAATGTACCTACAGACACCAACACTTGGCTGATCAAAAGTGGTGCTTCTTGTCACATCACAGGTTTTAAGGAGCACTTCTCAAGCTTGGTGGAGAGAGTCTTCCGAACAAGTCATTATCGGAGATGATGCAAGCTACTCCGTGAAAGGGATTGGGACCTCTACTCTTCATTTGGATTCCGGCATCACACTTTAGTTGAGTGATGTTCTTTATGTTCCAGGAATCAAGCGCAATCTCATTTCAATTTCAGCCCTAGAAGATAAAGGCTATTTGGTGCAGGAGCACCTAGGAGGCATTTGGAAACACTAGGCAATTTTGGAAGCCTAGGAAGCAATTTTGAGTTTTAATGCTTCAAGGTCATGTTGACCATTTAATTTTGAATTAGTTGTGTTAGTAGATGTTAGAATATGTTAGAAGGAATTTGGTTCAGTAGTTCTTGGTAGATTGGATGAGTTTACTCAACTTGTTTTCCTTTAGGTTTCTCTAGGAGCTAGGAATAAGCCCAAAATGTTGCATTTATGCAATTTTGGCCTTTTGAGGTGGTTAAGTCCGACCAAAGGGATAAGTAACTACTTTTTCTGAACCTTTAAGAGGTGAACCTCGAGTTGGATGGAAGGTTGGAATGTGTGTTGAAGTTGTAATTAGCTTGTGATCAAGAGAACAGGGACAGTTTAGTGTGCATTTTCTGTTTTCTTGTTCTTGTTTCTGATATAGCAAATTAATGAATTGATCAAGGATTTTGGAAGGTTTAGCATGTAGTGAGCCTGTCTTTGAAGCATTGTTTGGAATAGTAGCCAACTAGTTATTCGTTTTCAAGGTTTCTTGTAAATACTGTGTTCTTCCTTCATTTGCAGTTTTGACTGATAAATTGTAGAACAATGGGGTTTTAGCTTGCATTGCCACTGTACTTTGAGTACGGGCTTGTTGGGAATGAAGCTAAACTCCATGACTGTACATATATTAGTAGGGTTCTGTAGAAGTCCAAGAAGTATGTTAAAAGTCTCTTCCTAGGCGAGCTTGGCTATGCCCGGTTAGGAAAGACAGTGCAAAATTGACACTAACGTTGCAGGGGTGTTTACTTTCTGGCAACTTAGGGTATGTGGTGGTTGCAGGAGGTCTCACAAAGGCTTGGCAGGAAGCAGGAGTTCCCTCCTAACCATTTGGTGACTGAAACAAGTTGACAGTTCACAGTGAGGTCAAGAAATGGCTTAAAAAGCCCTAATTCCCACAAAATCAGGGTTACGCCTGTGTACGGACTGAGGAAGCCTAAAACCTCAAAAATCCTTGAGAGGTTAGAAAATGGCCTAGGGTCTCAAAAAGAAGTTTGTGATGAACCTCAGTAGGATTGGAGTTATAGCCTAGTTTCTCGGGCTAAGAGGCCTAATTGGGGCTCAAGGGCTACTAGCCCTTCTTAAACCCTAGACTGGGTTTTGAGAGAAGTGATGGAGATTTGAAGGCTTGTGACTGATCAAGAACCATGGAGGGATGGTTTTGAAGCTATAGAAGACACCACATGCCCCTGCAACAAGTTGGTAAGGTTTGGAGAGTTAGTTGGCCTTTAGGAAGATTAAGGGCCAAGGAGAGAATAGAGGAGTAAGCACCAAGATTGACTTGGTTAGGTGTATGCAGATGATAGTAGGGTTGGCCAGGAGAACCAGGGGTGCCTAACAAGCTTTAGGACCTATAGGTTAAGAAGGTGGAGAGTAACACCAAAGGGGTTTGCATAGGAGTGACCCAGAGCATGGGACAGTGATTGTCTCAGCCAACCCTACCCCAGCACTATCAAGTTGCCTTCTCCAAAGGCAAAGTTCTTGTGTGGATGGAGAATTCCAGCTTCAAGGATGCTCAAGTAATTGGTGTTAGACATGAAAACCTCTATAGGCTATGTACGCGTCCACTGTAGGCATTAGTTCATGATTCTTCAAGTTTATGTGATCTTTGGCATTGAAGATTGGCTCACCTACACTTCCGAGCCTTACCTATCATGGAGAAGATGGTTACGGGTCTTCCTAAGTTCAATTAGGAGAATGAAGGAACTTGCAAAGGTTGTGCATTGGGTAAGAATACAAAAGCTCCTTTCCATAGTAGAGAAAGTAGATCTAAGTGTATTTTAGATCTTATTCATTCTGATTTATGTGGACCTATGTCTGTTCCTTCTTCGAGTGGATTCTTGTATTATGTTCTTTTTATTGATGACCACTCTAGAAAGACTTGGATTTATTTTTTGAAAACTAAAGAGTCCGAGGAAGTGTTAGGAAGTTTTAAGGAGATCAAAGCCTTGGTAGAGAATCTTTCTGGTAAAAGAATCAAGGTCCTCAGATCTGATAATGGTGGAGAATACACCTCTGGTAGCTTTCGGGATTTTTGTGTTGATGCAAGGATTAAGAGGGAGTTCTGTGTTCCTTATAATCCTCAACAGAATGGTGTTGGAGAGAGAGAGAACAGGTCGATCGTGGAAGCAGCAAAAGCCATGATCCATGACCAGGATTTGCAAACCTTCTTATGGGCAGAAGCTTCTAGGACTGCAATATATGTATAGAATAGAAGTCCTCACAAGATCTTGGAGAATATGACTCCGGAAGAAGCCTTCACAGGGAAGAAGCCAGAGGTTAGTCATTTAAGGATCTTTGGATGTCCTGTCTATGTTTATGTTCCAAAGGAAAAGAGAACTAAGTTGGAGCCTTCTGGTAAGAAGGGAATATTTGTGGGCTATAGTGAGACATCAAAAGCCTACAGAATATACATACCAGGGCAAAAATTGATCAAGATCAGTAGGGATGTCACATTTGAGGAAGATGTAGCATTTAGAAGATCCAAGGGAGCTCATGTGGAGATTGACAATGATGAGTCTCCTCAGGATATGGAAGTTGACCATACTCCTGAGATTCAGAGGGAGACTTCAGAACCAAAGGAGGATATTGATCCAGTGGAACCCTTGGAACCTACTGATGGGCCTACCAATATAGTGATTAGAAGAAAGAGACCTCTTTGGGCTAGGCAAACTATGCAAGAGGCTGAAAGGTTCGCATCTCCTAGAGGTACATTCAAAGAAAGTAAAAGGCCATATAATTTCTCTAGTTATGTTGCCTTGATGAGTTAGATTATTGAGTCCGAGCCTTCTAGTGTGGAGGAAGCTTCCAGTCAACAGGTTTGGAGAGATGCTATGTCAGAGGAGTACCAATCAATTCTCGAGAATGATGTTTGGGACATTGTTCCTAGACTTGAGGGAAAATCTATGGTATCTTCGAAATGGCTCTTCAAAATCAAGCATGCTACAGATGGGAGCATTGAGAAGTACAAGCAAGATTCGTGGCTCATGGGTTTTCACAGAAAGAGGGAGTTGATTATGAAGAAACATTTGCTCCTGTTGCTCGCTATACCTCCGTTAGAACCATCATTGCCATTGCTACATCTAGAGGATGGAAGATTCATCAAATGGATGTGAAGACAGCTTTTCTAAATGGTGTGATCGAGGAAGAAGTTTATATTGAGCAACCTGATGGATTTGAGGTTTATGAAAAGGAGTCTCATGTTTGCAAGCTGAAGAAGGCCCTGTATGGGCCTTAAGCAGGCTCCTCGAGCATGGTACGAAAGGATTGATCGTTACCTGTCAAGTTTGGGCTTCTTGAAGAATGATGCTGACTCTAACCTATACTTTAAGGTAATTGATGGTGAAGCATTGATTTTGGTTTTATATGTTGATGATTTGATTCTTACTGGAGAAGAGCACTTAATCATCAAATGTAAGAAAGAGTTGGCCTCTGAGTTTGTGTAATGTCCCCATTTTGGCCCTACACTCTTCATTTGGATTTAGCCTATTTCCGGAAATCCGTAGGCTAAGCTGAGGTGGAAAATTAGGGTTTCCTCTTTCAGATACTGCTTAGTTGGCGTTCTGAGGTTGTTGTGCAGACTTACTATTTATAGCAGTTCACTATTTTTAGCAAGTCTATCTTTTGGCAGTATCTGTCTAGCAGCAGTTCAATCCTTTGCAGTTCAATGTTCAGTTTGGCTTTCTGTTGTTTTGATGTGAACTTACTATTTATAGCAGTTGGCTATTTTTAGTAAGTCTAATTTTGGCAGTAGCATCATCAGCAATTCAGCTCAAGTCATTTTGCTATCCTTCAGTTTCAGTTTGGCTTTGGTTATCTCCATGGATTAAGTTTTTACTTAGTCATTTTTATGTTTCTTAGTTGTACCCCCACGCCTAGGAATGATCACTTCATGTTGTTTTTAAAAGGGGGTCATTAAGGGGTCAATGGTGCATTTAATGAATTATTAAATGCTTTATTGTTGCAAAGTGAAGTTGGATGCCTAAAAGAGGTTGATTAATATTTTATTATTTCAAAAAGTGAAATGCTTAAAGTGGCATTCCTTTTGGAAGTTGTAGTGATTCAACTTCTTGGAATTTGAAGAGTCTCTTGTTGCTTCATTTGCCAATTGAAGCTTATATATTGCTGCTGTTTGAAGAGCTGATTATTTTTAGAAATATTGTAAAGTTATGCTGCTGGTTTGAAATCCAGAATCCGGCTAAGGGAAAGCTTAGCAATTTGTCTCCATTCTTCGGACCTGAAACTATGGTTCCCTAGATGGTGGATTGAGAGTGTGCTTCATTCAGAAGTGCACATTGAGCTTCATTGTTGGAGAATTTGAAGTATTTTTCAGTTTTTGAGCTTGCTGGTTCATTCATGGCTGAAGGTGATTTTTATTAACAGCTCTTTGTACGATTTTAATATGCTTCTGGGTATTGAAGATATGGATTCCTAGCACTTGGGCGCCCCTTCCCATAGAAGATCAGAATTTATTTCAAAGTATTTATTTTTATTCTTGCAAAATCGCCCTTGCTAAGGGCCATACCATGTTGGGAGCATTGAGAATTGTGCAAGTAAATTAATGGTTGCTTTTTGAAGCTGTTTCATCATCATGACATGGGCGCCTATCCTTCAGAGGTTCATTGCAATTGATTTCACTCAATTTGGAGGTAAATTGATAAAGTTATGTGCATTTCATTGATGTACAGTTTGCTGGTCTGATTTTCTGTATTCTCTATTTCTGATCAGACTTGTTAGTTTTTGATATAATGCTGGTTTGAGCTTCATTTCTATATCATTATTGTATTGTAAGAGTTAGAGGAAGTGTTACTCTAACCATTGATTGATTTAGAAACATATCTTTCTTATTTGCAGCTGTTTAATTCATTGTAAAGCTGATTAGTAGTACTAACAGCTATTTATTTTATTTGCTGCAATTAGTTTAAATTTCATACTCCCACGATTGAGTGGTTGAGTTTAAATAGTCATCTTTCTTAATTGTAAGTTTCCCCCCACTAAATAAGTGGTTGTGTGGACTGTATTCCCCCCACGTTAATAAGTGGAAGTGAGGATTTAAATGGTTGGCTTGCCGCCTTTAATAATGTAATAATCTCACCCACTGAATAAGTGGAGTATCCCCACTGCTTGTGGATGCCTGCATCAGCAGATGAATTGTAATTTCAGTTCAGTTTACTCCTAATGATCCTCTGACCATATGCTATCACCTCGCCTACATTGGGATCTTGGTGAACATTCTTGGTTAGAGTTACTTCCATGCTGATTTGTTTTTGGAGCTAACGCTAATCAGTGACTTGTTGCTGGTTTGTTTATTGAATTTTGGGAAAAAATTAAGGGGAATATTTCAGTGGTATCAGAGTAGAAGATCCTGCCATCTTGTTGATCAGTGCTTCATGCTTAGGCAGATGAGTGATAGAGATCTCCTGTACTACATCGAAAGTCAGTGCAGATTCTAGTTCAGTTTCTTGTGGTATCCAGAGGTTGGCTGTTAGGCATGGCTAATGAAGAAGAGATGAAGTTGGCAGAGACTCTCTTTATGGTTGGAAAGAGACTTGGTAAAGAATTTCAGTCAAAGGAAAATGAAGAGAACATTCTTCATTTGTTAGAACAATGTTTGAGACAAGTGAAGCCATCACCTTCAGAGATAATGGAGTTGGCACTAGCTCCTGCAGTGAATTTTTTGAATCAGCCCTATTGGTTGGGGCATCCTGATGAAGAGACCAAGTTGCTGATTTCTTCTTGTTTTATGGAGATAATGAGAATTGTAATTCCCCAGTTGCCCTATGATGATGAAACTATGAAGATCATATTAAAGATGATAGTGGAATGTTTTCAAGATTTGGATGAAACTGGTAGTAGCTTGTTTCCAAGAAGAGCTGCTATTTTAAAAACATTTTCTGAAGTTGGTGCTTGCATCTTATTGATAGAATTTGAGATGGAGAATCAGATTTATCACTTGTTTAATTATCCTTTCACCTCGACCTGGAGTGAGCAAGAAGAGAGTATGCTTGCAGCTGTCATGAATGTTTTAATCTCTACAATTAAAAAAGTTGATAGTCTTCCTGAAAGTGTCCAAACTCTTCTCTTGGATGCTTATAAACGTGAAGAGCAGATTTCTCCCACTGCTGATTTGTTAGTTAAAGAAATTTTCAGTCAATGTGAAGATAAGTTGAAACCATTTTTGAAGAAGACTGTTGTGAACAAAGAGGAGATTTCCGAAGTTGAAGAGGAGGATGAAAGTTGGAATCCCTTTGAAGACATTGCAAAAGTTCAAGGGGTATCTACGGATTTGCACTCATCCAAGCATTCTGTAAAAGAATGTAATGTGTCAGTGGAAGCCTTGAAGACTAGTGAGGTACTCTTGTTTTCTACAGAGGAGAACAGTGAGTTGACTTGTGTTAAGAAGCCTCATGTTGAAGATTCAAAGAAAAAACTTTTGGAAACAAAAGTTGAAACAAAGATGCATGAAGAGGCCATAAGTGTAGATCCAAATGAAAGAGAAGTTCGATTAGTAGAAGATATGTGTTCAATCAGCAATTTGCTTCTTCACAATTCTAGAGAATGTTGGTTTGAAAGTCAAGTCAAGGAGGAGAAGAAGAAAGAGGAAGATGAAGTCTCTTCCCACTTCAAAGTTGATTTGATCAATTCTTTTGAATCATGTGTAGGAGACAACATGGAAGGTGAAGTTTCTAGTAGTTATAAGGCAGATTTTTCTTCACCGGAAATCAAGCTAAGACAAAAAGCTAAGGAATTGGAAGGCACTATGGATGGAATGATGAAGAGTGTTCATCACATGCGAGACAAGTTGAGGAGTACAACTCAAACCATTTTTGAAATCTTTATCCATCAAAGTTGTTCTACATCATCTCAGCCAGTATATAATGATTGCAGCTCAAGTTCACACATTGCTGATAATGGAATTCAAATTTTGTCAAATCTTGATAGAATTCATAGACATGTAGAACAGATGATTTATGATGTGCCTAGGGGAGAAGTTGTATGTTGCATTTCTATTGATGACATGAAGTCCATTAAATTTGCCTTGGAGGAAATTAAATCTAGTCTTTTGCACATCATTCGTGACAAAGACTTAGTGGCCAATATTGCTGACAAGGCATTGGAGTGGCATGAGCTTACCAAAACAAAGTTGCAAGAAGTGCATGAGACTCTAATTGAAGCAGAGAATCAGATTTCTGCTGTTCAATATTCATGGGAGCAAGAAAATAGAAGAAGAGCAGAGGAGCTTCAAGAAATTCTTGATGAGTTTGATCTCATACAAGAAACATATGATTTGGAATGCTGTCCTAAGAGACCAAAGCATTCAAATTCTCAAGCTTATCAAGCTTTTGACAATCTCTTGTATGAAGAAGGTTCTAGTAAGGTTTATGTAAATCCTCTTTTTGAAAATGACGAAGAAATTGCTTCAGAGATTACTGAAGAAGGGGATTTGAGTTTGTCTTCCAGCATTGGAGAGTTAATACGTGAGTTGCACGAAGTTGAATCTACTGCTGCTCCTAGTGCAACCATTCAGCAAGAATTGGTAACTCTTGAAACACAAAGAAATGAAGGCATTCTTATTGTTCATCAACAAAGAGTTGATGGGTTTGTTGATGAAGGTTTAATTTATTTTTTGATGAGGATGCTTGTGAGACTCATATCAGATTTTAGTTCATCACCATCTTCTCTTAGAGTGATAGATTTCAGAATTGTATTTGATGAAGGATTCATGGAATCTTTCCGGCAAGTCATATCACAAGATTCTAGATTTGATTTCTTCAATGAACAAAGGTTGGTTGAATACTTCTTGGAATTTCAAGAAGTGGCATTGCAGATGGAACGAGTGAATCAAAGGATTCGTGTGAGAGCAATTATCAGTTTGAGAAGTGGTTCTTCATGGTTGTTAGTTTGGGATCCTGGCATTACTTGGGAAGAAGGTAATTTCAAAATAGATAGACCAGCATATAATATTCAGAGTGTAGTTGTGACCATTTGCTTATGTGTTGGAAAATGTCTTCAATTGAAAATCAGTGTTTGGGATCTCAAGCATTTTCTTTTGAAGAATGGAATGCATAAAAAGAAGGTTGGATGGAGAGATAAGTGTCAAAAATTCTGTTTTATGTTTGCTGCTCCCTTCTTTCTATGTCATTGCCTCTTTATTTCTGATCATACATTGGTGTTCTGGGAAGAAAATATGATCAGAAGTTGGTTTGTGGTGGCATGGGGTCTCTTGCTAAAGGTGCCACCAGTGTGGTTCATGAGCAGTTATGCTCATTTTGATAAAAAATTCTTGTGTTGCAGCTGCTGTTTGTCTTCTTGGATGCTGATTTTCCAAAAATCAGATCTCAAGATGATTATTTCAGACCTCTTAGGAAGCTGGTTATTTCATTTCCAGGCCTCTCCACCTCCTATTTGGATTGAATTTCTGTCACAAATGAGCAAGGGAATGTTTCAGTATGGTCAAAGTTCAAGTATGGGTTGTTCATTGATGGTTGACAATGAATTTTGTGGTACCAAGTCATTAATTACTTTTTGGGACAGCGAGTTATTAGCTGATTTGATTTGTCAAATTGAGACTCTTGATGTGAGACATGTGAATATTTCTTGGAGTTCTTTCAGTGAAATCAGTTTGCTTCAAAGGAAGCATTGTGCATCCTCTTGGATAGGGATGGAGTGTGGAGTGTTGCTCTTGGTTTGGCATTGGTTTAGAAGCATATTTGAAAATATTTTTGTTGCTGATCAGAATTATGACAACAAGATTTGGAGGTCCTACAGACTGATATGGGACCCGGGCACTAACATGTTTGGTGCATTGTTTTTTGTGGATTGTGACATGTTGATCCACTTTGAGTATTCAATTGTTTTAATCAGAGTAGCACAACGGATTAGAGGAACGGTGTTCCTGAGAAAGATTTGGAATCCTGGTATCACTTGGGTTTTCTATTCCACAGTTGAAGATGATGAAGCCAATGATGGTCTTCTAGAATTTATTCCCATGATGTTTCAGTTTAATTTTAATCTAGTGATTTCTTGTGTTGGCATCCAGCAGTGCAGTGCTTACATCAGTTGGTGCTATCCTTCTCCTAGGATGATTTGGGACCCTGGGATCCTATTTGGCATGGTAAAGATCAAATTGTTTCTTTGGAGTGTGATGGCATTGCTTGAGGACAAGCAATTTTGGGAAGGGCGGACTGTAATGTCCCCATTTTGGCCCTACACTCTTCATTTGGATTTAGCCTATTTCCGGAAATCCGTAGGCTAAGCTGAGGTGGAAAATTAGGGATTGCTCAGTTGGCGTTCTGAGGTTGTTGTGCAGACTTACTATTTATAGCAGTTCACTATTTTTAGCAAGTCTATCTTTTGGCAGTATCTGTCTAGCAGTAGTTCAATCCTTTGCAGTTCAATGTTCAGTTTGGCTTTCTGTTGTTTTGATGTGAACTTACTATTTATAGCAGTTGGCTATTTTTAGTAAGTCTAATTTTGGCAGTAGCATCATCAGCAATTCAGCTCAAGTCATTTTGCTATCCTTCAGTTTCAGTTTGGCTTTGGTTATCTCCATGGATTAAGTTTTATACTTAGTCATTTTTATGTTTCTTAGTTGTACCCCCACGCCTAGGAATGATCACTTCATGTTGTTTTTAAAAGGGGGTCATTAAGGGGTCAATGGTGCATTTAATGAATTATTAAATGCTTTATTGTTGCAAAGTGAAGTTGGATGCCTAAAAGAGGTTGATTAATATTTTATTATTTCAAAAAGTGAAATGCTTAAAGTGGCATTCCTTTTGGAAGTTGTAGTGATTCAACTTCTTGGAATTTGAAGAGTCTCTTGTTGCTTCATTTGCCAATTGAAGCTTATATATTGCTGCTGTTTGAAGAGCTGATTATTTTTGGAAATATTGTAAAGTTATGCTGCTGGTTTGAAATCCAGAATCCGGCTAAGGGAAAGCTTAGCAATTTGTCTCCATTCTTCGGACCTGAAACTATGGTTCCCTAGATGGTGGATTGAGAGTGTGCTTCATTCAGAAGTGCACATTGAGCTTCATTGTTGGAGAATTTGAAGTATTTTTTAGTTTTTGAGCTTGCTGGTTCATTCATGGCTGAAGGTGATTTTTATTAACAGCTCTTTGTACGATTTTAATATGCTTCTGGGTATTGAAGATATGGATTCCTAGCACTTGGGCGCCCCTTCCCATAGAAGATCAGAATTTATTTCAAAGTATTTATTTTTTATTCTTGCAAAATCGCCCTTGCTAAGGGCCATACCATGTTGGGAGCATTGAGAATTGTGCAAGTAAATTAATGGTTGCTTTTTGAAGCTGTTTCATCATCATGACATGGGCGCCTATCCTTCAGAGGTTCATTGCAATTGATTTCACTCAATTTGGAGGTAAATTGATAAAGTTATGTGCATTTCATTGATGTACAGTTTGCTGGTCTGATTTTCTGTATTCTCTATTTCTGATCAGACTTGTTAGTTTTTGATATAATGCTGGTTTGAGCTTCATTTCTATATCATTATTGTATTGTAAGAGTTAGAGGAAGTGTTACTCTAACCATTGATTGATTTAGAAACATATCTTTCTTATTTGCAGCTGTTTAATTCATTGTAAAGCTGATTAGTAGTACTAACAGCTATTTATTTTATTTGCTGCAATTAGTTTAAATTTCATACTCCCACGATTGAGTGGTTGAGTTTAAATAGTCATCTTTCTTAATTGTAAGTTTCCCCCCACTAAATAAGTGGTTGTGTGGACTGTATTCCCCCGTTAATAAGTGGAAGTGAGGATTTAAATGGCTGGCTTGCCGCCTTTAATAATGTAATAATCTCACCCACTGAATAAGTGGAGTATCCCCACTGCTTGTGGATGCCTGCATCAGCAGATGAATTGTAATTTCAGTTCAGTTTACTCCTAATGATCCTCTGACCATATGCTATCACCTCGCCCACATTGGGATCTTGGTGAACATTCTTGGTTAGAGTTACTTTCATGCTGATTTGTTTTTGGAGCTAACACTAATCAGTGACTTGTTGCTGGTTTGTTTATTGAATTTTGGGAAAAAATTTAAGGGGAATATTTCAGTTTGAGATGAAAGACCTTGGGCTTATGCATTACTTCCTTGGCTTAGAAGTCTGGCAAAAACCAGATAAGATGATTCTAAGTCAAGGGAAGTACACCATTGATATACTTAAGAGGTTTGGTATGTGTTGTGACCTTTTTCACACATCGCCCCATTCGAGATGGGGACCCCTAATTTTTGCTCCATTCTGGTCTTTTGGCTTGGGTTTTGTCTCTCCCTCTCTCTCTCTGTCTCTTTTCTGATGTCTGTCTTTCCGGGATGTCTCCATCATCGAGCTTAAACGTGAATTCGGCCAAGTCTGAAATTAGGGTTTCATCGTTTCTGGTCAGTCCAAGGTCAAGTAAAGTGAATAAATTGAAAATTGAGCTTAACATTGTTGTTAATGTGCCTCCAGCAGGCTCTCAACTAATTTTCATCCGATTCCGAGGTACTTACTATTTTTAGTAAGTGCATATTTCAGGTCAGTTCGTCAGCATTTTTTGGAATTCCAACAGTCACACGGCATTCAAAACATATCAAGTTACTCACGTGCAAAATTTGAGCGAAAACGGACAACGTACTATTTTTAGCAGTCAGGCTTCGGGCACAAATTTCATGGGTCAGATGTAGAGTTTTTCTTTGCATGTTGGCATATTCCTTCTGGGTTTTTCGAGACCTTCGCGATGATATAACATGCATGTCGAGGCGACCACTTTCAGAATTCAGTCTTCCGAGGCTATTTTTAGGGTTTGCATGTCGAAGTTTCTTTTGCATGTCAGGTGATTCCTGATGGGTTTTCCGAGAGCTTCGCGATGGTGTGACATCCAAACAGAGATAACTACTCAGTAAGGAACTTGCTATTTTTAGCAGGTGTGTCCCGGCAGCCGCCTCCCAGCAGTTCAGAATCACGAGCTGATCGTAGTGCCACAAAAGCAGAGGCGAACAGAGTTCATTTGATACGCATGCAAAGCAAATTAGGGTTTCCAGCTTCGGGGCCTAAAAATAGGCGTAAAAACTCAGAATCTTCAAAATCCGGTGTAAACCACCGCGATCAGCGTTCTTCAGGCTATCCGCTGGTGAAATTTCAAGTCGATCGGAGCACTTACTATTTATAGTAAGTCAGATTGGAAACATGCTAAAAATAGTAAATCAAGTGCATGCGTCAGTGTCAGCAGTCAGGTCACGTGGTGAGGAGCGCCTCATTAAAATTTCAAGTCAATCGAAGCAGTGGAGCCATCAGAAACATGAGGTTACTATTTATAGTAAACTACCTCTTGAAATGGGCTAAAAATAGCAGGGTGATTAAAAATGGCAGTGTTAACAGGACAACGAGGTCAGGAGGATGCAGTGTGCAAAGTTTCAGGTCGTTCTGAGCTTTCGAAGTATGAAAATCAAGAGGCTTACTATAAATAGCAAGGCACGGATAAGCTAGCAGAAGAAGGTAAAAATGTCTAAGTCTGAGTTTCATCCAGCAGACACCTCCAAATGCGCCCAGCTTGCCTTCAGATGTTTGAAATTTTTTCTAAGGCATTAAAAATCCGCCTGCCACCTCCAAATGCGCCCAAGGCACAAGTGGTCAATGAAAGTCAACAAGGTTTATCCTGTTGGCATAGCAAAATGCGCCCACTTCAAGAGTTGTTGAAATTTTTTTCTAAGGCAAACGAAATATCCTCCACCATGGCCTAAATGTGCCCAACAAGCAAGAAAGTCAGAGAGGTCAAAGGGTTTTATCCTCCTCCCATGCCAAAATGCGCCCAAGGAAGAGTTGGTGCAAGATATTTGAAATTTTTTCTAAGTATGAGTCTCGTCCTTCACACATGCTGAAATGCGCCCAGCTAAAAAGTGGTCAAAGCAAAGTCAAGGAGTTTCATCCACCAGCTAGGCTGAAATGCGCCCAAAGGCTGCCATGTGAGGACAAAAGCTGGAAAATGAAATGAGTCAACAAGTCAAATCCTTCACCTACATGGAAATGCGCCCAAATGGGGCCACATGAGGACAAAAACAAGGAAGCTCAAAAGCCACATGCCTAGGCGTTGAAAGTCTTCATTCCTCTTGACATGCTCAAATGCGCCAAGATTGAGGTGTAAAGGGTAAGTAAATGAAGTAAAAGGGTGAGTAAATTCCTCAATGGCGTGGTGAATACAAGGATAAATGATAGGCGTTATTCTCCATCATGTGCAAAATGCGCCCAAGGTGGTAAGTCTTTAGAAGATTTTTTCCTAGGCGTGGTGAAAGGTGATGAATTCTAGGCGTGGTTTTTGATTTTCCTCCATCAAGTGCTAGGCGCCAAGGGTGATGGGAGTTATAAGGTGTTAAAAATTTCCTAAGACATGTGAGGTGTGAAAATAAAATGCTAAGTGTATTATGCGCCTTGAGTATGAAATAAAGTATATGATGAGTGATGGGAATTTTTCTAAGGCATTGGAGCTTCAAAAACATTTTTCAAGTGTGGAGTAAAATACGAAGTGGTGGCTAGAAAAATAAAATGTGCCAGGCACCTCTGTGGATAAAATTTTCTAAGTGGAGTTGATATTTTCACAGGCAAAGTTGATCGAGTTGGATATAAAATTTTCTAAGGGAAAATTTTCAAAGTGATTTAAAATTTTCTAAGGCACAAATGTTTTGTCTTAGAAAAATGCCCAAGTCTGGAGAGGTGATGGAATTTTCCTTGAAACACAGCAAAGTTGCCAGAGATGAAGTCGGTGAATGCCAGCTCCACAGGATTGATAAAATTTTCCAAGTCAGAACAAAATTCTCAGAGGGGATCGAAGAACGAGAATAAATTTGATGAAAGAATATTTTCTAAGGTTCAAAATTCAAGAAAAATAAATGAACCCGTTCGTTGGGTACCCATGAATTCGACGCGTTCCGGAGAAAATTTTCTTCTGGGTATCGAAGATTGCCGATGAGGAGTTGATTTTAAGGTCTTCCACAGTTCGCTGAGGCCTTCGGGATGAAGATTTTAGATGGGCACCAGGTTGGTGAGTTTTCCTAAGGGAAAATTTGAAAATTTTCTTAGGCAAAATGAAGAAAATTGTGTTTTCAAGGTGAAATTCTCCAAACGATGAATTTGAAAGAAACTGCCTAGGTGAATTTGCTCAAGTTCTTCGTGAAGATGATCTTCTTGAGCTAGAGATGAATAAAATCAAAGTTGTCAGAGCTCCGGCAGGTGAAATGAATTTCTTGAAGATGCGGTTGAAGTTATGATACGCCCTTGAGGAGGATGAAATTTGGCTAAGGCATGAAGAATTTGAACGCTTGGAGATCAAAGCATGAAAATCTGGGTAAGTGAGTTAATCTTGCATTATAAAGTGTTCTAACGCTTCTCTCCTTGCTTGTTTTGCAGGAGGAGTGTCGAGGCCAGAGCACGATGACTTGAAGTGGTGAGGCACGATGATATTACAACCTTCGGAGGAAGATAAAGTTACAAGTTTCAATCTTGAAGGAAGAAAAAGTTATAGGAAAATGGCTAAGTGTTAGCTCAAGTGACAAAGATGAAGACCCTCAAGTGGAAGAAGTTGAAGAACAAAAGTCAAGAAAGAAGATCAAGAATAGTGTGAACGCGTCTGCAAACGGAATCTTCTAGAAGGATGATGGTGGACATTATGGCACATTTATTACCCCACTCTCCTTCGTGGCGGTTTTTAGGGCAATATTGTTTAGGGCTGAGGTGGCGCGATTCTGGCCACTCTATTGATTGTAACCCTAGCCGTCTTTTGGGACTTGGCTAGCTATATAAAAGGGGAGTCCCCCCTCATTTGTATTTCATTAGAGTTAGATTAGACATTGGAATAGTAGACAGTAGACATTGAGAGAGTATTAGCATTAGAATTAGATAGTGTAGCATTGTAGAGCATTTTGCATAATTTGGAGAAGAAAGAAAGTTTTCCCTTTGAAAACTTTTGAGGAGATTGTTGTGTAACACATTTTATGATAATAGATCTTTTCATTGATGATGGAATTAGCCTTGTCATGAAATGCTAGCAAGGTTTCTTCTTCCTTTCGTATCCAAGTAGCTTAAATTCATGCAAGTAGCTTACTTTGGTGTGTGGTGTTTTATTGAGATAGCTTCGCTTTATTCCATACCACTAGCGGCTTGTTGATGATAAGTCCTTGTGTGGTCAACTGGACATTACATTGAGTTTAACTTCGGTTGTGGTTTACATACTTATATGCGTCGTTCTGATGGTGTATGTATGTTAAATTATAACTTGAACATCTTTTGCTATCCCTTGAAGATTGCACCGATTTTACTGAGGCTGTCCGACGGAGGCTAGGTGAAATCGGTTGAAGTCTATTGAAACAAAGCTCCACATATCCTGCATTTAGAATAGAACATAAACTTCTTAGGCCCTACACCCTTTTAAATTCAGTTCATTTCCGGTTAGAATTAGGAAACTTGCGCTCACCTGCCAAATCATTTGAATCACACGAAAGCCCTTAGTCTACTATTTGTTGTTAGCCGTCGAACAATTGTGTAAGTCCCCTTGACATACCAGCAATATCACATCGAGCCAAACTGAGCCTATTCGCACTTAAGGAACCTTGGAGTTGAAAGCATGATCTTACTCGCAATCTTAGCATGTGAATACTTTGTTCAAGAGAGGATAGAGCGTGGGAGACTTTATTCGTGTTGCGGTCTCAAAACCCGCCACAAAGATGATGGATTGCAAATCCATGTCTACACCTATGGAGACCAACCTACATAAATTGAAGGAGGAGCAGCTAGTTCAAACTTGGTGGATCCTACAATGTACAGATAGCTGATTGGGTCCTTCATGTATCTAGTTAACACTAGACTAGATATCTGTTATGTGGAGTGCTCTTAGTTAGTTCATGTGTGAACCGAGACAGATACATCTTGTTGCAACTAAACATATCTTGAGATACTTGCGTGGCACAGTTGGATATGGGTTGAGATATTCTTTAGATGCGGACTTGGAGCTGTATGGTTATACTGATTCTGATTGGGCAGGGAGTGTCACAGATCGGAAGAGCACCTCTGGATGTTGCTTCAGTTTGGGATCTGCTATGATATCCTGGTGCAGCAGAAAGCAGTCATCTGTAGCATATAGTATAGCAGAGGCAGAATATATTGCAGCTTGTATGGCAGCTCGGGAAGCAGTGTGGCTTCGTAAGCTCCTTGCAGGATTGTTTGGACAATCAATGGAGCCTACTATCATCCATTGTGATAACCAGAGTTGTGTGAAGCTTTCTGTCAATCCTGTGTTTCATGATAGAACCAAGCATGTTGAGATCAAATACCACTATATTAGAGATATGGTATTGAGGAAGGCTATATAGTTGAAGTATATCAACACTGATGAGCAGACGGTAGACATTCTCACCAAGCCTCTCTCCAAAATAAAGTTTGTGTACTTTCGAGATAAGCTTGGTATGGTGGAGAATCCAACCTTAACTGAGAAAGAGTCTTAGTATCCGTGATCCTCTGTAATGAGTTCTTCTATGTGATAGGAGTTCGAGGTGAAATCCCTTGGTAACGAGTTCTTCTCTGTGAGTGAAGTTCGAGGTGAAATCCCTTGATTAATGAGTTCTTCTCTGTGAGAGAAGTTCGAGGTGAAATCCCTTGATTAATGAGTTCTTCTCTGTGAGAGAAGTTCGAGGTGAAATCCCTTGATTCCACCCTTTGAGAGAGTCATGGTGGATGTCATGTGTGTGACTCCAAGACAGCATCACGTGAGAGAGTTCGTGATGATTTTCTTGTACTTGTGTTTCACCCTCTGGGAGAGCCATGGTGAAAGTCATGTTGAGGTGACAACATCACGATTATGGTTGTAGCCATTATGGTTGATATCATGTTGAGGTGATATCTAATATCACGATGAGGTGATATTCTTCTTTTCCACTTATGTTTGTAGCCATAATGGTAGACATCACGATGAGGTGAATTGTCTTGTGCAGCTAGAAGTATCCTCCCTAGCTGAGAGGGAGTGTTGATGTTCATAAGCAGCTTCGGGCGAATTCTTCCAGCCCAGATCTCATTAAATGCCAGCCTATCATCTATTTAATTGATGGATGCAATTTATGAAAAGTCACTTCATTTGATAAACATAAATTAATATTGATTTGTGGAGGAGATACGAATTTAATAAAGAGGCGGGATCTTGAGAAGGCCAACTTCTTGTAAATTAAAAAGTCATGTTTCTTAATAAGGCCGACATCCTATTTTGAAGAGGCACATCTCTCCCATTGATTGGTATATATACATCCTCATTTGTACTCCATTCATCATCCATTCATTAGCATTCATTCCATTCATATCCAGTTCGAGTTATCCATGTGCGAATTCATCTCAAGAGCAGACTGAGATCTGAGTAGAAGGCTGAGATTATAGTTAAGCAGTTTGCATCACACAGTTTCTGTACTTGCATCAGTTTGTGGTGCTTTGTGTTGGCCTCTTATCGGCCTATTGTATAAGTGACATTCTTGTTGAGATTCAATAATATAAGAGATATTATTGGCTGGGTTTTTCTCCCTCAAGAGGAGGGTTTTCCCAGGGTATCTGCTGTGTCTTGTGTAGATTTTTGAATTAATTTCTGTGCATTTAAATCTGATCATATAATTTAACACTTACCAGCTCATGACTGGATTATCAAGAATATATCGCCCCTGTACAAAACTGGATTGAGTAACACAAATAACATTAGGAAACACTTTTTACATCCTCAATGCAATAATTTTAGCAAAAAATTGTAAGAAATGTTCATTAAGGTTACAGGCCTCTAATTATTCATCTAAGAGGGGTCAGCACCTTTAGGGATAATTTTAATAATACCATTATTAATATTCTTACCCAAGGAACCATTTAATATGGCTTCATTATTCACTTAAAGTAGAATTCTGCTAACTTCCAGTACTATTATCTTTCTAAAATTCCACAAGAAACCCATTACATTGGGGAGCTTTCCCCCTTTTCATATGTCAATAGCATTAGAAACCTCATCAAGAGAAAGATGTTGATCTAATGCAATAGAATTACTTTGGATGAGTTTGCAAGGAACAACTTTAGCCATAGTACTTCTTACATGAAGAACAGTATTAATAGTATCTCCCAAAGCAAAAAGGTTACCATAAAAATTAGAGAAGGCACATCTACTGTCAGAATCCTTCTTTAAACAAAATGCCATTCATATTAATAGTAGAACTATTTTCCCTTGCATGCTTAACTTTCAAATATTTAAAGAAAAACTTAGACCCTCTATCTCTCAAATGAAGCCACGTGAGTCTATGTCTATATCTAGCACCTCAAGCCTTATAAAATTGGCCACACCTCAAAAAGTGTTTAATTTCAATAGCCTCATTTTGCAAATTGACATCAAAATGACTACATTGAAGCTGAAGCTTATTTTTCACGGAAATCAATTTCTCCTGCAATCTTCTACCTCGTTCAGCTTTACATTTGGTCTTATGTCTACAAAATATTCTCATAAAGAAAATAGCAAAGTCAATAGCTTTATCCGACCTGCTAACAAAGGACCCCACTGAAAATTTACCAAAAATTAATACCCAAATATTGTACAAGGTATTAGCACAGGAGGGGTTTTTCAAATTAGAATATTCAACTTATAAAGCTTTTTAAAGATATTGGGAGATTTAGAAGGATAAGAAATAGGAAACAATTCAATCTCCACTGGGTGATGTGTAATGTCCCCATTTTTGGTGTCCTTATTCAGGCTAGTTTGGTTTTGACTCATCAATCTATCCCATTTGTACATGAATCAATTGTTATCCTAAGGGCATTTTTAAGTTTTCAACATCTATGGTGGGTTGAAAGATGGAAGTAATCAATTTTGTGCATTTGGGATCACCATAGAGATGAAGATCTATGCTTGAACTTGGTGACCTCACAAAGAAAAAGGTTATAGTGGATTGCATCTTCAAATAATTTGGACCTTTATATTTTATCATATTGGAATGAAAATTTCAAGGTTGTAGCTAAGATCAAGAAGTCCTTGTCGACATACCTTGGTTTTATGTAAAATAAATCTTTTTTTTATGGGATATGGTTGGTACAAGGAAATAGATATACATGATATCCTAGATGTAGAGTGGCATGGATAGCTGTTGATATTAATATTAGAACAAGGAATAAGCACTTAGTAGCCAATTTATGTTGTTCATTCTGTGAAATAAACTTCAAGTTTCTATTCCTTTTACAAGTATGGGTTTTGTGACGGTAATCTGAACTATTCAATTGCTAAGAATTCCTTGAATTATTTATCACGTTTCTTCTTTATACATATAAACTGTTGGACGTTTTCTAGAATTACTCAGTGTATTTAGATCTTGTTGGTAATCATGAAAACAAGAAGACACAACTCAACCTGGAGCAGTTCCTTAGAAACAGGAATTTATGATGCTCTATACTATTTATTTTCTATCACTTATGTGGGAGAGAAATATGCTAATTTCAATGAAGAAAGTGAAACATTGCTTCTTTTCCTTCCTTTAAGTAAGGTCTTATACAATGTGTCCTTGAAACAAATGTACTAGGAGCTGAGGATGATTGGTGAATTTATTGTCTCATGGCGATCAATTACAGATTTCCCTGGAAACCTCAAAAGGAATTTAAGGAACGATATATATATATATCCTTGTATCAAGATGGAGAAAATTTAGATGTCTTTAGGCTATAGTTTTTCCAAATAAATGTGACTTACCTTCACCTTGTAATTGTTCAGGATTTACTTGTATAAGACACCAGAAATAAATTTTGTTGGCACAGAATCTCAACATTTACAAGACAAAACAAGAATATATTTCATGCTTGCTGATACATAATAAGGATATACAGTTGAGCTTGTGTTATCATTTAGACAACTAATATATGGGGATTAATGTTTGATAGCATGCATATAGTATGAAAAACAATATAGAATGCCTACATTTTCCATAGTCCTTATCACAAATAATTGAGAATTATGTAGAGTATCCTTTGAGAGGTGTTGCATGTTTTCCTTTGCAAACAATTAGATATTTTTCTGTGATCCTGTTTAGAGGGAGCCTAGCTCATGTAGATTCCAATTAATATGAGACCCAAACACTCAAGGTTTGAGCTTGAATATATTGTGAAATTTCATGCAACTTTTTATGATCTTTGTTGAGAACTTGAGTTGTTTCCTATTCTATTTGGCAGTTTGTAGTAGTTCATAGAGATATTCTTTGTTACCAATTTAATTTATGCTGATTTGAAACTGTGTTTGTATTTTACTATATACATTTTTGATAGTTTTTCCTAAAAGGTTAAGTTTCACCCAGGCTGAGATATTTGGATGCTTTGTTAATTACTCACTCACATGCAGATGCTATTGGAGGTATGTGTCTGACGTTTCCAGTTCTTGGTAGTGTTGTTATTACTTGATGGCCTATTTATCATAGATTCATAAGCAACCTAAAATTCTCATGATGCATATCTGTCTTGGTTATTATGAATTTTTGAATTAGTGTATATATGATGTGCATGTTTCAGTTATCTTTTAGGGCAGGGATTGATTCTTATGTGAGATTAATTATAGAATTGTTGTGCCATTGGGGTTACTTCTCTTGTTGAAGGTAATTGTTGTGGCCAGGGTTATGAAAAGAATTCTCGGAATCAGCATCAAATCTGTCAAGTTTATTTATGAGCAGCAAAGGAGGTTAGAAAATTAACGTGATTAAGGGAGGCCATATGGCCTGCAGGAGACATCAAATAAATTGAAAACTATACTTTTTGGAAAGTAAAAACCTAGAGCTAGTCAACAATATTATTTTCCTATTTTCAAAGTCCTTACATGTCTGGTCATCCACACGTTTACACCTGGATGAAAATAACTGTATAGATAGCTTTCAGTCAAGTTTACTGGCAGTTGTAACTGGTATCAATAGATCCACAAATGACTTTGTTTGCTAAACATGAAAAGCTCATTTTGCAAGTAAAGAACGAGTAAATAAAAAGCAATTTGAGGTTTAGGAAGTATAAATATTGATGAAAAATACATTGGAGGGATAGATAGAAAAAACAATCAAGAAACAAGTAGTAGAGGATTGGAAAGAAAAATAATGAAGAAAAACATTGGAGGATTGAAAAGCAAATAGAATGATGAAAAATGTTTTAGACATATAGAAAGAATATAGTTTAAAATTATGTTGCCTAGTTATGGGTAAATGTACAATGTAATTTTTTTTTTAAGGATGCCTAGATAGAAGAAGATGCGTATACATCTGTATGAACTATTAAAAAAATAATAAAATATTGACTTATTAGGAAATTAAAAATTTCAAAAACTAGAATTCCTCTTGCAAAAAAGGCTATAACATGGTGTAGAACAGGGGGATTCGCTACTCACGAGTCCTCTTCATTCAGAGAGCCTCACGGGGCGAACTTCCCTAAACTACCTCAAGGAACAACATGAAAGTTTCAGAATCCGAAAGAGCAGGTCACAGAGATTTTCTGGACAAACTGACAAGCTCTCGGCTAGAGGATGTCAGCGCAGGATACGGACGACAGCGCGACGCGCTGGCGTCTCGTACGGACCAGAGAACGAGAATGTCTCAGAAAACAACAAAGTGAATGCTTTTATCCTAATTACTGAGAACTAACAGAATGTAGGAAAATGACAGGACATGATAAAGTAACAGAAAGTGATAGAAATGAAATAAAGTAAAGTAGAGAAGATAAGGAGGAGAAAGGGAATACTTACGACCGTGCGAGTGATGAAGCTTCCAGCTCGTGAGTGTCTTCAATACCTGCACACAAGAGGGAGAGAGAAATTGTTGGGGCTGTATAGGGGCTTGCCTTAGTCAGACCCCGTTTTGGTGTTCCCACCTCCACGGACAGCTAGATAGATAGACAAAAATGTATAGATGAAGTAAAGGGCATTAAAGCACTACAAAATAGTGTTATGCTACTCAACCAAGTAATAGAGGAGAGGAGTGAAAGCTTACCACCTCCACCAAGAGCGCTCAAGGCTAATGGAGGAGAGAATGAGAGGAACTCAAGCCTCTACTGCAATGGTGTTTTGTTCCACATTTGCTCTACTGAAGTGGTGGAGTGTTGATGTTGCTACCGTGAAGTGTAAAGTGTTTGGAGATTGAAGAGATGGTTAATGAAGAGCTAAGAGAGGGCTCAGAGAGAGCTAGAGAGTGAAAATGGATCAAGAAGAGGTGAATTTGAAGAGGAGATGAAGGAAATGGCCATATTTGGGTCGGTCGGCCGAGCAGGGCGTTACAAGTCGACTCCCAACAGGAAATGTAACGCATCTGCAGGCTCTAGACGCGAGAATTTATTAGGGACGTAAGTGCGCCGCACGGACGTTTGCGCGCCGCGCGGGCGTCCTCGACAAAAACGCCTCCACCGACACTCAAAACATGTGCCAAGTGTGATGCAAGTAGCGGGCTTAGGTGGAATTAAGTCTCCGAACTTGGTTTTCTAAGGTGGATAAAGGCAAAAAAGGGATTTGCACATGGGGTGCAAATTCACTCTTATACACACGGATAGATGAAATTTTAGGAGGCAATTTCAAAGCATAGTTTACAAACTTGCTGAGTACTTACATGATTCTTTCTTGGGTGTGGATTCACTATGTTCAGCCATGGGCAAATTGATGATGAGAGTACTCACGAGTACAAGCAACTTCGATGCCAAAACTTTCCGCATGTGAGATTCATTGGGGGATGCAGTGAAAACATGGAAATTACACTAAAAAGCTTATTTTAGAATCCCCACATCCACATATCTTCCTCACACAACATTTTTACATCCTTTGAGCATCCTTGAGTGAATTGGAGAGGATTTGGAGAGTAGATTTGAGGAATTTTGGGTTTCCGGGTTAGTTCCTTTTATTTTTTCAATCATGTAAATTTGTTTTAGAAGGTTATTATTAAGTTTGTAAACATTATATACAATTTTATATGCAATGAATTTGATTTACAATTTTTTTTTGCTGATTTATGTTTTTTTTGAATGAAATTGCTGATTTTTCCTGAACAAGAGTTTTATGATTGAGTAAAAAAAGATATTTTGGTTAAATTATGTAAGAACCCTTGTTCTTGCCAAATGCGAAATGCTATGCACTGCTGTTCTATTATTTTGTGCTTTTGAATGTTTTGTATTTGTTTGACTTTCAATGGGACAAAATGCCAAGAAATGTATATATATTGAATTGCAAATATCAAATTCCAATTGCATAGTATAGTGTTGCTTGATAATGAATCAACAATCCTAAATCTGATTATATGTAATTTGCACATACAGTAGATATTCAAATCAGATTTGTATTCTTGAAATCAGATTTACATGCCTTTCCAAATACATATGAAATCATACTTGGAAGCTAAGCACATTAAATGCAATATCTGGAAGTTTGAACAGCAAGATGGAAATTGTTGATATCAGCTGTAGACTCCCATCAGGTGGACGCCAAACCTCATAGATTGAATTATCCACCCTAAAAATGATCATCAATGGCTGCCATGGTCAAAACTTCCCAAGTGGTGGTGATTTGAGACTCCAAGAAGGATCGCTCAGCTCTGTCCTTCACACGCCCCAGCTAGAACATGGTATGGCCTGCCAGTTATTGCTCAGTACGGCCTGGTATTACTGCTGTGTACAGCCCAGCAAGAGATTAGTCTTTAATAAATGCAATCAGCAATGAATATCTTCAAATTTTCTGAGAATAACCCCTTGAAACTCTTATAAAACTTCACCAATTTTACACAATGATGACTACTGGATGTAGCCAACCCCAAAGGCAACCTTTAGCTGGTATTTCACAACCTTAGGCAGCTGGTACAATGAGAGAGAACCTTCTCAATGTCCAAGAATTAGTAGAAACCCCCATTTCTTCTTTTCACAATGCCAAACTCACAAAAAGCCAAGTATTAAATGCACAATGAATGAATCGATTGCTTTTTGGATGCTTGTTATATGTCTCATGAAAGGCATGACTCCCAAAATGGCTTTAAAAATCATTAAATATATTTCATGTTGCTTTTGTTGATGTACTTTAATATATTTCATTAATTGGGCGCCCATTTCAATGTATCACTAATTGACTTTTAAGTCATTAAATGGCCCCACTGACATAAAGTAAAAATATAACTTTATAATACACTTAAAATAATTAATTATTATTAAAGCTAACTTTAATAATAATTAAATGATATATCTTCCTCAGTAAACATTATTTTGCCATCCCATCTGAACTCGAAGGTCAAACACTGCAACCACAACACATCCGGGTGCCTTACTATAATTAGCAATACTGAACTCCAATAGCCTAGTGACTACAGAGGTAGATAGAGAGATCTCTAAAGAGGATATAAGAAGAGCCATTTTATCCCTAAAAAATGACAAGTCTCCAAGACCTAATGGTCTCCCTACAAAATTCTACAAAGCCTTCATAGACTGGACAAGTGAAGATCTCTATCAGGTTTATAAGGAGGCCATTGAGAAAGGCACCCTTGGCAAAAATATCAATAAAGGAATCATTAAGTTGATCCTAAAAGAAGGTGATAAAACCCTTGTCAAGAATTGGAGGCCCATTACACTCTTGCATGTTTCTTATAAAATTCTAGCCAGGGTACTTGCTGAGAGGTTGGCTAACATCCTACCCAATATCATTAATTCTACTCAAACTGGGTTCATTAAGGGGAGATATATTTTGGAAAACCTTATAACAAGCTGGGAGGCCACGAATTGGGGAAAGCTCTCATGGCAAGATGCAACATTGCTATTATTGGATTTTGAAAAAGCTTATGATAGGATTGAATGGGATTTTGTGCTTCTTGTACTGGAGACATTTGGATTCCCAAAGACTTTCTGCTCTATGGTCAAAACTCTCTTCCAGGATGCTTCTACATAGGTGGAGGTCAATGGAGTTCTTTCATAGGATATCTAATTTGGGAGGTCAAAAAGGTAAGGTTGCCCACTTGCACTAGCCCTATTTGTAATTGCCTCTGATGCACTCCACTATGTCTTAAGGGATGCTTCACTGGGCCCAAAAGATAGAGGTATCAGGCTACCTAACAACAATGAGCTCATCAACCTTCAGTTTGCTAATGATACTTCTATCCTTCTATAGCTTGATGAAGATAACTTTGCAAATTTAATGAGGAAGTTGGAAACTTTTTGTCTTGCTTCTAGGGAAAAAGTTGCCCCTACAAAGTCCTGTCTTTTGGGGTGGAAGGACAAGCCCCCAGATTGGGTCAGCAGATTTGGCATCCAATGGGGGGGTCCCCAGAAGTTGGTGAGATAACTTGGTATCCCGTTTGCTGTTGAGCCTAATTTAAAGGAAATGTGGTGTTGGATCAGAGTCAGGATTGAGAAGAAGTTGACAAGATGGAACAAGCAGTACCTCTCTTTTGCTGGTAGGTTCCAGGTTTGTCAAAAAATATTGTCCTCCTACAACATTTACTTTGCTTCGGTGTGGTTCTTTTGCTCCTATCAAATCAATGCTATCCAAAAAAGAATTAGGGAGTTCCTTTGGTCTGATGGCAAAGGGAAGAGGAAAAGACACTCAGTCAATTGGGAATGGTGCACCATATCAAAGTTTAGAGGTGGTCTTGGTTTGAAAGACCTGAAGGTTCAAGGCATAGCCTTGGCAACAAAATGAGTGATTAGAGCCTTGGAAGGGGAGGAACCTTGGAAACTGCTTATCATATATAACATCTCCAATGCTGTGCCTAGACATGCCAAATCTTGGAAGCTGCTCCCTTTCAATGATATCCTTAGTGGTGAATGGCCTATGTCACCTGCAGGATCTAATGTTTTTGGAACCATATGGAAGGCTTGGGAAATAATAAAAAAGAACCTTTCCAACTGCCACTTCACCAAGTGTGATAATAGGGTCATCCTTTCTAACAGATCTATCTAGTGGAATTTGAAACACAAAGGAAGGCCTCTGGCTCTAATTCAAGGTTGTTCAGCTAAAAGCTGGGCTCAAAAAGGGATTCAATGCTTTAGTGAAATTCTAAAAGATGGGAAGTTGAAAGAATGGAATGAACTAAAGCTCAGAATATAATATTCCACAAAGTAACTGGAGGACTTATACAGTGCTAAGAGAGGCCTGTAGTCATCTAAAATTTCCAATTGAAACTAAGAATGATCCACTCCAATTTAAAGAATACCTTTGGCAAAATGGCAACAAAATAATGAAATCTAAGGTTAAAGAAATTTATACTATGTTAATTGAACATGTGGACTTAACAGATCACATGAATAAATTCTAGAAAATGAACTTGAACAAAGACCAATGGCAGAATTTTTTTATGAAAAACCGACAAAGAATTGGAAGCCAAGAAGGCTTGTTTCAAATGGCTCTTGATCTTACAGAAATTCTCCTTTAAAAGTAAAATGGATGACATTGATATTTGCAGTTTATGTAGAAAGCCTGAATCAATATCTCATATCTTTTTTGATTGCATTTTTGCTAAGGAAATACATAATATGTTTTGTATTTCACATAATATATGGGTGAAAAATGGGGATTCACTCCCTGAGAATATACTCTTCAATCAAAATTGCAAAATGAGCAACACTGGTGCTTTATTCTGGCATGTTCTCTTAATTGAAATTTTGTGGGCAATTTGGAAAGCTCATAATAAAGATAGATTCCAAGGAAGGAAGAGATTGCTTACTGAGTCCTATAAGGGACTTATTTTTTATAATGTTGCTATGTAGGTTTTCATCACAGTGGAGCTCACAAAGGACAAGTTCTGGAAATACCTAGAGAAAAAAGAAATTACCATCGATATCTTGGAAGCCAGATATGGGCACTGTTGATGTGTTTTTCATGACTGCACCAACGCAGAATAAAGTCGCCAATGGCTACTCTATCCTCTCTTGATCAAAGTATTCAGCATGCTAAGATTGCGAGTGAGTTCATGCTTTCAACTCCAAGGTTCCAATAATGCGAATAGACTCAGTTGGCTCGATGTGATTTGCTGTGTTCTTACGAGGGGACTTACACAATTGTTCAAGATTCTTGTAGTTGACAAAAGATAGATGATTCGAAGGGGCTTTTGTACGTATGATTGGCAATAAAGTATGTTTTCCTAAAGCTAACCAGAAATGTGCGGAAAGTAAATGAGTATAGGGCCTAAGAAACTTATGCTCTATTCTAGATGTAGGATATATGGAGCTCAATTTCGGCAGACTTTGACCAAATTTCACCTAGCCTCAAATCGGACAGCTTCAGCAAAATTAGTGCAATCTTCAAAGGGATAGCAAGAGATGTTCAGATTACAATTTAGCATACGTATACCATCAAAACGACGCATATAAGTATACAAATCACAATCGAAGTTAAACTCAATATGTTCTCCAGTGGACCACGCAAGGCGAACTTATCATCAATAAGCTGCTAGTGGTATGGAATGAAATGAAGCTACCTCAATAAAACACCACACATCAAAGTAAACTACTTGCATGAAATGAAAATTAAGCTACTTGGATCCGAAAGGAAGAAGAGACCTTGCTAGCTATTCATGACAAAGACGAATTCCACCATCAATGAAAAGATCTATTATCATGAAAGTGTTACACAACAATCTCCACAAAAGTTTTCAAAGGGAAAACTTTCTTTCTTCTCCACACTATGCTAAGCAAAATGTCTACTATGCTCTACTCTCTAGCCTCCAATCTCTAACTCAATTCTGATTCTAATCTAATGAATTACAAATGAGGGGGACCCCCCCCTTATATAGGTAGCCCAGTCCAATGGACGGCTAAGATTACAATCAAAAGAGTGGCTAAGATTAAGCCACCTCAGCCCTAACCCTAAAAACTGCCAGAATGGGGAGTGGTGTAATAAATGAACAAAGATTCCCACACACTCCCAAAAATAGTAAAGGCAATAAATGCCCACAATCAGTCTTCTAGAAGATCCTCGTCCAGCAGTGCATTCCCATTCTCCTTCTCTCTGGCTGCAAACTCAACGAACCTGCCAAGTACAACCTCAACTTCCTGAACTGAAATGGGTGGAACACAATCTAGCTGGAACTCTAGCACCGTGACTGACGTCTCATGCCGTGCACAAGATTTTCTCCAAGCAGCTAAGGAATCCTGCATGCTCTGAATCAAACTGGAGAAAGTGGAGGTGTTCTCAAAGTCATCCTGTGTGAAGGTCTTCACCTCTGAAAAGAAAGGCACCAACCTACCCCTCAAATTAGCAACATTAACTTCATCCGGATTCAACCGCCTAGCAAATATGGCCTCAAAAGTATTCTGAACTCCATCAATAATATTGGCCATAGCCTTCCGTACCCTGGTTGAATCTGCCTGTGCTGTGTCGAAGAAACCACGTCCCGTGATTGCTAAAGAATACCATCTAGAGAAATCATATCTGTCATTCTCCTGAATGACGCCTCCATCAATCAGCAATCGCAACGGAACATGCCTCAATGCCTCAAGACGCTGAATAACTTTGCTCTGATAAACAGAAGCATCTCCCCAACCCTGATCAACTGCCTCCATCCGTGCCAAAATACTAGAAGCCTGCCGAAAAGCAAAAGCAAGGTCCTCCATAAACTTTTCTGTCTCAGCACGAACTCCCGTGACCCACTTGTCCGCCTCCTGTGCCATTTTTCCTAACTCCATCAAGCCATTGATTGACTCTCTGGGTATCTCAGGTGGAAGCTCTATCACTGGAATTTCTTGCCCACGAGGACGAGACAACTGCTGCACATATCCAATCAAAGCCTTATGCTCTCTTTTCAACTTCTTGTATTTTCCTTCCTTCTTGAATAATCTGTCCTTGAGGGCGAGGTAGGAGTTATCACACTCCTCTACAATCTGCGCAACAGTGGGGCGTCCTAACTCCAAAATTGTGACCACGTAATTTTCTGGCACTGCTTCATTTCGGTCACAATCAACCTGTGGCACGGCAACGTGAAGGGTGCGAGAGCCATCCTCATCTGTTGATATCTTCGAAAACTTTCGTGCTCTCTTCTTCTGTGGAGGTGCACTGATCCTGTTTAAGAACTCCTCCATTTCAACTGCTGGATCAATCTCCTCGCTGGGGCTTCTCCTCATCCTATCCTTAAGCCAATCAGGCACTGTATACTGTATATCAAAGGGCCGCTGCTCTTGTGCCTCTACTTATCGAACTTGTTCAACCTCTATATCATTTTGGTGAGGCTCATCGTCCTCAAGTGGCTGAGTGTCTCCTGAAACTATATCATCATCATCCTCCGTAGCCGCCTCTAACTCTTGCTGAAACTGAGGGTCAGTAGTAGTCCCCTCATCATCCTGCTGATCAACTCTACTAGGTGCGTTGACGCTCTAGCCAACTGACTCTCTCCGAGGTGGCTGATTATTTTCCTGTACCACTTGCACCTGGTTCAATGCATTCCTTTGATCAGCAAACAAGGAAACCTCCTGCATACTTGGAGAACGTGTCTCCAATGGCGTGGGTGATGCAACTCATGGAGGCTTCGGCTGAATAGGCTCCTGCCGAACTGGCTCTTTCCTTCTGGATTCTGGACCTCGTGTGATCTGTTTCTTCCTGCCGGTGGTGGGGGTCCTGTGATCTCCCATCAAATTGTAAGTCAAGGCAATTGACCTACTCTTCAACCTGTTCACTCGCCTGTCAACCCATGCTCTAGTAAATGTCAGGACCGGAATAGAAAGTGTGTCCAAGTCAGCAACCTCTGGTTCTGACCAATCTGGGAGCGGAAGCGGAGTATCTCTCACTGCTGCATAATCTGGATGTACAACGTCCATGTCCTCATTCACTTGGTCTGGAACCGGAACAACTTCGCACTCCCTAATCATGGTGATTGGCAACCGAGAAAACATTCTTTTCCTGACTTCAATCTCATCTGATGCATCAGCCCAATAATCCTCAATATTTGCCTTGTGCTTAAACTCCTCTGACAATACCCATTTGATGTTATTATGCGGATCATAGTGCTGTCGGCTGGTGTGATAGGAAAAGTGATAAAATTGGAGCTCACTCTAAGCCTCTCTAGCTGCCTGAAATGTAAGACACACTTCATCTGAGTTGCCCATGACAATTGGGAAGTGAATTCCCCCCTTCTTTTTCTTCTGAATCTTATCGTAGGCGAGCAATTGCCTAGATATCTCTAACATCAAAATTCTATCGGTTGGGTACTTAGGCAGCCTATATGGATATGATGAAAAACCTTGCAGCCTTATGTAAGAAAACTTCGGAAACTGAAGAAACCAACACCCATACCTTTCAATCAATTCCTGGGCAACCCTCGAGATTTTGTGATGCAACCGCTCCCGAAGCAATCTCGTGATGTGCATGGTGAAGGCGTCATTGACACGCTTGTAATGAGTAGTACTAGCCAAGTGTAGTTGTGGACAAGCCTCATGGATTTTGAATTGGTGAGAGCGACATCCGACGGGTTCCTTGTAAGAGATCCCTCTGTACTTCGTCATACGAGCCAGCATGTAGATGATGTAAGAGCTCATATAGAACGTCTTCGTTCTTCTCAGGCTCAGGAGCTGCTTGTGCAAATTGTCACTGATCATCACAGCCCAGTTGACGTAGTCTTTCCCTTCTAGCACGAGGTTGATGTAGTAGAACATCCATGGCTCGAAAATAAATGATTGTGGGCAACCACCAACTCTGCTCAGCATCATGATGAGGTCACAGTATTCCTGCTTCAAGTCCTCCGCTATGATCTGCTTCGGCAGCTTCGTATGAGAAGGCTTGGGATTGATCATCCAGTGAGTATTGATTGTCTCCATGCATCTCTCGAATGTAGAAGCATACATCCGCTCAGCTCGCTCTCTGGATTTGTAAACCATGTTTATGTGCACCGGGATCTCGAAAGCTTCACCAATGGCTGAAGGGGTGAGACTTGCGAGCACTTGTCCATCTGGTGACATGATTGACCTGTGATCCTTTTCATAGCAATTGGCGCACTCCATCATCAGCTCCGAACATTGAATGGCTGGTGGGAAACCAGCAGCTGCATATAATCCGCTTTGAACAATATTGTGCGAAGTGTTCGAAGGCCGATGACTTCCAATCCCCAACATTATGTTCTTGAAAGTCTCAAGGTTGACGGAGACCAAGTTGGTGTCAGTCAGCTTGCCCAACTTCGAAATGCATTTTGACTCTGGCATAAATGTTTTGCTCAGCTTCTTGATCACAGCCTGTCTGGATGCACCATTGTTATCTTTGCCAGTCGCCCTTGCCTCAGCCATCTGCAACACAACAAACATTCATCAACAAATTAATTTATAAAATAAATAAGACATTGTGTAGGGGCTGCGGTCGACTTCAAGAACTTGAGAAGCTACAATACATTTCTCATTCGCAAACCTCAGCTTCTTTTCTCCAACAGATTTTGAACTTTAATACTTAGAAAATATTTCTAAGTAAACTTCAACTTCAGCAACTTGTAACTCCAATCAGCAATTGTAAATTCGTACTTGTTCAATCAGCAAGTTCGCACTTCACTAACTTTACTTCAAGGCGTCCTTTTTTAGCTCCAGCAATATTCAAACTTTAGCAACAAATCAAGCTCCAGCAATTAGCAAGTGCGCCTCTCCAGCTTCAGCAATAGAACAAGCTCGAGCTTCAGCAAACTCCTCCTTAAGTCGAAATTTCTTTAGCTATCATTCACTTCAGATTTGAGCTTCAGCAACAAACTCAAGTCGTCCTTCTCAGCTTCAAATTGAATCCAGCAACACTTCAGCCTTAACAAAAATTCGAACTCCTCAAGCTCCAACAATACTCAGCAACACTTCACCTAGAGCAAATCGAATTCTTCAACTGTGAAAAACAAGTGAGAAACTTTTCAATTTTATAGCCAAAAATCGAATTCTAGAAGGAGCCAATTATAGTCAGTACATTAAATTCCCACTACTCCACTTCAAGAATTCGAATTTCCCTCTCTGGTATTTCTGACACTTGTCCGAGAATCTCAACCTTCTGGAAGTTCAACTTTGACTGTTATGTTTTGAATTTACTTTCGAAAAATTCTAATTTAAATTCATCCTTTAATTCACCAGCCAGAGCTCTGTCATTTGAATTCGAATTTACTTCTCTTCAGCTCTGGAAAACTCATCATCGAAGAATTCAATCAAAATCACCTAGGCAATTCACTTCAAATTCGTTGTCCGGAGAAATTCGTCTTGAAAACACATTTTAGTCACTTTGCCTTAGAGAATTTTAAATTTTCTGTAGGAAAATTTCACAATTTGAGCACTGATTAAATTCTTCACCCAAAAAGTGTTGGCAAAGCGCCTAAGACATAGAAATCCGTCTATCATCACAAATGTTCAGTACCCAGAAGAGAATTTTCTCCAGAACGCTTCGAATCCATGGGTACCCAACGAACGGGTTCATTTAAATTTTTAAATTTTGAACCTTAGAAAATATTACTCCATCAATTTAAATCTGTTCTTCATCTCCGTGAACATCCTGTTGCTCTGACTCGAGAAATTTGAGTTCATCCTGTATTGCCATCATCTTCTGACTTCATTTCTGAAAAATTTGCTCGCGCTTTAAGAAGAAAATTCACCACCTTGAGCTCTAGGCGTATTTTCTAAGGAAGAAAATACTTTGACTTAGAAAATTTTTAAATCATCTTGAAAATTTGCCTTGGGAAAATTCCAACTTCATTCATCCTCCTGTGGTGAGAAAACTTATCAACTTCTCTTAGAAAATATTTGTTGAAAGTACATCACACTCAACACGTTTTATTTTATTCATCATCTTGTACTTAGGCGTACATCACAATTCATGAGGAATATTCATCTTGTTTTTTTTTAAAAAAATCTTCTACACTTAGCACTTTCAACGCCTTTCATTTTGTTTTCACTTCATCACCCTAGCATATTTAAATTTCTCCTCTTTGTGCCTTGGGCGTACATTACCCTTGCTAGAAGACTTCACTTCCAACGCCTAGGCAACATTACTTTTCACTACCTTGCAATATTTTCTAACACTTTATAACACATATCACCTTGGGCGCATATAGGACTTGAAGAGAGATAACAACTACGCCTAGCATTTACCTTGCTTTGACCATGCCTTGGAGTATTTTACTTACCTTTTACCTTGTTCACCACCCTTCATTCACTTTTACAACTTCAACTTGGGCGCATTTTGGCTTGCATGGAGGATGACTCTTCAACTTCTCCGTTTTCGTCTTCACATGCCCTCTTTTGGGCGCATTTTGCCATGGGAGAAGGATGAAACTTGTTGACTTTCCTTTGACTCATTTGCTTTTGGGCGCATTTGGAGGTGGCTGCATGATGGGCGCATTTAGGGGGTGGTGGCGGATATTCAACACTTAGAAAATTTTTTGCTATCAACTCTCAAGGGGGGCGCATTTGGCCATGCCTATAGGATGAAAAGTGTTGACTTCTTTGACTTTATGCTTCATAGGCGCATTTCACTATGCTTGGAGGATGGGCACATTCTGAGGGGTGAGGAGGACGAAATTTTGCCTTAGAAAATTTTTCAACCTCTATTAGTTTCCCTTGGGCGCATTTTGGCTGGGCAGGAGGATGAAAAGTGTTGACTTTCTTTGACTTCCTTGCTGGATGGGCGCATTTTGGCCTAGGAGGAGGACGAGCTTTCATACTTAGAAATTTTTATCACGTCTTCATCAACTTGGGCGCATTTTGCCATGGCTGCAGGATGAAGCTCCAGACTTAGTCACTTTTTCCTCATTTTCGCCAGTTTATCCATGCCCTGTTATTTATAGTAAGCCCTCTGATTTTTGCATCTCTGAAGCTCAGAACGATTTGAAATTTTAAACGCTGCATCCTCACGACCTTGTTACCCTGTTGACATTGCTATTTTTAGTTGGCCTGCTATTTTTAGCCCATTTCTGAAGGTGATTTGCTATAAATAGTAACTGCTTGTTTCTGATATCTCCACAGCTCCGATTGATTTGAAATTTGAATGAGGCGCTCCTCACCACGTGACGTTACTGCTGGCATCAGCGCATGCAACTGATTTGCTATTTTTAGTCTGTTTCCAAACTGACTTACTATAAATAGTAAGTGCGCCGTTTGACTTGAAATTTTACCAGCAGATAGCCTGAAGGATGCTGATCGTGGTGGTATACATCGGTTTTCGAAAATTCTGACTTTTTACGCCTCTTTTTGGGTCCCGAAGCTGGAAACCCTAATTTGCTTTGCATGCGTATCAAATGATCTCTGTTTGTCTTCGTTTCTGCTGCATTGCGATTAGCTCATGATTCTGAATTGCTGGGAAGTGGCTGCCGGGATGCACCTGCTAAAAATAGTAAGTTCCTTACTGTGTGACCATCTCCATTTACATGTCACACCACTGCGTAGCTCTCGAAAAACCCATAAAGAATATGCTGACATGCAAAGAAAACCCTGACATGCAAACCCTAAAAATAGCCTCGGGAGGCTGAACTCTGAAAGTTGTCGCCTTGGTTTGCATGTTACACCATCGTGAAGGTCTCGAAAAACGCAGAAGGAATATGCCGACATGCAAAGAAAAACTCTGCATCTAGGCCCTGAAATTTGTCCCGGAAGCCGAACTGCTAAAAATAGCAAGTTGTCCGTTTCAGCTCAAATTTAACCTGTGAGCAGCTTGATGTGTTCTGAATGTGGTGTGACTGTCAGAATCTCAAAAATGCTGACGGATTGCCTGTAATTGCACGCTTACTAAAAATAGTAAGTACCTCAGAATCTGATGAAACTTTGCTGAGAGCCTGCTGGAAGCATACTGACAACAATGTTAAGCTCTGTTTCCAATTTACTCACTTCGTTCAACCTCGGACTGACCAGGAAAGATGAAACCCTAATTTTCAGACTTGGTCAATTTCACGCTTAGGCTCAATGACGGGCACAATCCTGAAAAGGCAGACATTAAAAAGAGAGAGAGAGAGAGAGAGAGAAACCCAAGCCAAAAGACCAAAATGGGGCAAAAATTAGGGGGTCCCCATTTTGAATGGGGCGATGTGTGAAAAGGTCACAACAGGCACATGTGGCAGGAAGGCCACCCTGGGGCAGATGTTTTTCGAAGGGCTTTGTAGGCCTTTAGGGAGGAACTTAAAGAAGAACAAAAGAACAATCCTGACAAGAACAAAAACAGAGAGGTGGTAATTGTACTGATGGAAGGGCAGAATAACAGAGCTCCAGGTTTGTCAATGGAGGAGATGGCTACTGTAGAGACTCTGGTGTCTCTTGAAGATTCTGACAACCCAGTTCAGACCTTCTAGGATTTTGTCATGGTTCTCTTTTTGGTTCTTTGGGTATCAATGGTAAATGGACTAGTTCGTATGATGAATTTTATACAGGTGCATATATGTAATTACAGAACACAGGTATACTTGTAAATCTTTTGGGGGTGATACTTGAAACTGGTTTTCTAGTATTGTACATTCTGCTAGTTCATGGGTGGTGCGGGATATGTATATTTTGTAATTTGGGGCAATAGATTGTGTTAATCTTTGTAGAGCTTCCTAGAAGCTTGATTCTGATGCATTTTGTAATGATCTCTCTATACTTATACAAAAAATAACCCAGTGACTTACTAAGAATAGTAAGTGTGCATAACTGAGTCCTGAAACTCCATCAAAGGCCAATCCTAAACAATACCATGCTCCGGAGAAGAACAATCCGATAACTGCCAAATAGGACCCTCTAACCATGAGTATTAGCCTACGAGGGTCAAATGATAGGTTAATTGTCGAGATGCAAAGGTGAGCAAAAATGGGGACATTACAGTCCGCCCTCCTTGAAATTGCTTGTCCCTAAGCAATCTCCATTGCAAAGAAACATCACTCCTCAAGGGTCCCAAGGGAAGACCTGTAGAATGTCCCTCTCATCTCCAATTGACTCCTGAGCACCAATGCGAGTATAACCGTCAAAACATAATAACCAAGATCAACTCCAGTGTCATGTACCTCAGGAAGAAGCAACTCTGAAGACTAATGATTTTCTTCCCTCATCTACGCAAGATAATGCATCATGCCAACTGTCAAATTTATGCACACTAGGATTGTGCATTGAATACAAATCATGTACAGGTGAATCGAAAACAAAACTCTAGGCACTCCTCACTGTGTACACGTTGTAAAACTCCTCCGCGAGCCCTGTTAGGAATCTTGATGCACTAGAAGGATCCCAGACACTGCGATCATCGCCCAAATCTATACTAGTGTCAGGAGTGAGGTCAACATCAAATTCGAAGAGTGGATTGTCATAACCCAATCCAACATCGGACTCAAATAATGGATTATTCACAAACTGCACATCCACTCCATGCTAAATTGAATCATCCATCTCCGAATCCTAGGAGCAATGGGTAGGATCAAACTCCTTCTGAACAACCTCCTCTCTCCTTCCGCCCTTCTCTCTACTGAGAGAGATTGAACGCAAACTCCCATCTACAATTCCCCTCAACACGTAACCTCTACCATTCATCTTAAACTTCATTTCCATTTTAGGTACGTTGATGGTAAATTCTCCAATATCTTGGAGCCATTTCATGCCTAATACTATGCCCATCTCACCCATGCTAACCACATAATAGTCAACCTGAAACTCATAATCGTTCAATAGTAGAGTGAGATTACATATCCGCTTGGTGCAAGTAAGGGTAAATCCATTAGCAACCTTGACCCTGAATCTTGTGAAGTCCTCTACCTGGAGTCTACACCTGGCTACCAATCCCTCATCGATGAAATTATGTGTAGCTCTGGTGTCGAGCATAGTGATACAAAGCTGTCCATTCACAACTCATCTGATCCTGAATGTAGCCTCTTTCTGTATATCAATAAATAATGCTAAAGGAGACAATTTAGCATCTGGTCCAAACTCCGTAGAGGTTCTTCCAACCTCATCATCCTCTGGAGCAGCTTGCTGATCTGAATTTTCAGAATTAGAATTCTCATAGTGAACCCACATCATATGGTTGGCCTTTCCCTTAGGCCTCAAAGGACGGTGATGCTCTTTGCTGTAGGGTCCTTTGCACCAATAACACAATTGTTTTTCCTTAATTCATCTTGTGACTCTTCATCAACCTTAGTTGCTGATTTCTTTTTCTTATCAGCAGCTGGAGGTGGGCTCTCATCCGTAGGAAGAGTGATGGTTTTAGGTGTAAACTTCTTTTTTCGGAGCAGCCATCTCCATACTACACGCTTTTTTCATGGCTTCCTATAATGACGGGGGATCAAAAGCCTTGACCCATCCTCTCATAGGCTCAAATAGCCCCTCTATAAACAAGATAACTAACCTCCTCTCAGACAAGCTAGGCACCATTACTGAAAGCCTTTGAAACTCACTGATATAAGCCTCCAAACTGCCCACCTGCTTGAGCTGTGCAAGCTCTCGAAAATACAACTAAGGATCTTTCCTGCCAAAGTGCTTGATCAACCTATTAGTAAACTCATGGTATGTTGTGATGAGGTGATGCTGTAAGATGACCACACCATGGTGCCACCAATTGTGTGCCAAACCGTCTAAGTGCAATGTGGCAAACTTGATGGCCTCATCCTCCTGCATAGGCCTCAATGACAAATAATTATCCAATTTTTGCACCCACGATCTAGCAGTGCACTTGTCACTGCCATCGTAATGAGGCAAAGTGACCTTGCTCACTGTCTGCCGAAAATCCCAAGTACCCTATGGAGCCTGCTGTGCCCGCTGCTTTGCTCTAACTCCACCACCACCTCGAGGCCTTTTCACATCTAGAAACTGATTAAGTGGTAATGCCTCCCGAATCTCTGAAGCTAAGGACATATATTCAACATAGTGCCTGGTGATGTCTGCTGCAGTGGGTACATGATACTCTGGCACCGGAAGTAGCGGAGGCTGTGGGGCCTTTGGCTCCTCCCTAGGAGCAAAAGTAGGCTGGTTGGGTCTCAGAACTGAACCCATAGAATAAGACCATAGAAGCATAAATCTGCAAAAAAACCCGATTAATCGGGATTTTTAAAAAATCTGCAGGCTGGACGATTTTTTCCCCGATTTTTTGAAAAAATTGTTGACCTTTTGGTCAATGATTTCTTCCCATTTAAAACTGCAAAATCGCCAAAAAGCATGTTTAAAACCTGCAAAAAAACGCAAATAACATCACGCTGATTTTCGTGCGAAAAAAAAATCATGAGACCATAGCTTGTTGCTTACTATTATTCTTTGATAGAATTTTTCCAAGCATCCATAGCTTGTTCCAAAGCACCTGTTTTAGGCTTTCAGCCATAGCAGCAAGGCAGTGAACTGTTTGATAAAATGCTTTGGTAGACATGTATGAAAAATGTGGTAGCATAGACAAGGAGCTTCATCATCGGGAGGTTCTGCCCTCTAGCACGTCATTTGCTACAATTGATTTTTTTGGAACTTTGTACTTAGTTTATAGGTTGACTTTGTACAAAGTCACAAACTATATTGTAATAGACATTTTGACAACTGTCACCATCTGATATTTATGCAGTTGTAGTATGTTTTGTGCAATGTAATCAGCGATATGAATATAACCAACGAAAATCTATTTTCTATAATTCATGGATTGAACTCTGTATTTTATTTGGCTCTCAATGTCTGTATGCTATGGAAATGCCATTAAATTTTAAAAAAAAGTAGTTTCTAACTGTTTTCTTCAATTTTTTGCGTTTTTTTGTAAATCCAATTTTTTCCCCAATTTTTTCCCATTTTTTCCCCACTTTTTAAAAAAATTCTGAACTTTTGGTTTGCCAATTTTTTCCCCAAACGATTAATGCTGCTATGAATAAGACGACTGCTGAAATACTCCACCTTGTGTACCACTCATCTGTCCGTGGTATCCTGTATGTTGCGGTGGCACAATCTGTCGCATGGTACCCATCAACTGCGACATCATATCCATCATGTTGTCATACTGTCTCCTAGCTCTCGAGTCAGGACTGAGTGATTCTGCTCGCCCCTTATCTCTCCCAGCCATAGTGTCTGTCACACTATCTCTGTCACTCGAACCAGTTCTCTGAATGTCCAATATCTCTGAAATTGTTTCACCTTCAGGAATTTTAGGTGGCTCCCACCGAGCTGTACCCCAAGTGTAATGTATGTAATCTTCACTCATCAAACTATAATCTCATAGGATGGCAGGATGCTTGCTCTGATACCATTGTAAGAACCCTTGTTCTCCCCAAATGTGAAACGCTATGCACTACTGTTCTATTATTTTGTGTTTTTGAATGTTTTCTATTTGTTTGACTTTCAATGGTACACAATGCTAGGAAATGTATATATATTGAATTGCAAATATGAAATTCCAATTGCATAGTATATTGTTGCTTAATAATGAATCAACAATCCTAAATCTGATTATATGTAATTTGCACATATAGTAGATATTCAAATCAGATTTGTATTCTTGAAATCAGATTTACATGCCTTTCCAAATACATATGAAATCATACTTGGAAGCTAAGCACATTAAATGCAATATCTGGAAGTTTGAACAGCAAGATGGAAATTGTTGATATCAGCTGTAGACTCCCATCAGGTGGATGCCAAACCTCATAGATTGAATTCTCCACCCTAAAAATGATCATCAATGGCTGCCATGGTCAAAATGTCCCAAGTGGTGGTGATTTGAGACTCCAAGAAGGATCACTCAGCTCTATGCTTCACACACCACAGCTAGAACATGGTATGGCCTGCCAGTGATTGCTTAGTACGGCCTAGTATTACTGCTGTGTACAGCCCAGCAAGAGATTAGTCTTTAATAAATGCAATCAGCAATGAATACCTTCAGATTTTCTGAGAATAACCCCTTGAAACTCTTATAAAACTTCACCAATTTTACACAATGATGACTACTGGATGTAGCCAACCCCAAAGGCAACCTTTCGCTGGTATTTCACAACCTCAGGCAGCTGGTACAATGAGAGAGAACGTTCTCAATGTCCAAAAATTAGCAGAAACCCCCGTTTCTTCTTCTTACAATGCCAAACTCACAAAAAGCCAAGTATTAAATGCACAATGAATGAATCGATTGCTTTTTGGATGGTTTTTATATGTCTCATGAAAGGCATGACTCCGAAGATGGCTTTAAAAATCATTAAATATATTTCATGTTGCTTTTGCTGATGTACTTTAATATATTTCATTAATTGGGCACCCATTTCAATGTATCACTAATTGACTTGTAAGTCATTACATGGCCCCACTGACATAAAGTAAAAATATAACTTTATAATACACTTAAAATAATTAATTATTATTAAAGCTAACATTAATAATGATTAAAAATGATATATCTTCCTCAATAAACATTATTTTACCATCCCATCTGAACTCGGAGGTCAAACACTGCAACCACAACACGTCCAAGTGCCTTACTATAATTAGCAATACTGAACTCCAAGAGTAAGTGTGCATAACTGAGTCCCGAAACTCCATCAAAGGCCAATCTTGAACAATACCATGCTTCAGAGAAGAAGAACAATCCGATAACTGCCAAATAGGACCCTCTAACAATGAGTATTAGCCTACTAGGGTCAAATGATAGGCTAATTGACGAGATGCAAAGGCGAGCAAAAATGGGGACATTACAAATTAATTAATGACATTGCTATTCATTTATTGTATTATGTTTGAAATGCATCTTATATATGAAATTAGTTTTATTTTTTTTTTTTAAATTTATTTTTGTTCATATTTAAACATGCTACAAGTTAGATACAATGGCATCTAGCTCCCCATCAGGCTGAATGTTCACTAGTGGAAGCCATCCTATTAGAAGCCATGGCCCCACTTGAAAATATGTTGTAATGGGCCTAATATCAAGGAGTTTCATTTTCCTCTTGTGCTCAAAAAGATTAATGGAAGCATCAACGACCTCAAGTACCATATTTCTTGCATCTCTTGCCGCAATGCCAAGCTATGTGAAAAATCCATGGAAGAGGTAGAATGAGAGATGTAGATAGTCCTTGCACTATTGGATGAGAAGAGAATAGAGAGGGCAAGGACATTGTAATAACTCACCCTTAATTTTTTTCCAAAACTTCATTCGTTAGCGTTAGCCAAAATGCAATGAAAAACAACTGAATAAGCAACCCTCCACTTTCTGATCACCTAGATCCCAATGTGGGGCAAGGTGAGAGCATACGGTGAAAAGGGGATCTTGCATTAACTGGAAATACAAGCTAACTGAAAGTAAACACCTTCCACTTTCTGATCACCCAGATCTCGATGTGAGCATGGTGAGAGCATATGGTGAGAAGGCTTACAAATTCTGAAATTATTTATGCTACCACTTCTTTAGTGGGGTGAGTAATCAAACCAATGCGTGAAAGTAAATCATCCACTTATTTAACGGGAATTACAAGAAGTAAGCAAATACTTGGTGGCAAGCCAACCAATCAAAACAGTCGTCTGCTTGTTTAGCGGGCACAAGAATATTGTAAATGGAAACTCGACCACTTATTTAGCGGGAGTAGCATGTAACATTAAGCAAACTCAACCACTTATTTAGCGGGAGCACCACTTGTTCAGTGGGGTGAGTAACAAAACAAATTCAGGAGTAGTCACTAATGGTACTACCAATGGTGTTACAATAAGCTCGTCATAAAATATATCAGTCCATCATATGCTGCTGTTATGAAAGGAAAATGATAGAAAAATGAAGTATAAACTCCCCTCAAGATGCTACAATGAAAATATGAGATCACCCCCACAAACCATAACAATAATACCTCAAAGAAAGGTCCTCTAGAGGTCAAAGGAAGGTCAAACAAGTTGCTGTTACAGGTCTGATACACAGGACAGCAGTCTGATATGCACAAACAGCAAGCTTAAAACACCAACCAGCAATCATAAAATGAGCATAACTTCTCCAATGCCCCGTAGAATCACTAGAAACCACTTGCAAATGTCAAAGAAAGGCTAATTGTCCAATATGAGCTTGTAAGCAGCCCCAAACAAGTCTGATCAGCAGAAAACCCTTTCAAAACTCCCCAAACAAGATGGTATGACCTCCCTAGGAGGGGTTACCAGCTCCAATAAATCCCACTCTCACTCAAAAATCCTCAAAACTTGAGCAAAGTGGTGCCCAAGTACAAGGAAGACGATGATCAAACACCCACAAAAAAGATATCCCATTCTCTGATCATCGTGAGTGAAAAGGTGATCAGCTGGGTATGGAAAGAGCAAGAACCAACAACACCCAAAACTAAGAATTCACTCCAAAAAGCCCCTACAATGCTGCAAACCAACACTCCACACTAAAATATATCTAGAAGACATCAAAAGATTCCATAATGAAAAACAAACTGAAAATCTTTCACCAATAACTCCAATGGTGACTCCTGTAGTGAAGCCACTCCAATGTCTAGCTAGGGAGTATCACTCAACTCCAAAACTAGAGCAACTTTGAAGGTTTTCGTCTCCAAAGCCCTCGAGGGATTCAATCCTCACTCTGACAGCATTTTGTTATGATCAATCAACATACCAAATGAGAGAAAATGAGGGAGTATATATAACACATTGAGACCCAAAAGTTTGAATACATTTTCCCTCCAAAAGTGGATGCCACACTTGGGAGAATAAAATACTTTATTAAAATTCACTCAAAACCCTTTATGTAGGCGTCCACTGTAGTCATGCTTTAATTTTGCTTTCAAAAACAACTTAAGTTGTAACATGCCAGGCGCAGGAGTCCTAGGGACCTTTTTTTGTTAGTTTTAGGATCAGATTTAACAGAAAGCAGAAAATGCAACACATAGACAATGAACACGATGTTTACCTTGGGAAAACCCTCCTTCTCGAGGGAGAAAAACCAAGCAAAATATATCTCTTATATAATAGAAGAAATAAGAGCAGAAATCTGCCCAGGCCCACCACAAGGCCGAATTTGATACAATGAATAATAGCACCTCTCCTAGATGAAAAGATACAATTGAATATGTTTCTCCTTGAAATCGATTTGCTGCAACAAACTGATGGTCTGCTGCTAAGAGTGGGAACTTCTGCTGCTTGCTTGATGCGAATTAGAGAGTGAATGAATGTGTTGTACAAATGAGATGAAATCACCTTCATTATATACAAGGATAGGTGACCTTTCCACTAGGTCGGCCCCCTTAGGAGATAAAGGATTTAAAATATTATTTGTTACAAGAAGACCGACCTACCTTAAACAAAGGGAAAATAGCTCCCGAAGCTATAAAACACTAACACTCCCTCTTAGCTAGGGAGGTATTTTCCAGATATCTACGTCATGGAGTCTCTCAACATGACACCCACAATGGCTACATCCATTTGTGGAAAGCTCAAAGGTTCATCATGGAGTCTCTCAACATGATGTTGTCATGGAGTCTCTCAACATGACGTCCATCATGGCTACTCCCATGTGTGGAAAGAAACACATGTACAAGTGTTCATGACGGAGTCTCTCAACGTGATGTCATCATGGAGTCTCTCAACATGACGTCCACAATGGCTACTCGCATGTGTGCAAAGAAACACAAGTACAAGGGTACATCACAGAGTCTCTCAACGTGATGTCATGGAGTCTCTCAACATGACGTCTCATCTCAGTCTCAGAGATGAACAAGGGCTCGCACCTCATATTTCTCCGTCTCAGAGAAATATACACTACAAGGGCTTTCACCTCATATTTCTCCGTCTCAGAGAAATATACATTACAACAGATCATCATGATGATGTGACTCCCTCTAAAGCTCCAAGTACTTGCATCAACCTACTGACCTCCTCGTCCAAGGTTGCCTCTGTTGGTTTGTCAGACTCCCTCTGAATGTTATTTCCTCCTCTTCGAAGAAACTGATTGCAATCTGTATAGGTTATTCCTCTTCGAGAGATGTCTCTAGTGAAGTTATGTGCCACCAACTCAGTCCCATGGCTGCAAGTTGTGTCTCCATTGATATCATGCTAGTTCATTTCTTCAGCCTACGTGACTTCCTCACAGGATGCCTCAAGCTCTTCCTCCCTTGAATTCCTTATGCAGTCTCTCATCATCCTTTTGCTCCTCGATCCGTCCTGGAAGCATTTTTAGAGAGATTACTAATAGTTCATAGAATTAAACTACCCCAAAGAGAAATATCCAAACCAATGCTAGAAGCATACATGATTCACTATTCCCAATGTTACATGAATTATTATTAACTACATAAAATTTATTCAAGGTATAAGCATAAAATACTTATCTCTTTATTGTTGGTACACCATTGAGCTAGACTTGTAGCTATGTCTCATCTTCGCCACCCTCAGTGTTACTACATAATCGTGTCTCCTCTGATAGATGCAGAGCACACACAGTGCTAGCAATCTCGAAATCCTCTAGATGTTCCTATAGCTGAATGAACCTGACAATACGACTGATCACAACTATATCTCAGCACACATTGAAGTTAGAATCATTTACGAGCAGGATCATCGACAAGTATTGACAGGTTCCGCCAATCTTCTCGACACACAAGTCAATTTCTTTTCAAACACTTCAACAGGTTGTATTGTTTTTTACCCACTCTCAACCAAACTGTATATGTTCACAAGTCATTCCTCTGCCTACGATAATCGAACAAGTGAACAGAGCATTATATAACTTATGCCGTGCCCAATATCGAGGTCATGTATACACTGGCAACCATATTTTTTGATGTCGTTGTAGGGAAGTATGACTTCGAGACCCTTCAGTGATGCATTCCAACATAACTGTAGTCGTCAAATAATCCCGTACTAAGCAACGTCCAAACACCCATGATCATCGCGACATTACACCCAATATTACTTGATGCCAGAGATACGGTTGCAAAGATCTCACGTGAATAATGTAAGTTCGTTGTTGATTGTATTGCAAATGCTCACGACAAATGTTCTTGATCACTAACGGTGCCAGAGTGAGAAGATGAATATTTGTGTGGCAGTGTCATTCACAATTCCTTGAAATGGAAATAAGACGCCTCCTTGAACTCCCGCATAATACTCGCGCCACAGAGCCTTATAAGGATTGAAACAACTCGACACGTCACAATTTCTTCCAACAACGGTATGATACACTAATGATATTACATTCATTCCGTCCAAGCAATCACTAGTGCAGACATAATGAGTTCTAGGTAATGCATAAATGTAATGTCCCCATTTTTAGCACTACAATTTTCAGCGATTGATGGCCTATCCCCGGTGTGTCGTCAGCTAGTCAGAGGCAGAATTAGGGTTTTCGGTTGCTTGGTGGGTTCTTTTGAAGATTCAAGGGTTTGCATCTTGGAGTTTGGGATTTTGGATTGCGGATTCTTTCTGGGTTTTCAGAAAGCTTCGCAATGGTATCACATGCACTTGGATCCAAGCAACTTTCTGAATTTACTATTTTTAGTAAATTCTATTTTTGGCAGTAGTCCAGTTGGCATCAGTTCAGCAGGCTTTCCTCTTCAGGCAATTCAGTTGGTATTATTGATTTCAGGCCTTTTGATGCATTTTTGGAGAGAAGTTATTTTAATTAAAATAATGTTATTTTTTAACATTAACCCCTTGGCCTAGCAGTATGACTTTAAGTTGTGTTTAAAAAGGGGACTTTAAGGGGTGGACGCCTCATGAGGTATTTTATTAATATTCTAAAGTTGAAAATATAACTTGAGAAGGGGGATGCCAACTTTGAAGAAGAGTTTATTTTAAATTAAAGATAAATATTTGCCTTCAAAAAGGGACGCCACTTTGGAGGGATAAGGAGTCAACTTCAAATTTGAAAATGCTTTGACCTTGGTTTGGGCGCCCTTCTAGATGCTTTTGGAAGATTCTTCTCAAGTCTATAAAAGGAGGCTTCTATTCTTCATTTGTCATCCATTGTTGCTTATCATATTGTTATGCTGCTGAAATGCTTTCAGAGCTTCTTCGAGGGATGCATACCTCCTAGTTCCTTCGCTTGGTTTCGTGCTTGGAAGATAGCACCTAGCTAAGTTTTCAGAGATTGCTTCTCATCCAGACTAGTAGACAGAGCATCATAGTTGGAGTTTTCAGAGATTTTGTCAGTTTTGCATTTGCTGGTTAGGGTTTGGCTGAAGTAGAAATCTGCTCATAAGTCTTTGCATGAATTTTTGTTGGTTCTGGGTACTTTACCCTTGGCTTCCTCATCCTAGGGCGCCTCTCTTTGGTGAGTTCCAGATTTTATTATTGAGTGTATGATTTTATCTTCTCAAAATCGCCCTTCTCCTTGGCCGTACCATTCTGGGCTGTCTTGGAAAGTGTGCCAAAAAATAATACTGCATTTTGATAGTCATTTCTCAGTCAGGTTTTCATTGTCAACATTCTAGCTTTCGTTTGCATCAGGTTTCATGTGATTTGGTTGGGTATTGAGTGAGTTGTGAGTTATTTAGTGGGACACTGTGTTGCTGGTCTGTGTTCCAGATTGCTGATTTTTGTATCAAACTTCCAGAAGTTCGATTCATGTGTTGTTTTCTCAATATTTTGGAGTCAAATAAGTCGGAACAACATTCTATCATTTGTTGCTTTGGTTTAACAGTTTGTAACACTTTGTAATCTGCAGATTGTGCATTGTAAGGCTGTTAATAGTAGTACTATTTCAGTCATTTTTATATTCTGCAATTACTTAGTTTTAGAGCAGCAAACTTAATAATCTTTGGACGGTTTACCGCCAGAGATGGTGAACGAACTATACATTTAAGTTCTTGGATGGTATTCTGCCAAGAAGGGAATTAAATATTTGTACTTCACTTGTTTTCCCATTGAATAAGTAAAATATTCCGAGCCAAATTTTTTCAACTTTTCAATTACAATAAGCAGAGCAATACACAGTCGTTAGGGTTAGCTCTAAACCAAGACGATGCTGAAGCAACTCTAACCAGAATGTACACCAGGATCCCGAGGTTGGCAAGGTGTGAGCATTGGTCAGAGGATCTTAAAGAAATGCTGATACAAAGAACTCTAACCAAGAATGCGTCGGTGAACGACGAGCATGTGGTCAGAGGATCCCTACCAGCTAATAAGCTGAAATAACTCGACGTCAAGAATGTGCTTTCCAATCCGAGATGGAATGGGAGCTACCATATGACGGAGATGCTAATAATTACAATGCAATTAAGGAAAATAAGCGAGAATGCTGAAAGTAAACTCGACACCCAGAATGTGCTTTCTAACCCGGAGTGGGAAAGGAGCTACCATAGGGCGGAGATGTAAGATATTACAAGGCAATTCAGAATGTAAAGTAATAATTCAAAACATGATAAGCAAGATTAGAGAACTGCTGACAGTACTACTGTTCAACTTACAATAAGCAATAGAATGCCTGCAAGATCAAGGAATTAGAGCTCTTCAAATTGTTGCAATAACAAAGATGTTTTCCATAAGGCCTTTAAAACTTCTTGATGCTAATCCAAGAAGAAATATGCAGATTTCTCAAATCTGATTTGACAGACCAGCAACATGAATATCATAACCAGCAACACAGATCCCTAGCGATATGCTCATAACTCTCTCATTTCTCACCCAAATGATCTCAAATCTGATGCAATAGACCCTCAAAATGATGGCGCCTAACTTAGTAATAAGAAATGGCATCTAAAAATGGTTATTAATTACTGACACGAATCCCAAGGCACTCCAGAAAGTATGGCCTTCAAGGAATGACGAATTTGCATTATAAAATCATAAACTTCGTATTAAAATCTGCAAATATTCATGAAGGGGCGCCTCCAACAGGGAAACACAATGAGACAATACCCAGAATGAGAATGTTTAAGATTTGAGACTTGTGAGCAGAAATATACATTCAGCAGTCATGACCAGCAACTCTGGAATTGACAGGAAATGATAAAACTCAACTACAAAGGATAGGAAACCAACTATAACTGAAAAGACAAATCAATAACACTCAAACCTTTCAACTAGTTGCTGTCTTTCAAGCAACAAGAAGAGCCAAGCTAGGAGGCCTTCATTCCTCGAAGCAATCCCAAAGCCAATCTGGCAGCATAACATTCCTGTAGACAAAAGATAATCCCAAAGAATAGAAGCAGCCTCCTTATATAGACCTTTGAGAAGATCTCTTGAAAACCCTAAGAAGTGTGCCCCACCACAAGACACTTTTAGGTTTTCTGACTTACCAAGCCTTCCTTCAAGATGGCGTACTTTTCCCTTGATTGATTAAAATCAATTAAAATTTGACTTTCATAAAGGTTGGTGCCCCTTTTTACCACTTTATTTTTCAACCTTTGGAATATTAAAATCCACCTTCAAATGAGGCGCCACCCATCAAAGTCCCCCTTTTTAAAACAACATAAAGTTGTTTCACTAGGCCAAGGGGTCATATTAAAATAAAACATTATTTTAATTAAAATACTTATCTCTCCAGTAAAAGTATCAAAAGGCCAAAATGATATTACCAATTGAACTGACAGAGGAGGAAAGCCTGCTGAGCTGATGCTGACTGGACCACTGCTAAAAATAGAATTTACTAAAAATAGTAAATTCAAGAAGTTGCTTAGAATGCAATGCATGCACCACCATTGCGAAGCTCTCTGAAACCCAGAAAGAATCCGCAATCCAAAATCCCAAACTCCAGGATGTAGCCGTAATAACTTACTAAAAATAGTAAGTCCGAAAAGGTTGCCCGACGCGGTTGCAAGTCATACCTCTGCAAAGCTTTCTGAAAACCCAGAAGGAATCCAGAATCCAAACACCCAAACTCCAACAAGCAGAACCTTGAATCTTCAAGTGAACCCACCAAACAGTCGGAAACCCTAATTCTGCCTCTGACTAGCCGACAGCACCCCGGGGATAAGCCATCAATCACTGAGAAGTGCAGTGCTAAAAATGGGGACATTACAATAAGTGGATGCCAACTTTTAGCGGAAGAACTCTTTCTTTTATTGTATTCGCTCCCGCTGAATAAGTGGTTGAGCTTCCTTTCAGTTTTGCTTCAATTCAAGTTATCACTAACGACCCTCTTACCATATGACAGCTTCAATCTCATCCTGAGATTGAGTGCGCATTCTTGGTTAAGAGTTTCTTCAATTGCTGGATTTCGGATTGAGCTAACCTTAACGGGGTCTTCTTGTGTTGAATTGCTCATTAAAGAAAAAAAATTGGTTCGGCCCTTTACAGTGGTATCAGAGCCATGCATCCTGCCATCCTGTGCCCATCAAGGTTCAGTTGACAGTTGAATGACAGAGAAATCAATTTCTACACCAGAGGTCAGAATAGAGTTCAGTTTAGCTTTCAGAAGTTTCAGAGATGTTGCGTTTTCTAAGGTCCAGGGATCGTAAGAAGTCAGATTCAACTATGGTATCCAAGGAAGGAAAGGTTAGTGATGCCGTAAGGGATTTCATTGAATATGCCAAACAGTATAAAAGTCAATGTGAACATGAGGCTGCCAAACTCCGTGAGCAATATCAAAACATGCCAGATGATTATAGGCACAATGTTTCATTTGATGCCCATTTGAATTGTGTGGCGTTTCTGAAGCCCAAAAGGTCGGAGATGGTGGACCACATTAGGAAAATGTTAAAAAGGGAAGCAGAACAAGCCTTGGTTGAAAAATCAAAGAAGGAAGAAGGTGAAGTGCCTATTTGTGAATTGCAGCCCACAAATATGCAAGTTGAAGAGAAAAATCAGTCATCCAGTAGTGAAAATGGCACAAGCAAGGTGCACCCATCACATCAAAATGAACGTGAGCTTGATGAAGATACCTTGACAAATGATGAGTGTGTGGTAGAGCCTCATAATACGCCCCTTGGCTTGCATGTGATAGCAAGTGAAGAAGAGCAAGTTGAAGGAAATACTATTGGTGTCTTTGAATCAGCTTATGACCGTTACCAAAGTGATGATGTTGGTAATGATTCCAATGTGTTTGTACCTCCTCTTGTTGAAGATTTGGTGATGGATAATTTTCCTCTTGTTGTTGTTCAAACTCCTGAAGAGTTTTCACAAGATGAATTTATGACAAGTGATCAAGAAGACCTTTTTGGCATGCATATGACTGTTCATGATGAGATCAGAAATACACCTATAGATGATGGGTTCATTGAAGATAAGAATGATAAAGTTTTCCAAACAGCTAGCACTAGAGATTCTTTACTTCATTACAGTGGTTTTGGGTTTGTTCATCAAACCAAACCATTGGAAATAAATATTTATGAGGATGACAGTTTAAGTGAATTGGGTGGTGACCTATTCAAAGAGTCAACACTCCAAAAGAAGCACGAAGAGCTCTTTCCTTTTGATCAAAACAGTCAGCCTCTTACTATTTGGGATCCGGGTGTATTGGAACCAAGGTATGATAAAAAACCTTTGTGGGATGAATTTCCCTTTGATCCAGATGTAGATCAGAAATCAGATTGCATTGGAAGTTGTGAGGTGGCTTTTGGAGGAGGTGTCTTCGAAGACGAAGATTGTTCAACGAAGCTCCATAATGATCTCTTTGAAGTGGTTGCAGCTACTAAAGAAGGGTATGTTGCTACAGGAACTTTCCGAACAGCGGACAATTATGATCCATTGATCAAGTTTGATGCTGCCATGATGTTTGATCAAGGAGACGGTGATGAAGAAGAAGAGCTAGAAGACCATATGGCTCTTGAAGATGTAGAGTTTGAAGGTGTTACTAAACACAAATCTGATTTTTCAATGAATGAAGCTGATTGCAAACTTAGGGTCGAAGAAGTCGTAGAGTGTGTTCCTCTCCATGACATTGAGCATTCTCCTCTAGTTGATGGTGAAAGACAAGAAGGTTGGAGCAGCTATGATGGCAGCAAAGACACAAAACAAAGTTCTGATTTTGAAAAGCAGCCAGCCAGCAATCCACCATCTTTGCATATTCTTGAGTGGGAAGATCAAGTCAAAGAGTCCTTTAAGAGGGAAGTGCGAGTTCTATCCCAATTTGATCGCACTCACAGTTTGGTTGAAGATTTCTACTGGAAGGCTCAACTTGAAGAGAGAAGAAGAGGAGTTAAGGATGAAGTTGCTCTCCCCAACTTGCAACTTATCAGAGACTCTTTGGAGACATTGAAATCAGATTGCATACACTTGATTGAAGATCGGGATCATGCCATTGAACTTGCAAAGAAGACCTTCAGTGCTTTCCAAGGAAAAGAGAGAAAGGTTGATGAGCTTACTTATGAGCTTGAATCAACAAAGGCTATGTTAGAAGAAACTCAAGTAGCATTAATGGAGGTAGAAGATCAGCTTATTGATTTCAAACTTTCTAAGGAACAAGAGAATGCACAAAGAGCAGAAGAAATCAAGCAAGTGATTGAAGAGCTCGATAGTCTTGAAGAAGAGTTTGATCTTGAAGGTTTCGCAAGAAAATCAGAAGTGGCATGTGCAGATTTGGAGCAGCAAGATGGAAGGAATGAATTTCAAGTTTTTAACAATCCTCTCTTTGAAGTGGGTGTTGAGAAAACTTATGATAATCCTCTTTTTGCGATGGAAGATGAAACATCAATTGACAATAGCACGAAATGGGATCCTGATGAAGTTTTCCAACACAATATGGAATGTGATTTTCAACTTATTGAAGATTTGCAAGCCGAACATGAGGGAGATTCGCTCCTTGTAATTGGTAATCTTCCAAGAAGAACGTTTGATCAAGAATGCTTAAGAGGGATTGAGGATGTAGTCTTCACTTTGGAAAATGGACCAGAATATGGTGTTGGCACTCTTGTCAATCCTTTCCTTGGGTTGAGTGATGCTAGTCTGTTCTGGGAGTTGAATTTGAAGTCATCTTATGTTTCATGCTCCAGTGTTCCTGAAGCTTTCATGGATAGGTTTCAGAGGTTCATTAGAGGGAATGCCAATTTTACAAGTATGCACTTGATTTTGACTAGCACTCAGAGATGTGCTATGTTTTCTTTCCGGAGTGTTGGAGATTATTTTCAGTTGGGTATCCAGGCTTGGGATTCTCAACATGGGTTGATGGAGCTTACCGCTTGTGGAAAGAAGAGTTTATGGAGGAATAAGGATCAAATTTTCAGACTTTTTGGTGTTTTTCCCTTCTTTAGCAACTTCTTGATGGTTCTTTTTGTTCATCAACAAATGGATTAGAGGGAGATTTTGAGTATGGGATGGAGAGATGAACGATTGGTTGCTCTTGGGAGTGATCCTTGGCTAAGACTAGGGCAAATTTTGAGACACGAGTTTGCTGATTGGAGGCAGACCAGCCACCTTACTTGTGCAGTTACCCTCGTTTGGGAGAGTTTGTTCATCACTACTTGTCGAAGAGGTGGTAGTTTTCAGTTGGAGATTGCTCTAGTGCATTTTCCTGCCACTTTTGAGGAGTCACCTTGCAGCTCGATGGTCATCTCACATGCTCACACTTGCGAATTTGAGTGGTGTTGTTGTTTTCCTTTGTGTAGGACTCTTGAATTAGACTGCACTACGCTGACTCCAGCCTTGATCTGCAGCAATCATTTGTTCCTTCACACCTTTCCTACTCTCCAAGTTCATCTTATGATGGTTTGTGATGTAAACTTTGATAGTTTTCTCTTAGTGTTGGTTCAGGACTGCGGATTTTCACATGCTTTGGTTCACTACTTTGAGGCTCTTGGAGTGAGAACTGTAAGAGTTTTTAGAAATCTTCATGGTTGCATCAGAATAATTCAGGGGAGGCATAGTAGATTCATGTGGAGTCATGACTTAGGATTTGATGAGCTCTTGCAAAGGATTGCTTTCCTCTTTGCAAGAAGTTTTGGAGAGGTCACATTTGCAATCACGGCTGTGTTAGATACCTTATGGAGGCATGTTGAGGATTACAGTATTGAGTTGAGTAGACTATCTTCTTTGTTGCCCAGGTTTGTGATAGTTAGTGGCATTGTTGACATGAATGACTCAGAACGTTTTGGGCACTATGGTTTCCTTGTTGTGATTAGAGTAGTGCAACATCGGCATGGCGGGTCTTCCTTCAGACTAACATGGGACCCTAGGGTCAGACTTGTTTGGGTATTGATCAGTTCTAAATTCTATGGAGTTGTGGTGGCATTGCTTGAGGACAAGCAATTTTGGGAAGGGCGGACTGTAATGTCCCCATTTTTAGCACTACACTTTTCAGCGATTGCTAGCCTATCCCCGGTGTGTTGTCAGCGAGTCAGAGGTAGAATTAGGGTTTTCGGCTGCTTGGTGGGTTCTTTTGAAGATTCAAGGGTTTGCATCTTGGAGTTTGGGATTTTGGATTGCGGATTCTTTCTGAATTTTCAGAAAGCTTCGCAATGGTATCGCATGCACTTGGGATCCAAGCAACTTTCTGAATTTACTATTTTTAGTAAATTCTATTTTTGGCAGCAGTCCAGTTGGCATCAGTTCAGCAGGCTTTCCTCTTCAGGCAATTTAGTTGGTATTATATATTTCAGGCCTTTTGATGCATTTTTAGAGAGATAAGTTATTTTAATTAAAATAATGTTATTTTTTAACATTAACCCCTTGGCCTAGCAGTATGACTTTAAGTTGTGTTTAAAAAGGGGACTTTAAGGGGTGGACGCCTCATGAAGTATTTTATTAATATTCTAAAGTTGAAAATATAACTTGAGAAGGGGGACGCCAACTTTGAAGAAGAGTTTATTTTAAATTAAAGATAAATATTTGCCTTCAAAAAGGGATTCCACTTTGGAGGGATGTAAGAGTCCAGGTGACTCTAAGCCCAAACCCTAACTGTGAATTTTGATTTTTGCAAGTTTTGTATTTTTTGTGTTTTTGAGGTTTTTGAAAAATAACAGGAAAGCTGCGATTTGCTTAATAAATGCTTAAAAATTCACTAAAAATCCTATGGCAATGAAAATGAGTGGAAAATGCTCATAACATTGAGGCGTACCAATTTATTACATTTCCAGAACTTTTACAATAACAAAATTTAAACAATGAATAAAATATGATATTATTTTAAAGGAACCTGATGGCGGCTGCAGCAGCATGAAAAAAATAAAGAAGATGATGTAGTCAATATGAATCTCCGAGCACCGACAAAAGAAATCTCCAGATAACCTAGGCGCACTGGAACCCTCTGCCAGAAACTGAAGGTGAAGGCGTTTCTTTCTGAAAAAGAGAAGTACGGCCCTGCAAGGACAGAACTGTACGGCCCAGCAGCAAGAATAAAGATGGTACGGCTTTATGGAAAATAGTGCCAGATCTCTGAGAAAAAGAACTCTGTGAAGTCGCCTCAAACCACTGATGATGAATCTCTGTAAACCCTGCCTGAATCAATCAATAATCTCAATCTGTAACCTCTGTGTGAAGTCACTAAGAAGACAATCTTCAACTGGTATTGCACAGTCTCAGTATGCCAGATTCTGAAGAGGTATCGTTCTCCAAAATCGATTCGTCTGCTGAAACCCTAGGTTTTGCAAACTCCAATGCTCAGAGCAAAATAGAAGACAAATTGAATATCATATCATAATGGTTCGATTTGTCTTTTCTTGTGAATATATAGCTCCTTGTAAAAATTCGACCCAAAGACTCTTTTAATAATCATTTTAATTAAATGATTAAATGTGTGCTTTTGACTTAGGAGAAATACATTTAATAATTGGCGCCCCCTCAATTAAATGAATAATCATTTAATCATGATATTAATTTTCCACTTTATTATAAAGTATAATAAATACTTTATAATGCGCCCCTTTTAATTAAATATTTAAATAATTAATAAAGTGACTTTAATATAAAGTCAAAAATATTAATTATTCATTAAACCATTAAATACTCCATGATTTCTCCGTCAAACTGTCAAACTGATGAACTGGGTCGACTCCGAGCTAAACAGCTAAATTAGGTGCCCTGCCCAAAATAGCAGCTTCCGCCTGTCCGACTTTCTAAAAATAGAAAGTCCCTAAAAAACCACTCTGAAGGATTCGGCGAAGGCCCAACCTGAAACAACTGCAACACTAAAGCTATAGAACACTGAGTAACTGCCTCAGATGATCCCTGTACCCATCTGTCAGCCTACGAGGATCGAAATAATAGGCTAACCACATAACCAGCTGCGCTGACTAGGATGGGGACATCACAGTCCGCCCTCCTGAAATTGCTTGTCCTCAAGCAATCTCAACTCTGGATGCTGTAAAATCTCCTCTGACTCCCATGTAGCATCCTCAACTGGCAAATCTCTCCACTTGATCAGATATTCCCTGATCACCCACCTCCGAAGGTGTCTCTCTCTCATCTCGAGGATGGCCTCAGGTACTAGTATCAATTTCCCTTCGTCATCAAGGGGTGGCAAAACTGGAGAAGGTATCACATGCTGACCCAATGCCTTTTTCAGGTGAGAGACGTGAAAAACATTGTGAACCCTGCTATCAGCTGGCAAGTCCAACTCATAAGCAACCTCGCCCACTCGTCTGACAACACGAAATGGACCATAGTAGCGAGGCTTCAGCTTCTTTGCCCCACTCTTCCGTAGAGTAGACTGACGATACGGCTGCAACATAAGGTACACCATATCACCCACATCAAAGGTACGCTCAACCCTCTTCTGATCAGCATACTGCTTCTGCTGATTCTGTGCCCGCTGGATATTGTCTCTGAGAGACCTCAAAATGTCCTGCTGACTCTGTATCATATCCCCTGCACTCGGCACTCTGCTATCGCTCAATATCAGATCCAAAAGGTTGGGCGCCTCATACCCATACAAAGCCATGAAGGGTGTCATCTGTATCGTCATATGGTGTGTCGAGTTATAACAATACTCGCAGAGGTATATCCACCTCACCCAACCTCTCTGCTGTCCAGCGATATAATTGTGCAAGTAACCTTCCACCCACTTATTGACAATCTCTATCTGCCCATCCGTCTGCGGATGGTAGCTGGTACTCGGTGTCAGTTCGGTCCCACAGAGCCTGAACAACTCCTGCCAAAAGTTGCTCATGAACCGACTGTCTCTATCGCTGACTATCGTCCGAGGCAACCCATGCAATTGGAATACCTCTCTGAAAAATAACTCTACCGTCTGCGAAGCTGTGAAGGTAGTAGTAATCGGGAAGAAGTGCGCATATTTAGTCAATCGATCAACCACTACGTAGATGCAATCTTTACCCTGGGCTTTCGGCAAACCCGTGATAAAGTCCATCGATAAGCACTCCCACTTCCTGTCAGGTATCGGAAGTGGCTGGAGCAATCCAGCAGGATATGTGTGCTCCTACTTGTTCTGCTGGCAAACAGAGCACTCTCGGACATACTGCAACACATCAGTTTTCAGCCCTTTCCAAGTAAACCGTTCCCGAACCATCTTGTATGTCTTATAGTACCCGGGATGGCCCGCCATAGGAAGATCATGAAAGGCTCTCAAAACTGTAACCCTCACCTCAGAGTCAGGAACTAGAAAAATCCGCCCCTTGTAAATGATCAAGTCATCTACAATAGTGTACCTATCATCCTGCTCTGTCCTGTCAACAATGCTAGAAGCCCATGGGTTCTTAGCATACTCTGCAATAATCCGATGCCTCCAATCCTCTGTAATTTGTGCCATGGCATTCAACTGAGGTCTACGAGACAAGGCGTCAGCTACAACATTCTGCTTCCCCTTAATGAAAGTGATGTCAAAGTCATACGACTGCAGTTTGCTGACCCATTTCTGCTGCCTCTCATTCAGGTCTCGCTGTCCAAGGAAGTGTTTCAGGCTGTTATGGTCAGTATGAACACTGAATTTGCTGCCTACCAAGTATTGCCTGAACTTAGCCAAAGCATGCATAATGGCTAACATCTCCTTGTCGTAAATGCTGTAGAACCTCTCAGGACCCCTAAGCTTTCTGCTCTCGAAAGCAATAGGATGTCGCTCCTGCATCAAAACGGCACCAATGCCCTCTCCTGAAGCATCACAAAATAAATCAAATGACTTCGTAAAGTCAGGCAATGCTAGCACCGGACATGAAGTCATGATCACCTTAAACCTGTCAAAGCACTCCTGTGCCTGTGGTGACCAAGTAAAAGCCCCCTTCTTTGTCAAGTTAGTAAGGGGTGTGGCGTGACGTGAGAACCCACTAACAAATCTCCTGTAAAAAGCACACAACCCAATGAAACCTCTGAGCTGCATAAGGTTCTTAGGTACCGGCCACTCAACTATAGCTCGGACCTTCTCAGGGTCCATACTCACTCCCTTGGCACTGATGATGTGCCCCAAATATAACAACTCCTCCATACCGAGCTCACACTTAGATTCCTTAGCATAGAAAGACTCATCTGCCAAGATACTCAAAACTGCGTCTAAGTGAGCTAGATGCTCCTCCCATGACCTGCTATAAACCAGAATGTCGTCGAAGAAGACCAATACAAATCTCCTCAACTGAGAATTGAAAACCCTGTTCATAGTCGCCTGAAAGGTAGTAGGTGCGTTGGTTAGACCGAAGGGCATAACCAAGAACTCGAAGTGACCGCAATGACACCTGAAAGCGGTTTTCTCAATATCCTGCTCCCTCATCTGAATCTGGTGGTACCCGGATCTCAAATCAATCTTCGTGAAGAAGATAGCACCGTGTAACTCATCAATCAACTCATCGATGCGTGGTATGGGGTACCTGTTCTTAATTGTCCTTTTGTTGAGTTGTCGGTAGTCTATGCACATCCGGAGTGATCCATCCTTCTTCTTCACCAATACAACCGATGAAGCAAAAGGTGACTTGCTAGGTCTAATATGGTCCATAGCTAACAACTCGTTGATGGTCTTCTCTATCTCATCCTTGAGTCGTTTCGGATGTCTGTAGGGAGTAATCATAACGGGCTTTGCGCCCTCCTCCAACTCAATGATATGCTCCGTGCCTCTGTCTGGAGGTCTACCAGGTGGAATGTCGCTAAACACTTTGGAGTGTTTAGTCCTCAATATCTGAATGTCGGGGTGGTACTCACCCTTCTGATGCTCCTGCTGGGCTGGCATCAACATGCACTCTGCTGCCCAGTCAACCATATCATGACGAATGAGCCTCTCCATCCGCCTGAATGAAACCATCCTCAGATTACTGTCTCGAATAGCCTTGATGACATGAGGTCTCCCATCAACCTTAAACTTCATCTCCATATCTTGCAAATTGAGTGTGAACTCACCCAAATCGTGCAACCATGCCATCCCTAACACCACATCAGTATCTCCCATATTAACAACATAGAATTCAGTCTTGAATTCATAGTTGTTCAGTCGCATCGGAAGATCAGTAATCTTTTGGTCACATCTGAGGGTGTACCCATCGGCCACCTTAACTCGAATACCCTCAAACGCCTCTGTCTGAATGCCACGTCTCTCCACCAAACGTGCATCAATGAAATTGTGTGTAGCACCCATATCCAGTAAAGTGATCACCTTCTGACCTGCTAGGAGCCCGCGAAGTCTAAACGACCCATCTCTCTGAAGGCTAGTCAAATGGGCTTCCTGTAGCTTCCTTCCTCATTCATTTTCACCCTCATTTTCGGACCTGTCATCATCTGAATGCTCGGAATTAGCTTGCTGGTCTGACAGATCAGATTGCTCTTCGCCCTCATAAAACCATTCCATCTGATTGTTTTTGACCTTAGGACGAAGTGGGCATACATGTTTTTCATCGTAGGGTGCCTTGCACCAGAAACACAACTTTTTCTTCCGCAAATCATTCAGTGTTTCTCTGTCAAAGGGTGGTGCATTCTGTCTCTTAGGATCCGGTCGATCCTTCCTTCTGTCAAAGGGCCTATTTCTGTCAAAAGACCTATTTGGCCTCGTGTATGGTGTCGAACCTGAAGTGAACTTGCTGCGAGGTGCTGCAAGCTCCATGTTTCATGCCTTCCTCATGGCCTCTTGAAGGGTAGGAGGGTCAAAAGCCTTGACCCAACCTCTCATAGGCTCTGTCAACCCCTCAACGAAGAGTATAACGAGTCTCCGTTCTGAAATGCCTATCACCATGATTGCCACTCTCTGAAACTCACCAATATAAGAATCCAAACTCCCTGTCTGCTTGAGCTGAGCTAGCTCTCTGAAGTAGAGTTCCGGATCTTTCTTATCAAAACGCTCTATGAGTCTGCTAGTGAAATCCTGGTAGGTAGTAACTGCATGATGGCCAAGTGTGTACATGTCGTGATGCCACGAATCATGCGCTAGTCCATCAAGATGCAAGGTAGCAAACTTAATCGCTTCATCCTCCTGCATAGGTCTCAGTGATAGATAGTTGTCCAGTTTTTGGACCCAAGACCTCGCTGATGTCTTATCAGACCCATCAAAATATGGCAAGGTGATCTTGCTAACTGCATACTGCAAATCCCTATTCACCTGTGGCAGTGGCTGCTGATGCTGAGGAGCTCTACGGTCAAATCTGCCTCCTCCTCTGGGTTTATGAACATCCATAAACTCATGAGAAGATAATGCCTGCTTGATCTCAGGTGCCAATGATAGGTACTCACCGTGAAACCTCGTCACATCTGCTACTGACATGCCATTATGCGGCTGAAACTCCTGATGCTGCCCCTGTTGCTCTGCCCCCGGAGTCGGAGGTGGGGTCTCTCTGGGTAAGAAGGTAGGCTGTCCAGGCCTATGCTCATGATAGATCGGTGATGGCTGTTGTGGTGCTGATGCCAAGGGCTGGTCCACCCCTACAGTCCTGCTCGACTGTCCGATCTGAATATAATGTGGCTGTGATGGAGTACACTGTCTAATAGTGCCCATCAACTGGGACATCATGTCCATCATGTTATCATGCCTGCGTCTGAACTCCTCATCAGTAATGTCGCCCTCTGCATGTGCTTTCCCTGAATCCCTAAGTGTCTCTGTAGGAATCTCACGGTCTGCCATCAGGGTTGCAACAGTGTTCTCGCTGCTGTTGGAGCTAGATTTGTGAATACCCAACACTCCTGACGCTGTCTCACCTTCAGGAATAGGTGGACCTGTCCAATCCTCGGCTCTACCTGTTCCTGTACCCTTGGTATAATGAATGATGTCTCTACTCATGAAAAAGCAACCAAAAAGCACTCTGTATTCTGAAAAGGCAACTGAAAAAGCACAGGATGGCAGGAAATCTATGCTCTGATACCACTGTAAGAGTCCAGGTGACTCTAAGCCCAAACCCTAACTGTGAATTTTGATTTTTGCAAGTTTTGTATTTTTTGTGTTTTTGAGGTTTTTGAAAAATAACAGGAAAGCTGCGATTTGCTTAATAAATGCTTAAAAATTCACTAAAAATCCTATGGCAATGAAAATGCGTGGAAAATGCTCATAACATTGAGGCATACCAATTTATTACATTTCCAGAACTTTTACAATGACAAAATTTGAACAATGAATAAAATATGATATTATTTTAAAGGAACCTGATGGCGGCTGCAGCAGCATGAAAAAAATAAAGAAGATGATGTAGTCAATATGAATCTCCGAGCACCGACAAAAGAAATCTCCAGATAACCTAGGCGCACTGGAACCCTCTGCCAGAAACTGAAGGTGAAGGCGTTTCTTTCTGAAAAAGAGAAGTACGGCCCTGCAAGGACAGAACTGTACGGCCCAGCAGCAAGAATAAAGATGGTACGGCTTTATGGAAAATAGTGCCAGATCTCTGAGAAAAAGAACTCTGTGAAGTCGCCTCAAACCACTGATGATGAATCTCTGTAAACCCTGCCTGAATCAATCAATAATCTCAATCTGTAACCTTTGTGTGAAGTCACCAAGAAAATCTTCAACTGGTATTGCACAGTCTCAGTATGCCAGATTTTGAAGAGGTATCGTTCTCCAAAATCGATTCGTCTGCTGTAACCCTAGGTTTTGCAAACTCCAATGCTCAGAGCAAAATAGAAGACAAATTGAATATCATATCATAATGGTTCGATTTGTCTTTTCCTGTGAATATATAGCTCCTTGTAAAAATTCGACCCAAAGACTCTTTTAATAATCATTTTAATTAAATGATTAAATGTGCGCTTTTGACTTAGGAGAAATACATTTAATAATTGGCGCCCCCTCAATTAAATGAATAATCATTTAATCATGATATTAATTTTCCACTTTATTATAAAGTATAATAAATACTTTATAATGCGCCCCTTTTAATTAAATATTTAAATAATTAGTAAAGTGACTTTAATATAAAGTCAAAAATATTAATTATTCATTAAACCATTAAATACTCCATGATTTCTCCGTCAGACTGTCAAACTGATGAACTGGGTCGACTCCGAGCTAAACAGCTGAACCAGGTGCCCTGCCCAAAATAGCAGCTTCCGCCTGTCCGACTTTCTAAAAATAGAAAGTCCCTGAAAAACCACTATGAAGGATTCGGCGAAGGCCCAACCTGAAACAACTGCAACACTGAAGCTACAGAACACTGAGTAACTGCCTCAGATGATCCTCTGTACCCATCTGTCAGCCTACGAGGATCGAAATAATAGGCTAACCACATAACCAGCTGCGCTGACTAGGATGGGGACATCACAAGTGATAAGGAGTCAACTTCAAATTTGAAAATGCTTTGACCTTGGTTTGGGTGCCCTTCTAGATGCTTTTGGAAGATTCTTCTCAAGTCTATAAAAGGAGGCTTCTATTCTTCATTTGTCATCCATTGTTGCTTATCATATTGTTATGCTGCTGAAATGCTTTCAGAGCTTCTTCGAGGGATGCATACCTCCTAGTTCCTTCGCTTGGTTTCGTGCTTGGAAGATAGCACCTAGCTAAGTTTTCAGAGACTGCTTCTCATCCAGACTAGCAGACAGAGCATCATAGTTGGAGTTTTCAGAGATTTTGTCAGTTTTGCATTTGTTGGTTAGGGTTTGGCTGAAGTAGAAATCTGCTCATAAGTCTTTGCATGAATTTTTGTTGGTTCTGGGTACTTTACCCTTGGCTTCCTCATCCTAGGGCGCCTCTCTTTGGTGAGTTCCAGATTTTATTATTGAGTGTATGATTTTATCTTCTCAAAATCGCCCTTCTCCTTGGCCGTACCATTCTGGGCTGTCTTGGGAAGTGTGCCAAAAAATAATACTGCATTTTGATAGTCATTTCTCAGTCAGGTTTTCATTGTCAGCATTCTAGCTTTCGTTTGCATCAGGTTTCATGTGATTTGGTTGGGTATTGAGTGAGTTGTGAGTTATTTAGTGGGACACTGTGTTGCTGGTCTGTGTTCCAGATTGCTGATTTTTGTATCAAACTTCCAGAAGTTCGATTCATGTGTTGTTTTCTCAATATTTTGGAGTCAAATAAGTCGGAACAGCATTCTATCATTTTTTGCTTTGGTTTAACAGTTTGTAACACTTCGTAATCTGCAGGTTGTGCATTGTAAGGCTGTTAATAGTAGTACTATTTCAGTCATTTTTATATTCTGCAATTACTTAGTTTTAGAGCAGCAAACTTAATAATCTTTGGACGGTTTACCGCCAGAGATGGTGAACGAATTATACATTTAAGTTCTTGGATGGTATTCCGCCAAGAAGGGAATTAAAGCTTTGTACTTCACTTGTTTTCCCATTGAATAAGTGGATGCCTACTTTTAGCAGAAGAACTCTTTCTTTTATTGTATTCACTCCCGCTGAATAAGTGGTTGTGCTTCCTTTCAGTTTTGCTTCAATTCAAGTTATCACTAACGACCCTCTTACCATATGACAACTTCAATCTCATCCTAAGATTGAGTGCGCATTCTTGGTTAAGAGTTTCTTCAATTGCTTGATTTCGGATTGAGCTAACCTTAACGGGGTCTTGTTGTGTTGAACTGCTCATTAAAGAAAAAAAATTGGTTCGGCCCTTTACAATAAATAATCCCGATAATTTAAACCACACTTCTTCCCGAAACGACATATAAGAATCATTCCGCATAACCAATGAGAAGTATGCAACCAAATAAGAGTCTGATAATAATACTATTAAGATAAACGCCTGTGAATATGCCCAGACTAATTAGCACACCGGGAAATGCTCGTGTCTTTACCAACGACTCGGCTGATACATAAAACATTCCCAGTTTCCGACTTCATTCAAATGACTTCGGCTCACACACCATTCGAGCAATCTACCATTAAATACTAAGATAAAGCTATGTTGGGGTTTTATCCAACATAGCAAAGGATCCTGAGAATTTTCGTTCCCAGATTTCCCAAGCGACAAACTCAAACTCAATCTTCCGTGATTGTGAGTAACGCCGATGGTGGTGAAGTTGCGCACAGGATGAATGAGTGCTCGGGCCAAATTGAGTGTGCTCACGATAGCCTCAGAACTCCCGGATAAGTGACGTGACTCCTTCCCGTGATGGTAGGTGAAGATGATGGTCTGTGGCTATGGTAAATGATGCTCAATTTCCTTGCTAGTGGATATCCCGAACAATGCTTCTAGTCTCTGAAACTGCCGGCGTGCTCCTTGCCAATAATTTCACACGTCCTCCATATATAAATTGATAATCATAAAGAACGAATCACCAGTAGCCATTTAGCATCTTGACACCAAGGAGTTAGCTGCTCCACCTCAAACTATTGCTAAATGAATTATGAGAAGCAGTTTCATATAACCGATGCAATTATTAAATCATGCCATCGTCTTATGCACTCTGACCTTTCTGCAATTCACAACCTCTGCAATTTCATGAGAGATTAACCTCATTTCATCTGCTTAGCCAAATCTGATCGGATTTCCCCTTGTACCCGCTCTGATACCATGTTAGTTTTAGGATCAGGTTTAACAGAAAGCAGAAAATGCAACACATAGACAATGAACGCGATGTTTACCCTGGGAAAAACCTCCTTGTCGAGGGAAAAAAACCCAACAAAATATATCTCTTATATAATAGAAGAAATAAGAGCAGAAATCTGCTCAAGCCCAACACAAGGCCGAATTTGATACAATGAATAATAGCACCTCTCCTAGATGCAAAGATACAATTGAATATGTTTCTCCTTGAAATCGATTTGCTGCTACAAACTGATGGTATGTTGCTAAGAGTGCGAACTTCTGCTGCTTGCTTGATGCGAATTAGAGAGTGAATGAATGTGTTGTACAAATGAGATGAAATCACCTTCATTATATACAAGGATAGGTGACCTTTCCACTAAGTCGGCCCCCTTAGGAGATAAAGGATTTAAAATATTATTTGTTACAAGAAGACCGACCTACCTTAAACAAAGGGAAAATAGCTCCCGAAGCTATAAAACATAACATTTTTGACTTTATAAAATTAACTTAAGTTGCAAATATTTCCTTTTTCGAACTCCAAGGATGGTGGAGATGCCAACTACCAAAAATATCAAGACACCATCAACTAAAATTGCCACTACTGCCAAAAATAGAAATCTTGCATTGAATTGTTGCCAGGACCACTGCCAAAAATAACACTTACTAAAAATAGCATATTGCTAAAAATAGTGTGTCCAAACTCAAAATAAGCACATTCTGAGATGCGGCTGTGACTTACTAAAAATAGGCATTGTAGAAATAGTAGTGACTGCCCATCAAGGATCTCTGAAAACCTAGAAAGACCCAAAAAACTCTTTGGCAAACTCTTGCAATATCCTCTTGAAAAAGTAGACGAGAAACCTCCAAGAATCTTGGAATCCCTAGAAACTCTTCCGAATAGCCTACAGGACTCTGAAAATAGGCTAACGGTCATGAAAAAGCTTAGGGCTAAAAAGGGGACATTATAGTCCTCCCTTCCGAAAGATTGCTTGTCCTCAAGCAATGCCATCATAGCTCCAGAAACAACTGACCCATCCACGGCAAAACCAAGTAAGATCCTAGGGTCTCATGTTAATCTAAGAAAGAAACCACCATGCCGATGCCACACCACTCTGATCACAACTGTAAATTCATGGTGCCAAACTTGCACTTTCCTCACCTGTAACCCCGACATGTTACCATTCCTGAGACTCAATCTAAAATACCTAAGATGCTTGAAATCAATATCCTGAAATATCTTCTACCAAGGCATCTCTGAGAAGTCCATATCTGCAATCCCGCTACCTAACATGATCCTGGACAATAGGAAGGAAAGTCTGCTCAACCCAAAACCATATTCAACATATCTCCTTATAGTGTCAAGCAGAGCCACGATTGCAAATGTGACTCCCTCCAATCTTCCTGCTAAAAGGAAAGAAATCCTTAGCAAGAGTTCAACCAACTCATCATCACAATACCACACACAACCATGAAGGCTTTTGAAAACTTCAACTGATCCAACTCTAAGAGTCTCTGAATAGTGAAACAAAGTATGCAGAAGTTCGTTGTCCCGAACCAACACCGAGAGGGAACTTCCAAGGCTTACATCACAAACCTTCATAAGATGAACGCTCTGAGTTTGGAAGGTTCGAAGAAACGAAAAATCACTTCTATTTAAAGTTGGAATCAGCAAGGTACAATCTGAGTTTAGTGCTCTACACAAGGGATAATAATAGTGCCAATGAAATTCCCAAGCATTAGCATGTGAGATGAGCATAGTGTTGCATAAACCTCAAAAGTGGTTGGGAAGCACTTCAAAGAAAATCTCCAACTAAAACATTCTATCTCTTTGGCAAGATATAATGCGCCAACTCTTTTGAATGAGAGCGACCCCAAATGCAAGGCGGCTGGTCTGCAACCAAACAAGTAGCTCAAGACTAAAAATATGACCCAATCTTTGCCAAGGAACACTCCCAAGAGTAACCATTCGTTCAATGCTCCAAGCTTTACTTAGAATCTCTCTCCAATCCCTTCATAGATGAACAATTGGAATCACAAAATGGCTGGTAAAGGAACAACACTATAAATTCTAAAAATTTGATCCTTATCCCTCCAAGGATCTTTCCTATCATTCTCAATAAGCTCCATCGATCCTTGTTGAGGATCCCAAGCATGGATACTCCAAGGATGATCTCTAGCACACTTGAAAAGGTACACATCATAACCCCACACATCATTCATAACATCTTGCTCACCATGGAAGTTTGTGACTTCTTGGGTAATCTCTTGCAACCCATCCATGAAAGGATCAACAACTATGGAGCATGGAGCAATTGTTGTCTTCAAACCCAACCCCCAAAAAAGATTAGTATAAGATAAAGCATCACTCAATCAAAGGGATGGATTGTCAGACATGTACACATCTTGTTTTGGTTCTTCTTTCTCGCAAGCTCCATAAGTAACAAGCCTGAAATCTCCTTTCCTTGCTGCTGTAATGGAATTTCCAGCAGCTACCAAACCATGTTTTGATAACACCTTGATGTCATAGATGTTGAAGTCACCATGATCCAACACTTCCCATGTGGAAACTTCATCCTCAACCCCACTTATGCATTCATTATCAAGCAACCTTAGAAGATTACCAATCACAAAGTTTGACACGTCCTCATGATTTGATCTCAAATCATCAATAAGTTGGAAACCACACTCTATCTTATGCTTGAAAACTTCACCAGATGTTTCATCTTCCATCAAAAACAGTGGATTATCATAAATTGACTCTGCACCCACTTCAAAGAGAGGATTATCAAGAATTTGAAAGTCATCCCTTTCCTCTTGCTCAAATACATTTGCACATGCAACTTTTAATTCCTTTGGGAAGCCCTCTAAATCAAACTTGTAAAATCCCACCCTTATTTTTCCCAAAAACTTCACACAACTTGCACCCACTAGCGTTAGCCCAAATGCAATGATAGACAATTGGAAGCAACCCTTCACTTTCTAATCACCTAGATCTCAGAGAGGGCAAGGTGAAAGCATATGGTGTAAGGAGATTTGAATGTAATAATATTGCTGGAAGTAAACAAGTAAAGCTATTGGCGACAAGCCAACCAATAGGGAAAGTAAAGTACTTGGCAACAAAGCGAACCACTTCCACTTTTCAGCTGTAACATACACCCCTGATATATATATATATATTTGAAAACCCCTATTTGCTGGTTGCTTGTTCAATGATGTGTTTTTGTATGTTTTTTCAATGAGTTTGCAAGACTATATAACATGAAATGAAGATAGCAATGAATAGGAAATGCTAGTAACTAAAACCCTTCAATAGAAATTGAAACCAACGTCATAGTAATTCATTTTCTGATCAACATCAGATTATTACAATGGACAATCAGAAGTGTAATGAACCTATTACAACAGCAAGAAGGCTTCTGAAGAAGCATCAAATCAACATTAGCTTACCCTTCAAGAATCTTCCTATTCTCCAACGCCCAGGGCTCTTTTTCCAGCGCCAAAGTACCCAAAGCCCAGCTCCACATGTGCTGGTCAGAAAACAAGGTTTTCTCCTGGCAAGGGCGCCCCTCCTTGAAAAGTCGATTTGCTCAAGAAATTCAAATGCACATTCAAAAATTACATTCTTGTTCTTGAAACAATCGGCAAGAGATGACTCTTCTAATGTTCAAATACTCATTTTGATTCTTCAATCCATTTTAGAGATATGGGCATAAACATGAAATTTGGTCCAGAAGTGTAATGCCTAGAAAATGCAAATAAACACACCAAAATCTTTACCAAACACTCCAAAACTGAAAACAATCGAAAGCACACCAAAAACTCATCAAAATATCTGATAAATCTTCATTTTCCAATCTCCAAATTCGAACTCTGTGAAGCTCAAAGTGATTCTTGTTGTAGAACCACTCTATCTGATTAGGGAGGAGTACAACTACTTAATTGCTTCCATACTTAATGTCAAATAGTCAATGTGCATATGATATAAATTTTTTAAAATAAACTGCCCAAAGGCTACAAGTTTGCACTACAAATGTCAAAAAGACAAAGTCACAAATGTCCAAAAGATGGTAATAGAAAGTATGATGGCTGCCTCTACTCGACATCTGCCAACATTGCATCAAATTAGACCCAGAGTCCGAGTCACTGCCACAAATGTCCAAAACATAGTAATAGAAAGTATGAGAGGTTGTCTCATCTAATGGAACTCCAACCAATCCCTCCCGTGTCTCCTCCTCATCAATTTGGGCAGCATCCTCTAGATCAACATCCCACCGTAATGCTAGAGTCTATTGATAATCAGGAATCTAATGATCTTGGAGTCGCAAAGCACTATGCACAACCACTAATTTCTTTGCTCGTCTAGAGGTCAGCCTATTCCTCTTGATAGAGTGAATAAAGTTGTATGTTGACCAATTCCTCTATGCAGCAAAGGAATTAGCAACCTTTGAAATGAAGTTTTAAGTTAGCATTTTAGGGTTGGGAGGGCACGAGGTCCACCTAAAAGAACAATAAAAAAACATATTTTAATTTTCAGACTATTTTTTTCATGTTTTAAGCTATTGGAAAAAGGGGATGGACGGCCGCTGACCATCCCCATGCCGTCCTCGAAATGTTTCTTGCATTTTGAAATGTCCCAAAAAAAAAACACATTTTGGGGACGCCTGGGAAACGTCCCCTAGGCATCTCTTGTCCCCAAACTGTCTCGGGTATGGGTATGGGGGGCAAAAGTCCAGGGGACGCGTCCCCGTGTACCATTATGTTTTAGAGATGTGCAACCATATAATTATGGAAATGGTGTGGTGTATGTTAAAGGATGCAAATTTGGTTCCTAAATTATGGATAGAAGTGGTTCATTTTTTAATAGAGCACCCAAAAAGGTGTTTGATGATATCACTCTTGAAGAAACATTGACTACGAAAAATCCCTCCATCTCACATGTAAAGGTGTTTGGATGTACAACTTTCATGCACATCCCCAAGGTATAGAGAAAAAAAATGGATGAAGATTTCTTGAAATGTATTTTTTTTTTACAATTTAAAATTGAAAGGATATCGGCTCCTAGATCCAAATACAAAGAAGTTATTGATGATTATGATAGCGTCAGGCTTCTACTTCCAACCCAGATCATTCAATGAAGAACAAATTAAATGTATAGCCTAACGACTATTTAATTTGTCAAGGTAACTTTTGATGAAGAGGCGCTTCATCATTACACATCATATAATATTTAATTATTATCAATGAGGCCGACTTGTCTATTTCGCCACCCTCGAAGAGTTACGATGTTTGGAGGCCGACATCATGTTTTGAGGAGACGTGATTCTTGGGAGAAGACCGACATGAAGACCTGAAGAGTTGCGACCTCTCTCCCTCTCGTATTTATATGAGATGCTCATTTATTGTGTCATATCGATTATTGCATTTTATCATTCATAGTTCGAGTTCAAGCAAGTGCAAATTTATACAAGTACAGATCAAAGCCATTGAAGGAGGTCAATATATTTATCAAGAGTGTTATATTATCTTCAAGTGATATCGCATCACTTTGGTGCTGTGTTGGCCTCATTATTGGCCTCATTGTAAAGGAGTTCATTATTTGATATTCAATATATAAGCGATATATTGTTGCTGGGTTTTTTCTCCCTCAAGTGGAGGGTTTTCCTAGGATATATACTGTGTTTGTGTGTCTGATTTTGAATTAAATTCTGCTTATCTAATCCAATCGTAAAAAAAACTAACATGGTATCAGAGCAGGTATAAGAAAGATCGTGATCAGATTTCTCATAAGCAGCGCTTTCATACTCTCTTATTCTCATTCTCTTGCATTTATCTTATCGTCAAGATGGTGAACGGGCGCAAGATCGAAGATAGACTCGAGAGTGCTGCCAACTTCACATCTTGGAAGTTTAGAGTAATGCTCACTTTGGAGGAAAATGAGTTAGCTGAGTTTGTGGAGGGCGAAGTTCCCGAACTGACCGATGAGAATGAGAAGTCACAATGGAAGAGAAATGGCACTAAGGCGAAAAAGATGTTGGTTGATTCTGTGAAAGATCACATTGTGCCTATTATCTCCAAGTTGAAAATAGCAAGGGAAATGTTCAAGACCTTGGAGGAGATGTATGAGATAAATAACACAAGCAAAGCTCTTGCATTAAAGCAACAACTTCATCATATCAAGATGGCGAAAGGAGATTCCGTCATCACATTCTTCATGAAGATCACCGAGTTGAGAGATCAGCTCTCTACCATTGGGCATATTGTTGACGACAAGGATTTGGCTATGTTGGCTCTTAATGGTCTTCCTCAATCTTGGGAGCCATTCATTCAAGGAATCAGTGGGAGATCAAAACTTCCTAAGTTTGATCGTTTGAGGGCGGATTGTATTCAAGAAGAATCAAGGTTGGCTGCGAGAGGCATTGGACAAAGCTCTACAAATGAAGACATTCATGTTCTTGCTGCTCAATCCTCGAAGAAGAAAGGAAAAGAAGGGAAGAAAGGCTACTTCAAGAGGTATAGAGATAAAGGATCAAATGGTGCCCCTGCATCTAAGAAGAAGAAGGACCTTTCTCGCATTCAATGTTTTAGATGTGACAAGTTTGGTCACTATGCAAAGGATTGTCCAACCCGACCTAAGCAACAGGCTTCAATTGCAGATGTGGGTGAGATATCTCTGCAGAAAGATTCAAGTTGCTTTCTATTCTAGTTTTCCTTATCAAGCAATGTGCCTACAAACAACAACACTTGGTTGATTGATAGTGGTGCCTCTTACCACATCACTGGATTTAGAGACCACCTATCAGATTTGGTGGAGAGAGATTCTAGTGTTCAAGTCATTATTGGTGATGATGCAAGTTATTCTGTGAAAGGTGTTGGGACCTCCTCTCTTCACCTAGATTCCAACATCTCTTTACAATTGAGTGATGTCCTACTTGTTCCTAGTATCAAGCGGAACCTTGTCTCTATCTCAGCCTTGGAGGACAAGGGGTACCAAGTTGCATTCTCAGAAGGTAAAGTTCTTGCATGGCCGAAGAACTCAAGTATCAAGACTGCTCGGGTGATTGGAGTTCGACATGAGAGTCTCTATAGACTTTGCGCTCGTCCACTTTAGGCTTTGTTGCATGACTCATCAAGTTCGTGTGAACTTTGGCATAGAAGACTTGCTTATCTTCACTTTCGAGCACTACCAACCATGGAGAAGATGGTCACGGGCCTTCCTAAACTCAGCCAGGAGCATGAAGGCACTTGCAGAGGTTGTGCTTTGGGTAAGAATACTAAAGGTCCATTTCATAGTTGTGAGAGTAGATTTAAATGTATTCTAGACCTTGTTCATTCTGATTTGTGTGGTCCACTGTCTGTTGCTTCTTTGAGTGGTTTCATGTATTATGTAATTTTTATTGATGACTACTCTAGAAAGACTTGGATTTATTTCTTAAAGACTAAAGAATTTGAGGAAGTACTTGAGAGATTCAAGGAATTTAAAGCTCAAGTAGAGAACTTGTCCGAGAAGAGGATCAAAGTTCTGAGATCCGACAATGGAGGAGAGTACATCTCTGGAAGCTTCTGTAACTTTTGCATTGAAGTAGGGACTAAGAGGGAGTTATGTGTCCCTTACAATCCTCAACAGAACGGTGTTGCAGAAAGGAAGAATAGATCTATTGTAGAAGCAGCCAAAGCCATGATTCATGATCAAGATCTGCAAACCTTCCTTTGGGCTGAAGCATCTAGGACAACTGTGTATGTTCAGAATAAAATCCCTCACCAAATTTTGGAGAACATGACTCCCGAAGAAGCATTCACAGGTGTGAAACCGGAAGTAAGTCATTTAAGAATCTTTGGATGTCCTGTATATGTTCATGTGCCTAAAGATAAAAGGACAAAGTTGGAACCATTTGGCAAGAAGGGAATATTTGTGGGCTACAGTGAGTCTTCAAAAGCTTATAGAGTATACATTTCAGGTCAGAAGTTGATTGAGATCAGCAGGGATGCTACATTTGAAGAAGATGTTGCATTCAAGAGATCTAAGGGCACTCACATGGAGATAGACAATGAAGACCAAGAGTCTCCTCAAGATATGGAAGTTGATCATACTCCTAAGATTCAGAGGGAGGCTACTAATCCTAAAGAAGATGATGATCCAGCTGAGCCTTTGGAACCTACTGATGGGCCGAGAGACATTGTGATTGGTCATAAGAGACCTCTTAGGGCTAGGCAAACAATGTAGGAGGCATAAAGGTTTGCAGCCCAGAGAGGAACATTTAGAGAAAGCAAAATGCCTCACAAGTTTTCAAACTATGTTGCATTGATGAGTCAAATCATTGAGTCAGAGCCTTCTAGTGTTGAGGAAGCTACTAGTCAGCAAGTTTGGAGAGATGCTATGGTTGAAGAGTATCAATCCATCCTCAAGAATGATGTTTGGGACATCGTACCTAGACTAGAAGGAAAATCTGTTGTATCTTCTAAGTGGCTCTTCAAGATCAAGCATGTGGCTGATGGGAGCATCGAGAAGTACAAGGCTAGGTTTGTGGCTAGAGGATTCTCTCAGAAAGAGGGAATAGACTATGAGGAAACATTTGCTCCGGTTGCTTGATATACATCCATCAGGACTATCATTGCTATTGCAGCAGCTAAAGGATGGAAATTACATCAGATGGATGTGAAGACAACATTTCTAAATAGTGTAATTGAAGAAGAGGTATACATTGAGCAACCTGATGGCTTTGAAGTTCATGGGAAGGAGTCTCATGTTTGCAGATTGAAGAAGGATTTGTATGGCCTTAAGCAAGCTCCTTGTACTTGGTATGAGAGAATTGATAGATACCTGATGAGCTTGGGGTTCTCCAAGAACGATGCTGATTCAAACTTGTACTTCAAGGTAATTGATGGTGAGGCTTTGATTTTGGTTCTCTATGTTGATGATCTATTTCTTATTGGAGAAGAACACCTCATTATCAAATGCAAGAAGGAGTTGGCTTCTACATTTGAAATGGAGGATCTTAAGTACATGCATTACTTCCTTGGTCTAGAAGTATGGCAGAGGCCTAATGAGATCATTCTGAGTCAAGGGAAGTATACAATAGACATCTTGAAGAGATGTGGTATGATGGATTGCAAATCCATGTCTACACCTATGGAAACCAATTTTCAGAAGCTTAAGGAGGCTGCAGCTAGTTCAGATCTGGTGGATCCTACTATGTACAAACAGTTGATTGGATCGTCGATGTATTTAGTCAATACTAGACTAGATATTTGCTATGCAATGAGTGCACTTAATCAGTTCATGTGTGAACCAAGGCAAATACATCTAGTTGCAGCAAAGCATACCCTGAGATACTTGCGTGGCACAGTTGGGTATGGCTTGAGATATTCTTCTGGTGTGGACTTGAAGCTGCATGGATATTTTGATTCTGATTGGGCAGGGTGTGTTGCTGATCGAAAGAGCACCTCTGGATGTTGCTTCAGTTTGGGGTCTGCGATGATATCCTGGTGTAGCAGGAAGCAGTCTTCAGTGGCACTAAGCACAACAGAGGCCGAGTATATTGCAGCTCGTGTGGCAGCTCGAGAAGCAGTGTGGCTTCAGAAGCTCCTTGTAGGATTGTTTGGACAATCGTTGGAGCCAACTGTCATTCATTGTGATAATCAAAGCTGTGTGAAGCTTTCTGTCAACCCAGTGTTTCATGACATAACTAAACATGTTGAGATCAAATACCACTATATCAGAGATATGGTATTGAGGAAAGCAATTCAGTTGAAGTACATCAACACTGATGAGCAGATGACAGATATTCTCACCAAGCCTCTCTCTGGAATAAAGTTTGTGTACTTTCGAGACAAGCTTGGTATGGTGGAGAATGAAGCCCTAGCTGAGAGAGTCTCAGCATCAGTGATCTTCTTTAATGCATTTCTCTCTGTGAGAGAGATTTGAGGTGCAAGCCCTTGTTAATGCATTTCTCTCTGTGAGAGAGATTTGAGGTGCAAGCCCTTGTTAATGCATCTTTCTCTGTGAGAGAAATTTGAGGTGAAAGCCCTTGTTTCCACCCTCTGGGAGTAGCCATGGTGGATGTCATGTTCAGTGACTCCATGACAACATCACGTGAGAGTCTGTGATGATTTTTTTGTACTTGTGCTTTTCACCCTCTAGGAGTAGCCATGGTGAACGTCATGATGAGATGACGACATCACGTTGAGTGATTCCGTGATGGGCACTTGTGCACATTTACCATACATGGGAGTAGCCATGGTGGTTGATAACACGATGAGGTGATATGTTCCTTTTCCACATATGGGTGCAGCCAGTGTGGGTGTTATGTCTTGTATAGCTGAAAGTATTCCTCCCTAGCTGAGAGGGAGTGTTGATGATTATGACAGTGTCGGACTTCTACTTCTAGCCTAGATCATTCAATGAAGAGCAAATTAAATGTATAGCCTAACGGCTATTTAATTTGTCAAGGTAACTTTTGATGAAGAGGTGCTTCATCATTACACATCATATAATATTTAATTATTATCAATGAGGCCGACTTGTTTATTTCGCCACCCTTGAAGAGTTACGAAGTTTGGAGGCCGACATCATGTTTTGAGGAGACGTGATTCTTGGGAGAAGGCCGACATGAAGACCTGAAGAGTTGCGACCTCTCTCCCTCTCTTGTATTTATATGAGATGCTCATTCATTGTGTCATATCGATTATTGCATTTTATCATTCATAGTTTGAGTTCAAGCAAGTGCGAATTTATACAAGTACAGATTGAAGCCATTGAAGGAGGTCAATATATTTATCAAGAGTGTTATATTATCTTCAAGTGATATCGCATCACTTTGGTGCTGTGTTGGCCTCATTATTGGCCTCATTGTAAAGGAGTTCATTATTTGATATTCAATATATAAGCGATATATTGTTGCTGGTTTTTTTCTCCCTCAAGTGAAGGGTTTTCCCAAGATATATACTGTGTTTGTGTCTGATTTTGAATTAAATTCTGCATATCTAATCTGATCATAAAAAAACTAACAGTTGCATGTGAGCAAAGATGTCTTTAATGAGGAGAGTGTTTGCAACACACTTACTCCACCATCTATTGCTTCAAAACAAACACCAAAGATTGTTGAGAGTGAAGAAGAAGAAATTGAGGACATTGAACATGCAAAAGGAGGTGGTGTAGATTTGTTTTAGACAAAATAATCTCCACTCATGTCCTTATCTATTATAAACAAAATAACCAACTAGTATTACGACACCATGAAAGATACAAAGTTAGATGTAGTTTATGATAAATTTGCTTTAGGGCCAAAGACTCATAGCAAGGCTCATGATGAAGTAAATTTGCTTCTTTGTACATACTCATAGTGATATAGAACACATAATTAGGCTCTTGAATCATAGTCTTGGAAAGATGCCATGGATTCATTTTTCATCAATTGGGAACTTGTTGATCTTCTACTTGGGAAGAAAGCTATTGAATGCAAATGTGTGTTCAAGATAAAATACAAGGTAGATGGCAGCATTGACAAGTGCAACACCCAAATTGTGTAATGTCCCCTTCTCTGTAAGAGACCTGGTGTCTCTAACCCCAAAATTGTTGCTAAATGATGTGAATTTATTTTGTTTTGATGGTTTTGTAATTTTTTATGATTTTGCATATATATGATTTTTTTGTATTTTTATAAAATAAGATGCCAAGCAATGGAAATTCAAATGAAATAAATAACAACTAATGCAAACTCATATGTACGAGGGCTGCAAATAACTTTTATTGATAATAGAATGTATACAAAGCTTTTCCCACAATAGAGCATACCTGGAGATGCAATTATGAAGCCCTCATTAAAATTTGGAATTTATTGCAGCCACGTGGGAATCACTGAAAAGTACGGCCTGCCTTGTGTGGTGACTTCTCCACCTCAAATCAGATGAACTAAACCTCCTCTAGCCTAGACGCCACCAAAGGAAGAGATTTGAGCTCCAAAGTGAAGGCGTTTTAACCTAGGAAGAAGACACCCTTAGCTGGAGATGTATGGCCTGCTGGTACAGCAATGGTATGGCCTTGAAATCTGTGCACACTCTTTATTTAATGCTGCCACACTATAATCTGCTCTTCCAAGTGAAATTCTGATTTCAAACCCTTGATATTTCCTCCACCATTAAGCACAATTTGACCTCTGAAATGAAGCCAACCCTAAGCAAACTTCAGCTGGTCTTCCACAACCTTAGATTGCCTGACAATGAAGATTTTCTCGTTCTCCAAAGTCTGAAAATGTTTGATAATCTGCAGAAACCCTCGGTCTCTCACAAATCCCAAAGCTCTTGATAAAAGACAAATTCAAATGATCACCAATAATGAGTTTGATTTGTCTTGAAGCCCTTTTAATACTTATCTTGAATGGCTCGACCCCCAAAAAGCAATTTAATATCATTTAAATGTTATTTAATATTCGCCTTCCTTGACTTAGGAATATTTCATTAATTATGGTGTACATTCTAAGGGGACAATTAATTACACATGAAGACTTAAATGGCCCCACTTTATTATAAAGTAAAATAATAACTTTATAATATAAACTTTAATAATTAAATATCATTAAAGGCCATTAAAATATTAGTATCTCATTAAGTACTCATTATTTTGACGAGCCGTCTGAAATGGAGGTCAACATTGCCAAATGCCATGTGACCAAGTTCCCTGCTAAATATAGTAACTCTGGATAGATGACTTACTATAAATAGTAAGTTTGCAACAATGAGTTTTGTAACCTCTGCAAAGGCCCAATCCTGATCCACACTGAATACTGAAGAGAAGTAATGTCACCAAACGACCGAGTTACTGCCTCAGAGGACCCTCTATCCATAATTGTTAGCCTACGAGGGTCAAGATGATAGGCTAACCACTCTGCAATTGGAACTGGCTAAGGAGGGGACATTACATTCTCAAACTTAATTAGTCCAGTGACCATTAGCTTATTTTCAGAGTTCTCATAGGCTAAGTGGTAAGGCAAGGGGACTCCATGGTTCTTGAAGGATGCAGTGGCAGCAATTCATGAGTTCTATTACTGCCTACTGCTAGTAATAGTGGTTAGTCCACTATTACTACCAGTAAGAGTGGTTAGTCCAGTTACTGCCTCAGAGGACCCTCTATCCATAATTGTTAGCCTACGAGGGTCAAGATGATAGGCTAACCACTCTACAATTGGAACTGGCTAAGGAGGGGACATTACATTCTCAAACTTAATTAGTCCAGTGACCATTAGCTTATTTTCAGAGTTCTCATAGGCTAAGTGGTAAGGCAAGGGGACTCCGTGGTTTTTGAAGGATGTAGTGGCAGCAATTCATGAGTTCTATTGTTGACTTTGAGCTTGGGGGATGATATTGATCTAAATGACACTCTCCACAATGGTTTTGGACAATTTGGGTGTTCTCCAAACTTATTGGAGAGCATGTCTATTTTTAGTAAGTCACCAAAATGGCTTCATTCAGCCATCCAGTGCCTCAGTATCACATTGGTGTAGTCAGAATTGGATTCCGAGGTGTTTCCGAATTACTTGTCACTTGGGGTAAAATATTTTAATATTTCACTTAAGTTATACTGTTTAAATATTATTTTCACAATTTAAGTGATATAACTTTTGAAAAGGCAAAAATTACCTTAAAGTTGGATGCCTAAGTGAGAGAAAAGGGGTCGTTGCATTTTATGGGGAATATTATTATTTTAAAAGGCATTTTTGAACAAGGTGAATTATTTTATTATTTCAAATTGTAATATCTCCCTCCAAAAAACTAAAAAGGAGGCGTGGGGTAGCTCATTTGGACATGTTGAGATTTGATAACGAAGTACTCCCAGTTTGGTGATAGATTCTCCAAGTTTTTGAGGATGATAACCCTCAAAAGCTGTTGTAGTTTCAGAATTGAAATATATTCCCTAGCTACACTAGTGTGGCCCATTTCAGGGGTCATCATTGGTGTTGAAGGTGAAGATTCATTCCATGGCTTTCCTGTATGAAGTTTTTTGAGGTGATGAAGTTTGTTAAGTATTTGATATGCTATTTAGTTGAGTTTTCTGAGTGATTTGAGATTGTTTGCTGTGGAGTTTTGCTGCTGGCTGTACCTGTGCAAGTATAGGCCGTACCTGTCATTTTGTTGTTGCAGATTGGAGTTTTGAGAAATGACTTTTGGGTATTGCACCATATGATTTCTCTGCACTAGGCAACAAGGAAAGGACTGATAGCAGAGTGTTGGTAGAAGTTCCTGATTTTTGAGGAGCAAATCTACCCTTTGGCAGGCCATACCACCTTGGGAAGGGGGCCTGAGGATTCTTGAGTGATTCACCCCACATTTCTTGCAGTTTTGAGGGTTCATGGTGGTGCCTAGACCTCTTTAGGCCTTTGCAAACAATTCCAAGGTGATCTTTGGCATTTTGGTGAGCTCCTTGGGTGGTGTGCTAGTTGCATACTTGCTGGTTTTGGTGTATCAGACCTGCTGTTCTTCATATCAGACCTGAAGCACTTCATTATCAGATTGTTTCAGACCTTCATGTGTGTCCGGATTGAGGTATAATCACATTGTTCTACATGGGTATTGATTTCCAGTTATTTGGGGTTCATTTGTGGGCTAATTTCATCTTTCATTTCATCTCGAGTTTGTAAACAGCAGTCATATAATGTTCATGAACTGAATTGTTATGAGCTCATATTGTAACACCGTTTGTTAGTACCTTTGGTGAAGTAGCTCTTGTTTGATTTGCTAGTTACCCCGCTGAATAAGTGGTATCATTTTCTTATCCCACTAAATAATCGGTTACATTGTATTGATCCCACTGAATAAGTGGTTCTTGGCATTGTGCTCACTGCTGAAAAACAGAAGAGCTGATTTACTTTGATTATTGTACTAGCCTACCTACTACATAAGTGGATGCGCTCTACTCACCCCACTAAACAAGTGGTTTGCTTTCAAAAGTAGTACAATGTAATACTTGCCACCGTATGCTCTCACCTTGCCCACATTGGGAATTGGGTGATCAAAAAGTGGAAGGGAGTTGATTAAGCTGTTTATCATTGCTTTATGTTTTGATGTTAACAAGTTAAAATTAAAAAAAAATTGAGGTGTTTATTACAAATTGTGGCTAACGGCTATGCACAAAAGGAAGGATGGTTCGAGTAATGGCAGTTCAATTTGGGTGGAAAGTTCATTAAACATATATTAAAAGTTCTTTCTAAATGGAGATCTCAAGGGAGAAGTCTATATGACTCAACTAGAGGGATATACTACACTTGGTCAAGAGCAAAAAGTGTTTAGGCTTAAGAAATCCCTCTACAATTTGAAACAAGCTCATAGAGGTTGGTACATCAAGATCAATGAGCATCTCTTTAGTCATGGATTCACTAGGAATCCATATGATCCCTAATCTATACCTCAAAGAGCAAAGGGAGAGATTGTGATTTTGATAGTATATGTTGATGATCTAGTCATCAATAGGAGTTCTTAGAAGATGGTTGAAGCAACGGAGAATGATGTCAAACAATTGTTGTCCTGGACTAAAAGTATGGCAAAGGAAAAATCATATATTTGTAACTTAATGAAATATGACAAGACACTACTTGAGAGATTCTGAGTGGCAGATTGCAAACCAGTGGAGATAGGCTTGCAACTTTCATAGAATGTTTCATCACCATAGGTTAATGCAACCCTTTTATCGTTAGTTGATTGGGAGTTTCATTTCCTGACCTAGAATAGGAAAGATATCAACTACCTTTCTAGGTTCATTCAAGAACTTAAGGTGTGTCACTAGGAAGCAACAAAGTAGGTGTTGAGATATGTTTGTGGTATAGTGAAATATGGCTCTGAATACAAGCAAAATGATAATTTCTCCTTTGATTAGATACATGAATGTAGACTATGTAGAATACTTGGATGATAAGAAATCCACCTTATGGTTAGTATTGTTTTTGGGGTTTGGTTCAATATCTTGGGGGAGTAAATAGCAAGACACTGTTGCTCGCTCTTCCACCTAAGCAAAATATTGTGTTGTAGGTGGAGTTGTTTGCAAAGCAATATGGTTGTGTCACATCTTGACACAAATGGGCATACTAGGATCACAATGTGCAGTTCTGTTTTGTGACAATCAGAGGGTGTTGAAGCTTGTTCGTAATCCCATTTTTCATGAGCACACTAAATACATTAAGGTTTAGTGCCACTACATTTGAGACCATGTTTAGCAACATAATATTCAACTTTGGTATTGTTCAACTCAAGAGCAATGTGCAAATATTTTTACCAAATCTCTTTGGATAGTGAAATTCAAAGCTTTTTGGCACTTCCTAATGTATGCTCTTGAGAAAATCATGCAATAAGAAAGGGTCATTTGTTGATATATATTATTTTGCAAATTTATATTGCAACTTTGCATCAGTTGAGCTAGTCTGATTCTCACCACATTTATTTTTGGCATCAGATGCAATGTACTCATCAGTAGCGGTGATTAAGTAGATTTAAAGAAAATGTCGGTTGTGAGGTTTTTGATTGAATATATGGATGTTATTTAACCTGTTCAATTGTGACATGGTATTGACAACAATAAGTTGAAGTATGACCACTGAGCAGAATCAAGAATTTACCATAAAGTTAGCTCAATTTATTCAGTATTCATAAAGTACTTAAAAAATCCTAATGAACATAGGCATGTTATATAACATGTTCAATAAGTGACATGATATTCACAACAATAAATAGAAGTATGACCGTGGAGAAGAATCAAGAATTCACCATAACAATTAGCTCAATTTACTCAGTATTCATAAAGTATTTGAGAAATCTTAACTAGTGGGCTTCTACCAGGTGAATCTTTTGAACGCAACTCAGTCTTATGGCATCACATTGGTCCAAATTTTCCACATGAATAGTAGATTTCATGTTGTCAGTTGTTGACAACTGCTAAAGCCACAAAATATACATAAATCTGAATCTCAACCTGTCTTTCATAAAATTATCAATTCTGCAATATGTTAGAATTTCAGTGCTGCCAAAATAATCTATTATTTTCTTCTGCGGAATGCTGCTTGGAATGATCTACAAATTTTGGTAAACTTCTTTTTGCAAAATGTGCTGAGCATAGACAAAATTCATAGTTCTCAGGGAAATGGGATAGACTTTAGAATGAATACAAAGTAAAGAATCCTATTATAAAATTGTTGCTAGTTGCTACTTAAATCCACTTAGATTCACAGGCTAGTCTTGAAGGATGTACTTTTAAGGAACTGCATTAGGGACTATTGCAGTGGTCTGAATTGACTTGAACAACAATTATGCTACTACCACTTGATGAAATCCTACATATCTATAAAATTTCAATTTGTTTATTCTGACTTTGTGTGAAAATAGTTAAAAAAAATTTAGGAGCAATTAAATCTGTTAGCACTGAAAGTTCTTTAAATTTGATCATTCATCCTCAACTAATTTTTCTTTTTGTAACCCAAGACATGTCTAGTAAATTCAAGCTGATTTCAAATTCATTTATAGTTAGGGTCTTCATGAGAATTTGGAATAACTGAAGTTTAGATTTTGGGATTCTTTGGTGATCAGTATAAAATATAAATTATAGTGTTGAGGCTCAGACTCAGCAAAAACTCACCAAGCTGTTTTTTGACCCAAACTTGGATTCAATGAAAAAACTCAGTAATTGAAAAAATTAAAACTATAATATATGAAAAAATGTTTTTAATGGCTTCTTTTTTGAAAATTTTGAGTTGATATTCTGTTTTTTAGCAGACTCAGCTGAGTCTGTGAGTTGAGGCTGAAGACTTGCTGAGTGTCAATGCTCTGATTTAAATTAATATGCAACATGTTGGCGTAAAAACTAACACCTCTGGAGTGCAAGTTGGTACGGACAGCTATGCACACTACGCAATGAGTGCTCTTCAAATTAGGAGGGGAAGCTCCCTCGTTGTGCTGACAAAAGTACCTGAAAAGGAAAAAATAAACTAAACTATATCCTGTCTTTTTGTCTCAGCTGTAAGAGGCACAAGGTTTAAGGAAAACTCTATACGTTGCAGCTAAGTATTTTCTGGTTTCGCAAGACTTAACTACAACACTCAAAACTAAGTAACTTATCTATCCAATCCCCTCAAGAATTCAGAGCATGAGGAAACGGAGCGGGAATGATTATTTGACGATAAGCCGGCTACGGACTCACAACGTTAAGGCAAGGTGGCACAACTATCTACTTGTCTGAATAGGCTTATTGGAAACAACAATACACGATAAACTAAGTACAGATTCTCAACTTGAAGGCAAGGTGGCACAACTATCAGCTCAATCTGAATAAGTTTATTATTCACACACATCACATGATAACCAAGAACAGATTCTCAACTTGAAGGCAAGGTTGCACATCTATCAGCTCAATCTGAACGAGTTTATTGAACACATAACATAAAGGATAGCCAACTAGGATAATAAATTGCATAGGCGAGACACGCATACAATCTACGATCAACTAGCCACTATATCTAACTAAAGCAAGAATTCACCATCATAATTGCATGAAACCGAAGTGGCATAACAATTCATCACAATAGTAAATACTCATGAATAGATACAGAACGAGCAATATTACAGGCAAAGTAGGCATAGCATATATTTCTCTCTCATGCAAAAGTTATGTACAAATGAGCAAAAACTCTTATTTATAGACATCAAAAGGTGTAGGGAACCCTAAAATCACCTTGAGTCAACTACAGTCTTGCAATGCATGCAAAATTTATTGCTAAACCCTAATAAAGTAAACTATATTAATGGAAAGCTACCGCCGTTAACCGAAACATCTAATCTAAAATGGACAATTGTGCAAGCATGCACGTCCTTATTGAAAGCATGTTAACTGGAACACTACCATCAGTTAACGTAAACCCTAAATACAACTCCAAGTAAATAAAGCTAATCTCAGAATAGATATGCATGAGATGAGACAGCGAGTTAACTCGAAAAGATAACACCTAGTTTAACTCCTGTGTGTAATGTCTATTCTGAGAGGTGGGAACTGAAGTCTACTGATCGTGATCTCGAGCAACCAATCCCTCAATGAGATTGTTAACTGCATCACTGTCTAAAGGTCGTCACAATTCACTACTTGTCAACAACTTGGGAAATCTTGGCAATCTTTGCACACTCAAACTAGCATTTCACTGACTGGTAACTTTGGCGGCTCTGTAACTGAAGTGATGGCCACCATTTCTTCTACGGCTTTATGCTTCTGGTGCTTTTGCATGATGAAACTGTGAGGTTTGACTGTGCACACTCTAGTTGTGAGAAATGCAAACGAACTTGCTGCACATGCAAAATTCCAACGGTATCAACCCTCTAAACCGGCTTTGAAAGACAATCGGCCATATGAGGCATGCAACCATATGAATTTGAGTGACTACGCTTATCAATCCTCTGAATGCACTTGATACAAATCGGTCTCAGCTTTTCTGATGAAGTCATGAATTAAGACCGATTTGGTCTTGAATTCAGTCTGTGTGAATTGCACTATGAAAAACTCGCCTGTTGACTGTGAACACGGCTATATTCTGACAACTTTTCTGGAAAACTAAAAATACCCCGTTGAGGCTAAAAATAGCCAATCGAAGGGCAATTTTCGGCAAAAAATATGAGATATGGGTTTTGTCCAGAAAATATTCTAAGACAACCCAGAATGTCAGATTTGCAAAAATTTGACTTCTACTTGACCATGCAAGGAATTTTCAGTTGAGAAAATTAGAGCCTCGAGAACTGATGCTCTGGAGTAAATTTTCCTGAAAAATTCTGGCACATGGGTTTTCTCAAGGAAGCTATTCTGAATCAACCCAAATGATTTGTTTTGTCCAAAGTCGCCAATTCTTCAAACATACGAAAGAATTTAAGACAGAAGAATGAGGTTTTGATGCTTTTCTTCTGTTAAAATTGCCACTCTGCCTTGAATTCTGCTGATAAATTTGGACTTGTACCTGCAAAGAAAGTGTTTTGATGTCTTCGCCAATGATTGCTGATGAGAATTCGCCCAACTTTGAAGGAAATTCGCCTTTGCTCTGAAGAATTACGAATTTGCTCAAGCTGTGTGAATGAAATATGACGCCATGCTTGAATTAATAGAGCAAAATCGTACCATAAAAGCATGATTGCAAGAATAAAACCCAGACTTTGAAAATAATTGTTCTAATTGGACCCCCTCCAGTTGAATTGATATTGACTCGAAGTTCGAATTACAAAATAATAATAAAATATTCAGCTTGCTTTATCATGCAAGTTTCAAACCCAGCATCAAAAAGGCACCAATAATGAATTATTGAGAAAAATCGCCATTTAATGTCTTAGCATGCAAAATAAATATTTAATATTATTTTATTCAGTTGACAAACCACGTAAAGCACTTGGATGGATTCGGCAACCTTTATTGATTTCAAAAAGTCCTCATTTGACCTCATAGGCGTCCATTTGCTCAAGATATGACGTTTTTTATTAACTTCGTACTTTGTAGCTGACTACAAAGTTACAATTGACCATATTCAACATTGATTTCCGGATGACTGAGCAAGGCTGTGATTGCACCGAGATATTCATCGCGAAGCCTGCAGGGAAAGGAAGAAATGTCTGCTGGGAGTCATTACTGCAAAATCCATCATTTAACACCTCAAAAAATTAGGCGCCCTTGATTAAATTGATTTTCAGACACCAGACTTGGCCGTTTCTCTATACTACCATCTGACGCTTCAAATGATTGCTGACGATGAACGGTGAACCCTGCTGACTGGATGATGAGCTCACTATGTGACTGGAAGTATTCTGCATCCAAGAAATATACGCAAGGCACCTGAAAGTTGTATTAAGGACCCCAAAAGCAAGGGCGCCCTTGGCCTGAAAAGGCTCAAACACCATTTTGACAAAAGTACAACTCTCAACCAGATGCCCTACTTCGACCTTTGATATCGGGAGCTGTGGTGACCTGATTCGCGCACCGTTTGTCTCAACGCGTAGCCAAAAGGACCTACGAGAGATGTCTCTAGAGGCGACGAAGCAAGAAAACTGCTTCTGAGATCTGAAAGAGAAAGGCGCCTTTCTCAAGATGGAATATACGACCAGACTTGGCCATTTTTTGAGTTGTCTTCATTTTTCAGTATTTTGTAAAGACCTCGCATGTACGAGCGTTTGCCAAATCCCGGAGACTAACGACTGGGCTCGTTGGATAGCTGGAGTAATTGTGCTCAAGTCCCGTGAAGACTTCGAAAGCAAATAACACCATTTGACAGGCCTAAAGGCTGGGCGCCCCTGGCTTATAGAAGTACAGGCGAAAATACCACATATCTCCACCCTCTAATTTACGTGTCTGGTAGAATCTCTGCCACGATTACTTGGAATGTCGGATTGACTGGTTGATTGGTGCACTGTGAAGCTAGACTAGAGTAGCACAGATGTCAGGAAGACCGCATCTACAATCTCATTCATCTCAGGGGTTATTTTGGAGGGCGCCCCTGGGCTACAGGGGCGCAGCTTTGCCAATTGACAACTTTCTGTGATGTAAAGCCTCCTCGTAACCTCAACTTCTGACTTCGACTGCCGGAGCTCTAGGTCTCGGATGTCTGCATTCGATAGCTCGTCGGATAGCTAGACCAATTAGGAAGAGATTAAATGCATCAGCAATTAGGAATAACAGAATCTGAACCTTCATTAAGAAGGGCGCCCCTGGGCTACATGGGTGCAAAAGCTGTGAATTGACCATCTTTTGCAATCTATATCCTCTTGTACCTTCAGCTTCTGACGTCAATTGTCGGAGTTCTGCAACTCGGGTGACTTCGCAGGATAGCTTGCCAAATAGTTGGGCTTATTCTGAAGAGATTGACTGCATTTACAAACAAAAGTGACAAGATCTGGGCCTTCAAGGAGAAGGGTGCCCCTAAGCTACAGGGGCGCAACTTTGCTTCTGCTTGAAAAATCTTCATAAATTTGATCTCTGAAATCCCCATTTTGGCCTTTGAAATGACCATGCAAAGGTAAAATTGTCGTCGTGAAATGCTCCTCTGTTGTGAAATGCCTCGTTCTGAGTCCCCGTTTCAGGTTCTGATCAACAGATACTACTTTTGACTGACACAACACTGGCCAAAACTCCATGCTTGATATTGCCCAAAAACTGTATTTGACATCATTTTAGCAAGGTTTAGACTCTTTTAAGCAAAATGCCTTGATGAAGCAAAAAATTTGGTTTGGGTACAACACAACATAAGATGTGTATGTGGTTCTTCATTTGTAGCCCTTGCTTTAGAACATAAAGAAGACACAACATGAATAATATAACATTTTTCTTTCATAATGATTCCAATCACAACTAGCATTGACAGTAATGTTGTAAGGATCTTGTGTAAAAGGTAATTGTTGTATAATTTTCTAAGTAGAAGGAAAATGACTATTTTGTATTTATCTATTACAATTTTCTCCAAGCAACCATCACAAATCATTGTTGAACATATAAGCAAGTCTTACATGGTGTCTATAGACGTCGTGAAAAAATATTTGAATGGGCCTGGTAATGGTTGTACATGCAATGAAACTGTAGGGCATCTGCTAAATTGTAATTTTTTAGGTAAATAGTATAATACTTTCTAGCTAACACATTTGATACATATTGTAAGAGGCACACATGATTAATTCATTTCAGGAACACCTACTACTGTGTTGAGAATTGTTGACATTTTTATCATTGGCTTCATGCTTTTGCAGGCCTTGATGATGTACGTGATTGGACAAATAATGTACAAGAGTTTGTTCCCATTTATGTGACGAAACGTGATCTTGAGGTTTGTTGTTTATTCTGGATCTTTCTTGATCTTTATTACATGAGTTGTTTAAGATTGATTGCAGTGATTGTTTCATTTTTTATTTGATGCTGGTCTCAGACCATTTGAAGACACATTTAAGACAAAGAAAAGTATATGTCATTGTGTTTCTCAATTCATTTTTCTCTTTCAAGCTATAGCCTCTATTAACAAAGTGAATTATAATGTGTTGTAAGCTATAGGTTTCATGTAATTGATTGTTTACAACTTAAGAATGAATCTGAACCTGCATTGTAAATTTCTAGCTTTCTGTTGCCACTTTGCAATTGAAAAAAATACAAGCATTAAATGTTTATGCCATTGTACTCTTACATAAAAATATTCTAAAAATGGAAAACTAGGTTCTGCTCATTTGATGAAATGGAAGTATTTTTTCATCCAAAAGTTTCTAAGCATTAAAAGAAAGCTTTTTTTCAGAGAATTATCAATTAGTAGCTGGCCATATTTATCATATTATTCATGTGTAAGCATAGTGAGTTAAGGTTAATAGATAAGTTATGTAAAACACTATTGTAATTAAGCGATCCTGGTTGCTTCAGGTTAAATGCATGGATTTGCATTAGATTTTTGTTTCCTTGATTGCAGTTTATTTGGTACCCATAGGTTGGATACAATGAAAAGAAAAACTAGAAGTAAACAAACCCTTTATGTAGGCATCATAGAATTGATTGTTCCCAAAATAGATAGGCTAGACCTATATGAAGATACCAGCCAAATATAGCAAGGCAACCTAATATGGATTTGTCTTATGCTTGCAATTATACTTAATTGTGACTGTATACTTTTATATCATAATGAGTTTATATCTAATTGATTCCTTATATTTTCCAGTTTTTTTAGATAATTTATGGGGGTTTGTCTCCACCTGCCCATGAAATATCAAATTTCTTACAGCAAACAATATGACATTCAATCGAATAATAAGAAGTAAAGCCGATACACATGCTACTACCCTAACTCCAACCAAGCAAAGATTTTGCCTCTCTCCCTCCTAACATTTGTGGTAAAATAACTCAATTTTTCTGTTTCAAGTATGGTTGCAAACCATGCGGAGAGAGGCTTTATTTTTGGATATTGCTCTACTGTTAGTCACAGTGGTCCATTCACTTTTTTTAGGAGATGCAATTACAGGCTCCTCCCCAACGTCTTCCTCACTATTTGTCCCCACATTTGAAGGGAAGTCTTCCTCCGAAGAAAATGGATCCATGTCCACATTCCTCAATTATTATTTGAAGAAATTGTTAACAAGTGAAGAATATCTTCTCTATTCAACTTAAACATCTTGCAATATGCCAACTTCTTCAGGAAGACACTTCAGTTTGTCGAACCCCTTCCCTCCAATCTTACTAGACTCGTGCACTTCCTGACTATGTTTGACATTGCCAAAAAGTGAATACCACCGATCTCCTTTGTAATTTCACCCTTAGCAGCATCTTCTAGATAAGCACATCCCCCAACACCTTGTAAGCAGTCACCTTCCTTCCCCTATTCCACAATCTATAATTGCACATTTTCTTCCTTATTGCGATCTTCTATCCCTAGCCTTGAATCACTATAATGCTTCTCCATTGGAGAAGTAGCATCCTCACCTAGACTGTTTGGAGCCAAGACCAACAAACAACCAACAAATTGGTGTTGAGGAGTAGCATCCTTCCACCAAGATGTGCAACCTGTAGGCGTTTTTTGTTTCTTACAAATTTCAGCCAAGTGATCTACTTGAAAATGATTTCAGCAACATAATGTTAGAATACTGTTATTGATGTCAAGGCGTATTGACAAAATTGTTGGTTAAACATATTGCCATTGATGTTAAAGGTGAGAAGATTAATTGTTACTGTTGTCAAAGCAAATGGATGAGATTGTCATTAATGTCAAAAGAATGAAATCACTGCCATCACATTGTTGATATCAAAGAAGGACATCTCATGTCATCCAAAGGCCACTAAATGTTTCAAGTGCAAGATCATATCATTTCAAGTTGATTGAAGATAAAGTTTATGAAAAAGCTTATGAAAACAAAGTTTATGAAGACACAGTTTATGAAAAGACCAAATATTTGCCAACTACATGAGAATCATTTTAATTGAATTATCCTTGGCCGACCACACTTAGACAAAGACATATTTAAACAAGTTTATAATCTCCCAAGTATTGGTATAGAAGCAAGGCAAAATTTAGATTGATCAAGGCTGGCTGACCTTCATTATCTTGGCACCCCTGTTTATGTAATGTCCCCTTATAGATTTATCCTAACTTTGTTTTTAGTCTTCTAAATCAAGGTAACCAAATAGGCCTAGAACCAATAATTTCAATGATAAACTTCTAACTTATTAAGAGCAACCTTCAAGGCTGTTATTGACTTGATTATTAGACTTATATATAATGATAACAATTAACAATATGTTGATAGGAATGAGCAAATATCTAATATATATAATCTGCAACTATAATTGTTTTAGAGATGCAGAATAGACACCACAAATTGGATGCAATTTCTGATTTCTCTATCTGATTACATGCATATGCAAGTGGAGCAAGATGATGTCTATCTTGTTCGCTGTCTCTGATTTTAGTCTTTTAAATCATGCGATTTATTACTTGGCTGAGTGTCTGAATTCTTCCAATTAGCATGCAGCCTGAATTTAGTGACCAATGGCTCCCTAGGAGCACCTTGATCTGCTTACTGGAAATGTATTAATTCTTCAAAATCTCATCCATGATCCTTTTCCTTTGAAATGTCTTTCTTTTTATACCCACGACAGGGCTGAGGGTCATAAGACTCATAACCTTTCAAGGTATGTATTCGCCAAGGGACATGACTCCTTGTTTATATGCTAATTGCCATAACTAATTAATGCCTCCTTAATCGCAGATAGGAATAATTAATTTTATTAGTATTATTCCTTGGCGAATTCGCAGATTTGTCTTGAGAAAGTCCGCTGCCCTTAATCATTATCTTGATTGCTATGTTTTAAGGAAATCATCTGAAGTGGAAGGATAAGTCTCTTTGAAGAGAGATGTCTTTTGGTTTGAGCGATCAGCTTTTTTTATTGTTTGTTAATTACTAATCATATCCTTTCATAACTTTCCCATCGCTACCTTGTGAAGGACAACTATGGCTTTTTTTTTTTTTTTGTTGTTGGTTACAACAGGGTGTCCCCGCGGCCCACCGCCCAGCGTCACCTAGAGGCGAGCGGGGGGGCGAGACTAGTCCCTGCGAGTGTTTGCAGTGCCGGCCACCACAACCACCAGGTAAGTACCGAGAGCGGAATCGAACCCGAGACCATGAGGAGCCATCCCACAGCCTCAAGCCAATCCTGCTACCCGAGCCAGCTGACAACTATGGCTTATTTAATCATTATCATAATGTTATGATTATCTCTTAACTAGTTAATGAATGCATTTTAATTGCCTTCCATGCATGATCAAATGGGTCTTGAACAATGATCTTGTTTTTATGTCAACTTATTTGTTAGTTGTGATTTATTTAAAATTTTAAAGCTGCTGGCCATGCTTTGTCAGATTAAAGGACGGGTTTATGACAGTCTCCCCTTCTTGGAAATGCTTGCCCACAAGCATTCTTAAGTCATCATGTTGATACCAACGTCCCAAATAAGCTTGTAGCATGCTCCAATACATATCCACTGCTTCATGTTGATGCTATTAAACTCACAAAGTTTGTCAGAGTCCATCACACCATGAAGCAACTCCATGTCATTCAATATATCCATCATAGAAATTCCTGTGTCCCAAGGTTGGTAGCACCATTTTCCCATAACATAGTTCTTTTGGACACTAGTGAAAGTGATCTCTGGAAGATCTCTAATGGGAAGATTAATCCAATGTTGCATGAACTCTTTTGAAACATATCCTCAGATGTTCTCAAACCTCAACAATGTAGGAATAAGCTTACGAAAACCATCATAGATTACCTTATCAACAACTATTGAATCCGTAATGATTCCAAGATTCCAAATTAGCCTTAAAATGAACCATCACGCTGATGCTGCACTACTTTGATTTCAACAATCTGTTTCTCATACTCAAACTGCCTCCGTCTCTTCTGGAATCCTAAGAAGTGTTCTTTTGTAATGTCCCCTTCTCAGTAACCACTCCGGAGGATCATTTAGCCTTTATTATTCTCGAAGGCTAAAGGAGAAATAAGGGAATAATATTAAATTAATTATTTATAAAGTTATCTCAATAAATTAAAATCATAAAGGTAACTTTATTTTTAATTAATTTAATTAAAGTGACTAAAATAAAATAATAAATTATAAAGTCACTTAAATAATATTTTAAAAAGTGACTTAAGTGAAAATAAAAATATTATGAAGTCACTTTTGGAAATATTATAATATTCTAGAAGCTTCTTGAAGAATCTTTCTAGAAGATCAAAAAGTTTTTTATAAGGAGCTGTGAGCTAGCCATTTGAGCATACTTGGATTTTACTTCTCATTGCATTTTGGTAGAGCTTGAAGGCTTTTCAGGTCCAAGGGTTTGAAGACTCTAGGATACTAGGTTTGGTTGTGAAATATCAACCCTAGCTGGAGGTTGTGGGGGAGATCATTTCAGATTTCCTATAGGAGCTTCATTGGCAAATTTAATGGTCTTTGTGAAGACCAAATTTGAGAATAAGGTTCTGATTTATTTTGAAGGACTTGAGCAAAAATAAAGGTTCATGAACAGCAAGTGGCTACAGTGATTTTCTTCATTGGAAGCTGATTATAACATAGGAGAAGGTCGTGGGTTCCTTGGTATATAGGCGTGGCTCTTTCTTCATCATTTGGCACCCAGCTCGTGGCATCTTTGTGCATGCTTAAAGTCGAATCCTTTGCTAGCAGCCGCGACCACCCTTCCAGCATCATTTGATGGATTTGTAGCTCAATAATGGAGATGTCTTGCATTTTACAATAATTCTGAGCGGCCCTTATTTGCAAATTCGTCCAGTCAATGTTAGATGTAAATCGATTACTAGTATTTCTGATATTTGTAAATTCATAGTCTCAAGTTTCAGTTGGCTCGAACTACATTTAGTTCGATTTTGTCATTTAATTCTAAGTTGCTGCTATGCATTGTCAATGCGTCTAGGTCATAGGGAAATCTTGGTGTCTTTCAAAAAACATAAAAATTCTGATAATTATCTTTGTAATCAGTCACTGATATTTGCAGTCATTGCATTTGAGAGTCTTTCTAAATCTATATTGTAGTGTTGCTCATCATATTCAAATCAATTGGAAGGCTTGCATCTCATACTTAGTATTTGGGCAGAGTTATCATCTAGTAGCTGTAGAAGTGAAATTCCATGTTTATTTCAGTCATTTAGAAAGGTGTCAAGGCTGCATGCCAAATGTTTGTTGAAATGCCAATACATATTCCATGTTCATTATAAATGACTTGAAGTTGTAGAGCCATTTCCATGTTTGTTTCAGTCTAATGCATATTATAATAGCTGGTAACGCAAGTTCAGAAATCATTCATGCATGTTCTTTGTTGACATATGAGAAAGTTTTAAGAAAAAATCAAAGGTAGGAACAAGTATACGCTGAAAGGAGTTTTCTGGCCAAGTGTTTGACGAAATGTCAAAAAACATAAATTGAAAGTTTTAAGGCAAATTTGACAAGGGGCTTTACATCTTTGTCTAACTTTAAACAGAAATAGATATCATTGTTGGTCTCATTCTTGATTAATGGCAAGAGAGCTTTGTTCAATGATAGAGTAAAAAGCTTGAAACATTCCCTCAAGGTGTCAAGGGGAAAATTGCAAATACTCCAACTTATTGCAATTATGAATGCTCTAGAATGTTGGTAAAAATTACTGTTCACTGTGAAAATGAGAATCTGAATTGCACTTGGAGAACTTCTCACTATTAGCTGCCTCCATTCTATCAATGGTTTAGAATCCACTTGATCACAAATTGATGTCATTATTGTGGGAAAACAGTGGTAACCATAACTGTTTTGTATTGACGTGTCGCCTCTTCTTCCAACCAAGCTTAAACATCCCACATTTGATTGTTGATCAAAAGAGTGTATATAACTCATTGATCTATTGGGAATTGCAATCCCTTGTAATTTGTTTAGAGAGTGGCTAGTGATAGCACCACTAGGACTTGTCTTGTAACCTTGATTATGTCCCAAAACTTTATTGATGGGAAATGCATCTAGATCCCAAGTTTTGTGATTGACTTCAGTCTCACCTCTTGATTTTTTAAGAGTTCTTTTTCCGAACTCAAAAAGTGGATTATCATAGGTCATATTAGCTTCAACCTCGAACAAAGGATTATTAACAAGTTGAAAGTTATCCTTAGTTCCAAACTTGGACCTATCTATTTCCAAACTTTCCCTATCTGTTTCTTTGCTTGCCATTGCTTCATCAAACATTTTTCTCATTTGCTTGTCTTTATCCTCCTCCGAGTTTTGTGCTTTTGTTGCCTCTTCTCCTTTGCTTTTATCCTCTATGATCAAATTGTCAAGTAATGCCTCTTTTGATGTGTTGTCACTAGAAAGGATACTCTCCTCATCAACAATAATTGATTGATTGGAGGATACCATGTCCTCCTCAAAAGGTGAGGGGGAACTATGATTAAAATCTTTATCCTTAAGTAGTTGTTCATAATTTAATTTATGGTCAATAGATTTAATCTCTTCAATGTCTTCTTTAATGCATTATTCTTGAAATGAGATAAGAGTAGCATTAGAATCACAAAGATCATTATCTTCCATAGACTCATTTCGAAAGTCGAACCAAAAACCTCTTGTATCGTTGAAATGAAAAAAGTTACCATCTATAGCAGATGTGAGACCATTATCATTTTTAGTTTGTTCCTCATGCATCAACTCCTCATTGGTAGCTGCCTTATGACCCTCATGAACCCAAGTACCCAGTTCATTTGTGATAGAAGAAACGTATGAAAATTCATCTTCCTCCTTATGAACAATTTCCACATCTTGTATTTCCTTGCATTCATCTTCTGTATGTACTACTAAGGGAACTTCATCCCATTTATTTCCTAACTTGATTTTGTCTTGTTCTTCCTTATTCAAGTGAGGCTTTAATCTTTCCTCACATTGTTTGAACACCTTGTGGAATAATGTATATGCGGACGAAGAGAGAGCCCATTCTTGTTTCCAAACAGTCCATAGTGTAGATTTGATGGGTCAGGAGATAATATCACTCTCATTGATGGTTAGAATCATGATGCCTTTCATAGCTGCAAAAATATCTTTATTATGTGTGTTCTTGATCGTGGTGAAGAAACAATGGAACATGTCGTGGACTTGATCCTGCAACCCCAAATCCACAAGAAGGATACTTGTCCTGATTTCCGCAAATGTTTTTAATATGATCACCCTTCTTGAATAATGTGTACTATTGGTGTCATCTAGATCTTTGAAGCTTTCTATAATCAAGTGTACAACCTCTTTCATCATGTCATCGTCATAGGGAGTTAGAGGAACCAAAATTCTCATTATCTCACTTAAACTAACAACTTGATCTCCTCATCATGATGCTTGTGTTCCTTCAAGGTGGTTATTGTAGGCATTAGAGCTAGATCTAACACTTTGGATGACTGTTCAATATGAATTAAACATTCTTCCACCAATGTAAGCGTGTTCAAGACATCATCCCTTGATTGAAATTTTGCAGTAAGTTTGTTCCTTGCTTCATAGAGTGTTCTTGCCAATGGTTTGATATCTTTTGTTGCCATGATTAATCAAGTTTTTTGACATTTACCCAAAGGCTGGCAAGAACTTCGGCTCTAATACCACTTGTAATGCCCCCTTATAGATTTATCCTAACTTTGCTTTTAGTCTTCTAAATCAAGGTAACCAAATAGGCCTAGAACCAATAATTTCAATGATAAACTTCTAATCTTATTAAGAGCAACCTTCAAGGCTGTTATTGACTTGATTATTAGACTTATATATAATGATAACAATTAACAATATGTTGATAGGAATGAGCAAATATCTAATATATATAATCTGCAACTATAATTGTTTTAGAGAAGCAGAATAGACACCACAAATTGGATGCAATTTCTGATTTCTCTATCTGATTACATGCATATGCAAGTGGAGCAAGATGATGTCTATCTTGTTCACTGTCTCTGATTTTAGTCTTTTAAATCATGCGATTTATTACTTGGCTGAGTGTCTGAATTCTTCCAATTAGTATGCAGCCTGAATTTAGTGACCAATGGCTCCCTAGGAACGCCTTGATCTGCTTACTGGAAATGTATTAATTCTTCAAAATCTCATCCATGATCTTTTTCCTTTGAAATATCTTTCTTTTTATACCCACGATAGGGCTGAGGGTCATAACCTTTCAAAGTATGCATTCACCAAGGGACACGACTCCTTGTTTATATGCTAATTGACATAACTAATTAATGCCTCCTTAATCGCAGATAGGAATAATTAATTTTATTAATATTATTCCTTGGTGAATTCACAGATTTGTCTTGAGAAAGTCTGCTGCCCTTAATTATTATTTTGATCGCTATGTTTTAAGGAAATCACCTGAAGTGGAAGGATAAGTCTCTTTGAAGAGAGATGTCTTTTGGTTTGAGCGATCAGCATTATTTATTGTTTGTTAATTACTAATTGCATCCTTTCAAAACTTTCCCATCGCTGCCTTGTGAAGGACAACTATGGCTTATTTAAACATTATCATAATGTTATGATTATCTCTTAACTAGTTAATGAATGCATTTTAATTGCCTTCCATGCATGATCAAATGGGTCTTGAACAACGATCTTGTTTTTATGTCAACTTATTTGTTAGTTGTGATTTCTTTAAGGCTGCTGGCCATGCTTTGTCAGATTAAAGGACAGGTTTATGACAGTTTATCATATGGAAAATAATAAAATAAAATAAATCAGATTTGGCTGACCACCTTAGCACCCATGACAAAGCCATATAAATGATTAATTTGCCCAAGTTTATGAATAGTTAAATGCAGCGATTAAGATTAAGGAAGGAGCAAATTTGTGAAGGCAGCAATTCATTATCAAAGACAGCAATTAACAGCAGCGATTGGAGTTTGTAATATGCAGTGATTCATATGTTTCAAAAAGGCAGTGATTAAGGAATAAAAAGGCAGTGATTAAAGGAATGAAAAGGCAGCGCTTGAGGATTAGACAAAACAGCAATTAGTTTTAAACAAAATTCGTGTCCTTTTGAAAGGATATCTCTATTCAAAGGGATGCATCATTTCACTTAGATATGGGGATATAAAAAGATAAAGAATTGTGGAAGGAAGAGTGTTGAGTGATAGAGATAAATCATATACACCGGCAGTGATAAAAGAGATATATGTAGATCTAAAGAGGTATATGCAGATTTAAAAAGGAAGATATATGGGAATAATTGCATCGAATTTGTGAAGAAGATATTATCAACAAGAAGATCTTTATGAAGGCATAGAAAAGGTTTGTCATCCATTGAAGAAGACATAGTTTGTGAAGGAGAATAAATGCAGATTTGAGATTTGAGAAGGAGAATATATGCAGATGTATAAAAGTGAGTACATGCAGTTTTTAAGAAGAGTATATGTGTTGAGAAATGTTATAAGCAGATTTGTGAAGGGAAGTATAATTGTTGAGGAAATTAAATTGTCTATCATATGTTGAAGAAGCAACATTGTGAAGGTGATATCATATTGGAGAGGTTGGTGCCTCATACCAAAGAGATTGAAGTCTCTTGCTGAGTTGCTGCTTAGTGATGGGGATTGGTGTCTCCAGTAGGTTGATGCCTACAAATTAAAGAGATTGGTATCTCTTAGTGAGTTGGTGCTCAGCTATGGGGATTGGTGTCTCCAGTGGGTTGGTGCTAACAAATTGTATAAGAGGGGATTGGTGTCTCCTGTAGGTTGGTGCCTACAAAGATTGTAAGAAGTTTTAAATAAACAATATTTTGTCGTGGTTTTCTCCCGTAAGGGTTTCCACATAAATCTTGTGTTCTTGTGTTGCATAATTGTGAGATCTTATGTGAATGATATTGTGCAATTCATAGTATTGTGGTTGCTAGTTTGAAAAAGTAAAAGTTTGTCTTATATTGATTCAACCCACGCCCCTCTCAGTATAAGTGTGTGTTATTCACACAATGCTTGTTTCTCTTAATCCAAGTCTGTTTCCAAAAATATTTTCCTACTTTCAAGCCTAGTTCCTCAGGAAGACCTTTTCCACTAAAATCCTTGATGTGGTAGTTAGAGTATACTGTAAAGAACCGGACCAATTTTTTTTTTGTTTTTCAAATGCAATTACAATCAACACGCACCTGTTAAGGTTAGCTCTAAACCAAAACGATGCGGAAAGTAACTCTAACCAGAATGTACACCAAGATCCCGATGTGGGCAAGGTGTGAGCATTGGTCAGAGGAGCTAATGCAGATGCAAGCTGGAAAGGTAACTCTAACCAAGAATGCGTCTAGGATAGATGAGCATATGGTTAGAGGATCCAATGCAAGATGAGCTGAAATAACTTGTTGGCATTTAAATTTGCACCTCTGGAATGCGGATTTGAAAACGGACAGCTATGCACAGATAAACTGCTCTTCAAATTAGGAGGGGAAGCTCCCTCTTGCTGATGGTGTTTGAAAGAAAGTAAACTAAAACTAAGTTGCCTATCTTTTTGATCAGCTTAGAGCACAAGGTTTTTTAAACACAAACGCCGCAGCTGAGATTTTCTGATAAGAAGTTCAACTACGACTAACTTAAACTAAAGACGCTCCTAACCTCTCAAGTAATAGCAGAGCAAGAGAAGTTAGAAATTAACAAGGTAGATTCTCTGACAAAAATACTTCAATAATCTTTCTTCCAACAAACACCTACACACTTCACTGTAAGCTGAAATAAAGATCATAAAAGCGTAACATAGATCACGAAAATCTGAGATTTTCGATCAAGGAAAAAGAGGCTCATGATTTTATTACTCAAATCTCTGAAACAAAAACTACCTTCTAACATGCCTTGAACAAGAAATTGCAGCTAAGGAGGCTTGCAAACTTATTCTTAACACAATAGAAAACAACAATCACACTAACTCCTTGTTGGCTAAAGAGGCTCAACAATTTGCTTATCACAACACAAATGAACAATACTTGAGCAATAAATAGAAGGCACAATAGGCTCATTTTGTTCTCACTAGCACGGTTAAAGAAACTAAATGAGCAAAGGCTCTTATTTATAGAGAGCAGAGGGTAGGGAACCCTAAAATCTCCTTGCTTTCACAATCTAGGGCTTGTTTCATAGCTTTTATTACTAAATCTAGAAAGATAAAACCCTAGAAAGCAGAAAAAGCGGAAACGCTAACTATTACATCTATCTTCTTTCTATCCTCAAAGAATGGATAAGGATTATTCCAAGAATAGAAAGAAAGCGGGAAAGAAAGCTTCTAGAAAGTTGCTTTAAAGCTCGATCACATCCTCTAGGAAGTTAGAGATTGTGTCCCGGTTCGGTGCATCTATGCCATCAACAGCAAAGCACCGCTTTTCAAGAATATCTTCAGCATCTGCAATAGATCTCAGGACATCTTCGACCTCATTGGCCGCTTTATCGAACTTTGCTGACATCATTGAAATATGGCCTATCCTTCCGCCAACTGGACTGCAACTGTGTACAACACTCTGGAACTGATTTTGCACCTCCTCAAGCCTGACGTAAGAACCATCTTCAAGACTGTACTGAGAGGGGATCTCTATGACGAATTCGCTGATGAAAAGAAGAGCTTCAACCACCCTTTATCTGTAGGTGATGAATTCTTCAGATATCCTCTCATAGGTTTTAACTTTGAAAACGTGACGCTCCCTCCAGGCAAGGATTTGTTTCTTGTGTTCTTTGGAAACTGCTGAATTGTAAGCCGTGTCTAAATCAGCAATGATAATCTCATGTCTCGGTTTTACTTCAGCCAGTGTCTGTTCAAATCCTTGGATACCTTGACGTAGCTTATGAGCTTCCCTTAACTGGAACATCTGTGCAAGATCTCCCTTCTCTGATAATGAAGCTCTCGATCCACTCCTGAGTCTCTTTCCCACATATGACTAGCTGTCTTAACTGATGGTGATCAGCTGGTGTCTCCAAGATCTAGGGCAGCAACTGGGTTGCTTGCGAAGAACCACGAACAAGGTTAGAAATGAAAAGCCTGAGCTGCTGATTTTCAGCCTTGAGGGCTGCCTTGTCTTCTCCATCTTTAAGCACTCTTTCTTGAAGGTTTTTGGATACAACTTTGAAGAGACTCAAATCTGCATGTCTGGTATTTCTACCGAGATTAGCCTTGACCATGACAAAATCATCCATATTTACCTCATCCCTATTCTTATCTTCTGGGGGCACTGCAGTCTCTATGACTATCGTTATCGATTTATCAAAGTGAACTTGCTTCTTTGCCTTCTTCTTAGGAGGTTCCTGATAGATAATTGAGATCATCAGCACTCACTTGATATGAAGGCCTTCTCCTAACCCTTCCTAAGGAGTTCTCAAGCCAAGACACAGTAGTATCTTTACTAACTTCCTCAGGAGGTACTGCTGCAATCTCTTCATCATCTTTGATATCAAGATCAATGTGAATTGGTGAAGAACCCGTCAAAGGTACAGAAACATGTGTTGAAGGTGGCTCCTCTGCTTCAGAGACGGGCTCATCAGGAGGAACTTGTGAACTGTAGGCTGCTCCTGATGCCTGAGAAATCCAACATTCTTTTTACATTTTTATTTGATCTACAACCTTTGACGCCATCTTGAGACTGACTTTTACCCTTTCCCTTCGACTGTGCTCTGGAAGAAGAGGGAATCATCCTTGGCGGCTCTGCTACTGGAATGGAGTTCTTCCTTTTAAGCACTAAGAAAACCTTACTATGCTCAATGACTTGTCTTGTTCTGTCTTCAACTGAAAGAGATTCCTTGTTTGCCCAATTAACTTGTGGTAAGGGCTGATCCTCGATTCGTTTCTGAGTATACATCAGGAGAAGCACATCTTCATCATCATCAGAGAGCCCTTCTATATCTTCATTTAAGCAGTCTTTCATCTGATGGAGAGTTAGCCTGCTGTAACTACGCCTTCGCACTTCAAACTCATCTGCACAATTAGCCCAAAAATCTTCAAGTGCGGCTATGTGATTATAGTTCTTCTCCAATCGGCCAGCGTAGACACCATGAGGATCAAATGATCATCTCTCGCTGTAAGATTTGAGGCCGAATTTATCTAACTCTTCTCCAATTGTCCTGGCATCTGCAGCAGTCCTGCATGTATAAATACCCAACCCTAATGGAAAGTGAAGAGAGGGTTTCTTTCTATTCCTCAAGACTGTGTGGACACCGTGAGCCTGCCTCAAGAATTCCATGAAGATGACCTCATCTGACGGATACCTTGGCAACATGAGCGGGGCACCTGAATAACCATAGACCCTGAGATAGGTAAAGGTAGGAAACTGTATAAACCAATCCGCCCACTCCGCCATTGCTGCCCTGGCAACTGAAGAGATGCGGACGTGCAATTCGTTGTCTAAGTCCCGCACTGTGTACATCAAGAATGCCTCGTTCACCCTTTTGTAGTGGTGCAACGACTTTGTGAATTCAAGCTGGGGATAATAGTTATATATGTGTTGTACGCTCAACGATCCCTCGGTGTTCAACCCTCTGAATTGACCTTGATAGGCCACCAGGTAGACTAGGTATGACACCATGTGGAATACATGAAACTGGAAGTATTATGTTATTTGCTGATGTAGGCAGTCACTAATCAAAGTAGGCCAATCATAGAACTCGGTCTTCTTCATGATGTGAGGTATGGCATAAAACATCCAAGGTTGGAACTTGGTGGCATCTTCTGAGCCAGTGACCCTGTTGAGCAAAGTGATGATGATGGCAACCTCGTCCTTGAACTCCCCTCGCCCGACATTCTTGGGCAATGTTTTATGTTTTTCTTTCATCCATCTCTGTGCAATCTTCTTGCTATATTTATCTTTATGCATATTCCACATCCTTTCGCATTCATCCCTTGAAAGAGTTACGCTTTCAGGCCACGGGGGAATGGAAAAACACCTTTCGACCATATCAGGCTTTAGACTGCAAATCAATCTACCGTCTGCTGACTGGATCTCCCTAGTAGCCGGGTTGTAATGCTTAATGCAAGCGATTACGAACTCAAGGCTCAACTGATATAGGAATTGACGCCGCGAGGAGTCCGAATGTCCAGGTTCTTGATTGAAGTGTTGCCTGCTCTCTCCAAGGCATGTAGATCGAACACCGGCTTGACATGATGCAAGTCTGTCTCAGCTGTTTTGATATAATTGTGAAAGAGAGCTGATTCAGATTTGAAAACATTAGGAGTGTACTCCATTTCAGAAAACTCGAAGAATGATGCAAGAAACCCAGATCATCCGTTTTTGAAAATTTTGAATTTTGCCTGAAAAAGCAGCAAACCCTAATTTCTTCAATTTTTCCCGAAAAAAGCTGGCATCTGGGTTTTGTTCAGAACAAGATTAGAAATGGACCCAGTTGATTGGATTTGCAAAACCCTGACGTTTGATCGAAAAAGCAGCCAACCCTAGATTTTGAACTTTCTTGAAAAAAAAAGAAGCTGCGATATGAGTTTTCTTCAGAAGACTGATCGGAAAGGACCCAGATGGTTGAAATTTGAATGCACTGAGGTTTTCACTGACATGCAAAATAAAAGCACTTGCTGCAACTCGATGAAATTCTTGAAAAATTCTTCAGAAGATTGAGGCAAAAAGACCCAGATGACTGAAAAAATGGAAAGCCTTGGTCTTCTACTTGAAAAATTTGATCTTCTGGAACAAAAAGCTTGAAAGAGCAAGGGTTTATGCTTGCTGGTCTGAAAAATCTGATGCAAAACCAGCAACTATGGATTCTTGAATCACAAAAATTCTTCAAACTTGCTGCTCCAACTTTCTCCTTTGGATGCTACCTGCAAAAATAATGAAAAATACATGAAGGAATGATGTTAAATAGACTTAGGGTTTGATTTAGGTTTTGCTTTCTTTTTGCTTTTATTTTCAAAACCCTAAATCTCAGTCTCTTTGAATTTGGACGCCATCCTTCTCCTCTTGCAATCTTTTGAAATTTTGAAAACTTCGAAAAGTATTCTAAGGCATGAACATTTGGGCGCCTTTCTTCAACAGGGGCGCCTACTTCTTCCAGTGTTAGTCAAAATTTCAACATTTTCAACTTTTCTTCATTTTGACATGTTACTTCGCCTCTGATTTCCCGTTGACAGATTAACCCGACAGGCGAGCTGAATGGTTCACGGCGGAGCTTGACTAAAACTGAGAAAGAAGTCCTGGAGGCATCTTTGGCGAACGACTTCATCTTGACCTCCGAATTCATGGGAGCCTTTTCCTTCCAGGGGCGCCCATTTCTCCCAGAGATAGCCATTTTTCTGATCTTCAAATTTCTTCCTTCTCCCTTTGATCTTCTGATGAATCTTCGATTCCGGGAGCTGTGTAGATCCGACTGACTGTCTGAATATTTCGTTGGATAGCCAGACTGATTTTGGTGAGGCATTCTTGGATGCTACTTCTGCAAAATCCATCATTATGAGCTTCAAAAGTTTGGGCGCCCTTCTTCAACTGGGGCGCCCATTTTTCTAGACTAAGAAAATTTTCAATTTTATTCATGTCTTTCACTCCTACAGGTGATCTTTGTTGAATTCGGAGTTTCGGGTGTCAGATTGATGGATGTTTGGGCTCGTTGCGAAGCTGAGAAGATTTCAGGAGGGGTCTTCTAAAAACAATTCTGCCAAAAAGTAGATTTCAGGTCCTCAAAAGCTTGGGCGCCCCTGGCAAGCTGGGGCGCCTAGTTTCACCAGAGTTAGTTTATTTTTCACATTTTTCACCTTTGCTTTCGGATTCTCTTTTCAACTCTCATCGGACCCTTTGTTCAGCTCTTTGAATCTGATGACTGCGAGCTCCATTTGTCGTGCTGGATAGCTCACTGGAAAGCCTGTTGCATTCTGAAGACATCTCGTTATAACTTTGACTGCAAATTCATCTGTTTGAACCCTTGAAAAGTTGGGCACCATCCTTCTCCTAGGGCGCCCAGTTTCTCCAGACTTAGAAAATTTTTACTTTAATCTTCTTCTTCGAGTTTCAGATCTTCATTCTATTTCTTCCACTTTGACTCGAATTTGCCGGAGACTGGATTGTCGGATGCGTTGACGGGGATATCCATCGTGAAGCTGACTGAATACTGAGCAACTTCCATTGGAGGTCCAAACCCTAATTCACTCATTTGGTGACCTAAAAAGGTGGGCGCCTTTCTTCAACAGGGGCGCCTAAACTCAGCAGAGTTAGAAAATCTTCATGACTTTTCAATTTTTCTTTCTTGTTCTTCGTGCATGTTCATCGTTTCACCTTCCGCTGAAAGTTTGAATGTTGAAACTGACGCCTGGCAGCCGAATGACCTCCATTGATGACCTCGTAGCTCCAGATATGCTTCTGAAAAGCGGAATAGACCCAGTAGGGCAAAACTGATTATTTTAAGATTCTGACTGCACCAGCCTAATATGGACGCATTTTGAGCCAATCAAAATCAATTCGGACCTTGTTGGACCAACTTTCTATTTTTAGAAATTTTCTATTTTTAGAAAATTTTGCCAGTATCCATTTCAAGAGAAACCCAGAAAAACCCAAAAAACGTTACTAATTTTAGAAAATTTCTAAAAAAATAGCAGTTTTCCTAAAATTTAGGGATGAAAAACTGAGATCTGGGTTTTGTAGATTAAGCTGCTCTTAGCAGACCCAGATTGTCAGATTTTGAAAATTTTGCGTTTTAACCCCTCATGCAAGACCTGCACACCCAAATTTTGACCTTTTTGACTGATTTGACAAGACTTTTACTCGTTTCTTCAAAATATCTAAGTGTAACAAAAATTTTAATTTTGGGGTACAACATAACTCTAACCAAGAATGGCGCCGAGTGATGGCGAGTATGTGGTCAGAGGGTCCCTACCACTACAAATGCTGAAAGTAAACTCAACACCTAGAATGTGCTTTCAAACCCGAAGTGGGAATGGAGCTACCATAGGGCGGAGATGCTAAGAACTACCATGCAATTCAAATGTAAATAGGCGGCAAGCCAGCCTCTTCCACTTATCCAGTGGGTATTACAAAGCATGAAAGGAAGATAACAAGAATGCTGACAGTACTACTGTTCAGCTTACAATATAATAGAAAATGCCTGCCAAGAGCATAAGATAAGAAGGTCTAACAATGCTGCAATAAAGTTTAATGTCTTCTCAATGCTCACAGTGACTTCCCTCCCAAACCCAACTCAAATGATGGACTTTAAGCGAATTGATATAACTGATCATGGACTGAAATTACTTAACCAGCAATACAGAACCCTATTGAAAAGCTCACAACTCACTCATTTCTTAACCAAAAGACCTCAAATCAAATGCATTACCTCCCTAAGATGAAGGCGTCCAAGTTACATCAAAGAACCCACTCAAAAAGCTTGATTTTAATTTTTACACGCATTCCAAAGCTGCTCCAGAGATGGTACGACCCTAAGAGGGGCGACTTGCTGTAGATAAAATCATAGAGGCCTCAGAAAAATCTGCAAACTTGTATAAAGGGGCGCCCCAAGAGGTTAGACCAATATATGCAATACCCAGAACCAAAATATTTTTATTTTCAAATGTATGAATGAAACTACAGATCAGCCATGATATCAGCAACTCCAGATTTTTGATATAATATGCTAGAAACTGAACTAAAAATGCAAGCAAATGCTACAAAGCAAACCTCACTACAAAAATCCACTCAACTACAACTATCTCATCACTAGTTGCTATCTTTCAAGCAAGAAGCAATGCCAAAGCTAGGAGGCATACATTCCTCGAAGCAGTCCCAGTACCATTCCAGCAGCATAACATTAGCATAGACAAAAGATGAAAAATGAAGTCCCAAGGCTCCCTTTTATAACTTTGAGAAGGCCCTCCAGAAGCTTCTAGAAAACAAACCCTAATTTCAAATTTGAATTGACTCCTTTTCCCTCCATTTTGGGCGCCCCCTTTCATAATGTTCAATTTTGACTTTATTAAAAATCCCCTCTTCATAAAATGGCGTCCCTTTCTCCAAGAAGTATTTTTGACTTTAGAAATATCAAAATAATTCCCCATGAGATGACCACCCTCAAAGTCCTTTTTAAAACCACTTAAAGTCATATTACTAGGACAAGGGGTTATTTTATAAAATAAAACATTATTGACTTTAAATGACTTATTTCTCCAAAATGAACCCCTTAAGCCAAAAATCAGAATTACCCAATGAACTGCCAGAAAAGGAAAGCTTGCTGAGCTGATGCTGACTTGACCACTGCTAAAAATAGAATTTACTAAAAATAGTAAATTCAGAAAGTTGCTCGGATCAAAGTGCATGCGACACCATCGCGAAGCTTTCTGAAAACCCAGAAGGAATCCAGAATCCAAACAACCAAACTCCAACAAGCAAAACCCTGAATCTTCAAGAGAACCCATCAAACAGCCGGAAACCCTAATTCTGCCACTGACTAGCCGACAACACACTGGGAATAGGCTACCAATCACTGAAAAGTGAAGTGCTAAAAACGGGGACATTACAGTCCGCCCTTCCCAAAATTGCTTGTCCTCAAGCAATACCACCACAACTCCAGAGTATATAAAACTGATCAATACCCAAACAAGTATGATCCCAGGTTCCCAAGTCCGTCTCAGGAAGGACCCACCATGCCGACACTGCACCACTTTGATCATGTCTGTGAAAACATCATGCCAATGCTGCACTAACCTTCCTTGTAACTCTAAGGTGTGTTGATGTGTTTTTCGTGACCGCACCAACGCAGAATAAAGTCGCCAATGGCTACTCTATCCTCTCTTGATCAAAGTATTCAGCATGCTAAGATTGCGAGTGAGTTCATGCTTTCAACTCCAAGGTTCCGATAATGCGAATAGACTCAGTTGGCTCGATGTGATTTGCTGTGTTCTTACGAGGGGACTTACACAATTGTTCAAGATTCTTGCAGTTGACAAAAGATAGATGATTCAAAGGGGATTTTGTACGTATGATTTGGCAATATAGTATGTTTTCCTAAAGCTAACCAAAAATGTGCGGAAAGTAAATGAGTATAGGGCCTAAGAAACTTATGCTCTATTCTAGATGTAGGATATATGGAGCTCAATTTCGGCAGACTTCGACCAAATTTCACCTAGCCTCACATCGGACAACTTCAACAAAATTAGTGCAATCTTCAAAGGGATAGCAAGAGATGTTCAGATTACAATTTAGCATACGTACACCATCAAAACGATGCATATAAGTATACAAATCACAATCGAAGTTAAACTCAATATGTTCTCCAGTGGACCACGCAAGGCGAACTTATCATCAATAAGCTGCTAGTGGTATGGAATGAAATGAAGCTACCTCAATAAAACACCACACATCAAAGTAAACTACTTGCATGAAATGAAAATTAAGCTACTTGGATCCGAAAGGAAGAAGAGACCTTGCTAGCTATTCATGACAAAGACGAATTCCACCATCAATGAAAAGATCTATTATCATGAAAGTGTTACACAACAATCTCCACAAAAGTTTTCAAAGGGAAAACTTTCTTTCTTCTCCACACTATGCTAAGCAAAATGTCTACTATGCTCTACTCTCTAGCCTCCAATCTCTAACTCAATTCTGATTCTAATCTAATGAATTACAAATGAGGGGGACCCCCCCCTTATATAGGTAGCCCAGTCCAATGGACGGCTAAGATTACAATCAAAAGAGTGGCTAAGATTAAGCCACCTCAGCCCTAACCCTAAAAACTGCCAGAATGGGGAGTGGTGTGAAGGTCTTCACCTCTGAAAAGAAAGGCACCAGCCTACCCCTCAAATTATCAACATTAACTTCATCCGGATTCAACCGCCTAGCAAATATGGCCTCAAAAGTATTCTGAACTCCATCAATAATATTGGCCATAGCCTTCCGTACCCTGGTTGAATCTGCCTGTGCTGCGTCGAAGAAACCACGTCCCGTGATTGCTGAAGAATACCATCTAGAGAAATCATATCTGTCATTCTCCTGAATGACGCCTCCATCAATCAGCAATCGCAACGGAACATGCCTCAATGCCTCAAGACGCCGAATAACTTTGCTCTGATAAACAGAAGCATCTCCCCAACCCTGATCAACTGGCTCCATCCGTGCCAAAATACTAGAAGCCTGCCGAAAAGCAAAAGCAAGGTCCTCCATAAACTTTTCTGTCTCAGCACGAACTCCCGTGACCCACTTGTCCGCCTCCTATGCCATTTTTCCTAACTCCATCAAGCCACTGATTGACTCTCTGGGTATCTCAAGTGGAAGCTCTATCACTGGAATTTCCTGCCCACGAGGACGAGACAACTGCTACACATATCCAATCAAAGCCTTATGCTCTCTTTTCAACTTCTTGTACTTTCCTTCCTTCTTGAATAATCTGTCCTTGAGGGCGAGGTAGGAGTTATCACACTCCTCTACAATCTGTGCACCAGTGGGGCGTCCTAACTCCAAAGTTGTGACCACGTAATTTTCTGGCACTGCTTCATTTCGGTCACAATCAACCTGTGGCACAACGTGAAGGGTGCGAGAGCCATCCTCATCTGTTGATATCTTCGAAAACTTTCGTGCTCTCTTCTTTTGTGGAGCTGCACTGATCCTGTTTAAGAACTCCTCCATTTCGACTGCTGGATCAATCTCCTCGCTGGGGCTTCTCCTCATCCTATCCTTAAGCCAATCAGGCACTGTATACTGTATATCAAAGGGCTGCTGCTCTTGTGCCTCTACTTCTCAAACTTGTTCAACCTCTATATCATTCTGGTGAGGCTCATCGTCTTCAAGTGGCTAAGTGTCTCCTGAAACTATATCATCATCATCCTCCATAGCCGCCTCTAACTCTTGCTGAAACTGAGGGTCAGGAGTAGTCCCCTCATCATCCTACTGATCAACTCTACTAGGTGCGTTGACGCTCTGGCCAACTGACTCTCTCCGAGGTGGCTGATTATTTTCCTGTACCACTTGCACCTGGTTCAATGCATTCCTTTGATCAGCAAACAAGGAAACCTCTTGTATACTTGGAGAACGTGTCTCCAATGGCGTGGGTGATTCAACTCGTGGAGGCTCCAGCTGAATAGGCTCCTGCCGAACTGGCTCTTTCCTTCTGGATTCTGGACCTCGTGTGATCTGTTTCTTCCTGCCGGTGGTGGGTGTCCTGTGATCTCCCATCAAATTGTAAGTCAAGGCAATTGACCTACTCTTCAACCTATTCACTCGCCTGTCAACCCATGCTCTAGTAAATGTTAGGACCGGAATAGAAAGTGTGTCCAAGTCAGCAACCTCTGGTTCTGATCAATTTGGGAGCGGAAGCGGAGTATCTCTCACTGCTGCATAATCTAGATGTACAACATCCATGTCCTCATTCACCTGGTCTGGAACCGGAACAACTTCGCACTCCCTAATCATGGTGATTGGCAACCGAGAAAACATTCTTTTCCTGACTTCAGTCTCATCTGATGCATCAGCCCAATAATCCTCAATATTTGCCTTGTGCTTAAACTCCTCTGACAGTACCCATTTGATGTTATTATGCGGATCATAGTGCTGTCGGCTGGTGTGATAGGAAAAGTGATAAAATTGGAGCTCACTCTCAGCCTCTCTAGCTGCCTGAAATGTAGGACACACTTCATCTTTCAATCAATTCCTGGGCCTCCCTCGAGATTCTGTGATGCAACCGCTCCTGAAGCAATCTCGTGATGTGCATGGTGAAGGCGTCATTGACATGCTTGTAATGAGTAGTACTAGCCAAGTGTAGTTGTGGACAAGCCTCATGGATTTTGAATTGGTGAGAGCCACATCCGACGGGTTCCTTGTAAGAGATCGCTCTGTACTTCGTCATACGAGCCAGCATGTAGATGATGTAAGAGCTCATATAGAACGTCTTCGTTCTTCTCAGGCTCAGGGGCTGCGCGTGCAAATTATCACTGATCATCACAGCCCAGTTGACGTAGTCTTTCCCTTCCAGCACGAGGTTGATGTAGTAGAACATCCATGGCTCGAAAATAAATGATTGTGGGCAACCACCAACTCTGCTCAGCATCATGATGAGGTCACAGTATTCTGCTTCAAGTCCTCCGCTATGATCTGCTTCGGCAGCTTCGTACGAGAAGGCTTGGGATTGATCATCCAGTGAGTATTGATTGTCTCCATGCATCTCTCGAATGTAGAAGCGTACATCCGCTCAGCTCGCTCTCTGGATTTGTAAACCATGTTTCTGTGCACCGGGATCCCGAAAGCTTCACGAATGGCTGAAGGGGTGAGATTTGCGAGCACTTGTCCATCTAGTGACATGATTGACCTGTGATCCTTTTCATAGCAATTGGTGCACTCCATCATCAGCTCCGAACACTGAATGGCTAGTGGGAAACCAGCAGCTGCATATAATCCGCTTCGAACAATATTGTGCGAAGTGTTCGAAGGCCGATGACTTCCAATTCCCAACATTCTGTTCTTGAAAGTCTCAAGGTTGACGGAGCCCAAGTTGGTGTCAGTCAGCTTGCCCAACTTCGAAATGAATTTTGACTTTGGCATAAATGTTTTGCTCAACTTCTTGATCACAGCCTGTCTGGATGCACCATTGTTATCTTTGCCAGTCGCCCTTGCCTCAGCCATCTCAGCTTCTTTTCTCCAACAGATTTTGAACTTTAATACTTAGAAAATATTTCTAAGTAAACTTCAACTTCAGCAACTTGCAACTCCAATCAGCAATTGTAAATTCGTACTTGTTCAATCAGCAAGTTCGCACTTCACTAACTTTACTTCAAGGCGTCCTTTTTTAGCTCTAGCAATATTCGAACTTTAGCAACAAATCAAGCTCCGGCAATTAGCAAGTGCGCCTCTCCAGCTTCAGCAATAGAACAAGCTCGAGCTTCAACAAACTCCTCCTTAAGTCGAAATTTCTTTAGCTATCATTCACTTCAGATTTGAGCTCCAACAACAAACTCAAGTCGTCCTTCTCAGCTTCAAATTGAATCCAGCAACACTTCAGCCTTAACAAAAATTCGAACTCCTCAAGCTCCAGCGATACTCAGCAACACTTCACCTAGAGCAAATCGAATTCTTCAACTGTGAAAAACAAGTGAGAAACTTTTCAATTTTATAGCCAAAAATTGAATTCTAGAAGGAGCCAATTATAGCTAGTACATTAAATTCCCACTACTCCACTTCAAGAATTCGAATTTCCCTCTTTGGTATTTTTGACACTTGTCCGAGAATCTCAACCTTCTAGAAGTTCAACTTTGACTGGCATGTTTTGAATTTACTTTCGAAAAATTCTAATTTAAATTCATCCTTTTAATTCACCAGCCAGAGCTCTGTCATTTGAATTCGAATTTACTTCTCTTCAGCTCTGGAAAACTCATCATCGAAGAATTCAATCAAAATCACCTAGGCAATTCACTTCAAATTCGTTGTCCGGAGAAATTCGTCTTGAAAACACATTTTAGTCACTTTGCCTTAGAGAATTTTAAATTTTCCTTAGGAAAATTTCACAATTTGAGCACTGATTAAATTCTTCACCCAAAAAGTGTTGGCGAAGTGCCGAAGACATAGAAATCCGTCTATCATCACAAATGTTCAGTACCCAGAAGAGAATTTTCTCCAGAACGCTTCGAATCCATGGGTACCCAACGAACGGGTTCATTTAAATTTTTAAATTTTGAACCTTAGAAAATATTACTCCATCAATTTAAATCCGTTCTTCATCTCCGTGAACATCCTGTTGCTTTGACTCGAGAAATTTGAGTTCATCCTGTATTGCCATCATCTTCTGACTTCATTTCTGAAAAATTTGCTCGCGCTTTAAGAAGAAAATTCACCACCTTGAGCTCTAGGCGTATTTTCCAAGGAAGAAAATACTTTGCCTTTGAAAAATTTTAAATCATCTTGAAAATTTGCCTTGGGAAAATTCCAACTTCATTCATCCTCCTGTGGTGAGAAAACTTATCAACTTCTCTTAGAAAATATTTGTTGAAAGTACATCACACTCAACACGTTTTATTTTATTCATCATCTTGTACTTAGGCGTACATCACAATTCATGAGGAATATTCATCTTGTTTTTTTTAAAAAAAATCTTCTACACTTAGCACTTTCAATGCCTTTTATTTTGTTTTCACTTCATCACCCTAGCATATTTAAATTTCTCCTCTTTGTGCCTTGGGCGTACATTACCCTTGCTAGAAGACTTCACTTCCAACGCCTAGGCAACATTACTTTTCACCACCTTGCAATATTTTCTAACACTTTATAACACATATCACCTTGGGCGCATATAGGACTTGAAGAGAGATAACAACTACGCCTAGCATTTACCTTGCTTTAACCACGCCTTGGAGTATTTTACTCACCTTTTACCTTGTTCACCACCCTTCATTCACTTTTACAACTTCAACTTGGACGCATTTTGGCTTGCATGGAGGATGACTCTTCAACTTCTCCGTTTTCGTCTTCACATGCCCTCTTTTAGGCGCATTTTGCCATGGGAGAAGGATGAAACTTGTTGACTTTCCTTTGACTCATTTGCTTTTGGGCGCATTTGGAGGTGGCTGCAGGATGGGCGCATTTAGGGGGTGGTGGCGGATATTCAACACTTAGAAATTTTTTTGCTATCAACTCTCAAGGGGGGCACATTTGGCCATGCCTACAGGATGAAAAGTGTTGACTTCTTTGACTTTATGCTTCATAGGCGCATTTCACTATGCTTGGAGGATGGGTGCATTCTGAGGGGTGAGGAGGACGAAATTTTGCCTTAGAAAATTTTTCAACCTCTATTAGTTTCCCTTGGGCGCATTTTGGCTGGGCAGGGGGATGAAAAGTGTTGACTTTCTTTGACTTCCTTGCTGGGTGGGCGCATTTTGGCCTAGGAGGAGGACGAGCTTTCATACTTAGAAATTTTTATCACGTCTTCATCAACTTGGGCACATTTTGCCATGGCTGCAGGATGAAGCTCCAGACTTAGTCACTTTTTCCTCATTTTCGCCAGTTTATCCATGCCCTGCTATTTATAGTAAGCCCTCTGATTTTTGCATCTCTGAAGCTCAGAACGATTTGAAATTTTAAACGCTGCATCCTCACGACCTTGTTACCCTGTTGACACTGCTATTTTTAGTTGGCCTGCTATTTTTAGCCCATTTCTGAAGGTGATTTGCTATAAATAGTAACTGCTTGTTTCTAATACCTCCACAGCTCCGATTGATTTGAAATTTGAATGAGGCGCTCCTCACCACGTGACCTTACTGCTGGCATCGGCGCATGCAACTAATTTGCTATTTTTAGCCTGTTTCCAAACTGACTTACTATAAATAGTAAGTGCGCCGTTTGACTTGAAATTTTACCAGCAGATAGCCTGAAGGATGTTGATCGCGGTGGTATACATCGGTTTTCGAAAATTCTGACTTTTTACGCCTCTTTTTGGGTCCCGAAGCTGGAAACCCTAATTTGCTCTGCATGCGTATCAGATGATCTCCGTTTGTTCTTGTTTCTGCTGCATTGCGATCAGCTCGTGATTCTGAAGTGCTGGGAAGCGGCTGCCGGGAAGCACCTACTAAAAATAGTAAGTTCCTTATTGAGTGACCATCTCCATTTGCATGTCACATCACTACGTAGCTCTCGAAAAACCCATAAAGAATATGCCGACATGCAAAGAAAACCCTGACATGCAAACCCTAAAAATAGCCTCGGGAGGCTGAACTCTGAAAGTTGTCGCCTTGGTTTGCATGTTACACCATCACGAAGGTCTCGAAAAACCCTGAAGGAATATGCCGACATGCAAAGAAAAACTCTGCATCTAGGCCCTGAAATTTGTCCCGGAAGCTGGACTGCTAAAAATAGAAAGTTGTCCGTTTCAGCTCAAATTTTGCCAGTGAGTAGCCCGATGTGCTCTGAATGCAGTGTGACTGTTAAAACTTCAAGAATGCTGAAGGAACGCCTGTAATTGCACGCTTACTAAAAATAGTAAGTACCTCAGAATCTGATGAAACTTTGCTGAGAGCCTGCTGGAAGCATATTGACAACAATGTTAAGCTCTGTTTCCAATTTACTCACTTCGTTCGACCTCAGACTGACCAGGAAAGATGAAACCCTAATTTTCAGAGTTGGTCAATTTCACGCTTAGGCTCAATGACGGGCACAATCCTCAAAAGGTAGACATTAAAAAGAGACAGACACAGAGAGAGAGAGAGAAAGAGAGAGAGAGCCAAAAGACCAGAATGGGGCAAAAATTAGGGGGTCCCCATTTTGAATGGGGCGATGTGTGAAAAGGTCACAACAAGGTGTTACCATCCACGATACTCAAACTGAAAGATTTTAAAGAACTAAGATCAATATCATGCAACGCCTCAAGTCCAAGATGCCCAAAGCCAACAGTATCAACCATACCACTGTCAACCACAATTCTAAGCAAGAAGAAGGATAGGCTACTCAACTCAAAATCAATCTCCTCAGCATACCTCCACATGATAACAAATGAAGCCCTGATGGAAAAAGTGTCATCTTCAAATCTTCTTGGAAAGAGGAAAACCATCCTTTGCAAGAGCTCAACAAACTCATACTCACGTCTTCTCATGGAGCGACTATGCACCAACTGAATTATGTTGATACCCCCCTGAAGACTACAGAAAACTCTCATAGTTCCAACCTCATGAGTCTCAGAATGATGAATCAAAACAAGCGGTAGTTCGCTGTCCCGAACCAACAATGAGAGAAAACTGTCAAAGTTAACATCACAAACCTCCATAAGATGAACTCCGAGAATAGGATAGGTGTGAAGGAACAAATAATATCTGCTATTCAAGGCTGAAGTCAGCGAAGTGCAGTCTGATTTTAGCACTTCACAAAAGGAAAAACAGCAGCACCAATGGAAATTCCAAGCGTGAGTATATGAAATGAGCATTGAGTTGCAAGGTAGCACCTCCAAGGTGGCCAGAAAATACACTAGAGCAACCTCCAATTGAAAACTACCAGCTCTTAGACCGAAAGTGAAGAACCCACTCTCCTGAATGAAAGTAACTCCACATGTAAGGTGGCTGGTCTGCCTCCAACCAGCAAACTCATGTCCCAAAATCTGCCCTTGTCTTGGCCAAGGATCAACGCCAAGAGCAACCAACTGTTCATCTTTCCAACCCATACTCAAAATTTCTCTCCAATCCATTTGTTGATGAACAAACGGAATCATCAAGTGGCTGGAAAAGAAGGGAACAATACCAACCAAAATGAAAATTTGATCCTTATCCCTCCAAAAGTCCTTTCCATATGTAATAAGCTCCATCAACCAATGTTGAGAATCCGAAGCATGGATACCCAACTGAAAGTGATTTTCAACATTTTGAAAAGAAATCTCAACGCACTCCCAAGTGCTAGTGAGAATCAGGTGCATTATCTTAAAACTGATGTACCATCCAGTGAATCCTTGAAGCTTAACCATGAAAGCTTCAGCAACGTTGAAGTATGAAACATAGAGTGGCTTCAAATTCAACTCCCAAAACTGACTAGTATGAACCAAAACATCACTCCACCCAAGGGAGGGATTATCAAGTATGCAACCACCAAGTTCTGGTCCACTTTCCTTCCATGCCTTCTGGATAGTAGGTCTGAAATCTTCACTCCTTGCTGCTGTAATAAAGTTACCAACAGCTACCAAGACTTGTCGCATCAACATCTTGATGCCAAAAATGTGGAAATCTCCTCGAATCAACACTTCCCATGTAGAGACTTCATCCTCAAACCCTCTTATGCATTCGCTAACAAGCAACCTCGGAAGATTATTAATCACAATTTGTGTCACATCTTCATAGAGTGAAACCAAAGCATCCTTAGATTGAAGTTCATGTTTGACCTCATGCTTGGTCACTTCACTACTTACTCATTTTTCAAAACAAAGAGAGGATTGTCATAAGTTGCTTCAGCCCCCACTTCAAAGAAGGGATTGTCAAAGACTTGGAAGCCATTCCTTTCGTCTCGCTGCCCCAAATCTGCACATACAACTTCTGATTTCCTTGTGACGCTTACAAGATTGAACTCCTCTTGAAGACAATCAAGTTCTCCAATCACTTGCTGGATTTCTTCGGCTCTTTTTACATTCTCTTGCTTTGTGAAAAATTTGAAATCAGCAAACTGATTTTCTACCTCTGTAAATGCCATTTGAGTTTCTTCTAGCGTAACTCTTGTTGATTCAAGTTCCAGAGAAAGTTCATCAAACTCCCTCTCTCTATCTTGAGAAGCACAAATGGTCCTTTTGGCGACTTCAAAGGCGTGATCACGATGTTCAACCAAGTGCATGTACTCGGACTTCAAGGTTACCAAAGAGTTTCTGATAAGTTGCAGATTGGGAAGAGCAACTTCATCGTTCACTCCTCTTTGTCTCTCTTCAAGCTGAGCCTTCCAGTACAACTCTTCAACCAAGCTAAGTGTGTGATCAAACAGGGATAGAGCTTGCACTTCCTTGTCAACGGACACCTTGAATTGTTTGTCCCAATCATGAGAATTCAAAAATGATGAATTGCTGATAGGCTGCAACTAAAAATCAGAACCTTGTCCCTTGTCTTTGCTGCCCTCATTGCTGCACCAACATTCATGAACTTCACCATTGACAAGAGGAGAATGCTCATTATCATAAAAGGCATCATACTTCACAGATTCTTTGACCCCAAGTTTGCAATCAGCTTCTTGAATTGGTAAATCAACCTTGTATTCTAAAACCACTTTAAACCTTTCTTCTTCAAGAGCCCTAAAGTCTTCTAGCTCTTCATCCACCGTATCATCTTCTTGATCAAACATTATAGTAGCATCCAACTTGCTCAATGGATCATAATCGTCCGCTGTTCGGAAAGTTTCTGTAGAGACATGTTGATGTGTTTTTCGTGACCGCACCAATGCAGAATAAAGTCGCCAATGGCTACCCTATTCTCTCTTGATCAAAGTATCCAGCACACTAAGATTGCGAGAGAGTTCGTGCGTTCAACTCCAAGGTTCTTTCAATGTGAATAGTCTCAGTTGGCTCGATGTGATTTTGCTGGTATTTCAAGGGGACTTACAGAATTGTTCGGCAGCGGAGAAAGGAATTCAAATGCTTGAAAGATTTGTCTATGAAGCGGGTTTCCTATTCTAACCAGAAAGTACTGAATTGAAATGGTGTAAGGTTTAGAGAGTCTCGAATCTACTCTAAGGCGTGGGACATGGCGATCAATTCTCACAAGCTTTAACCAGGCTCTGCTTTGCCTCGCTTCGGACAGCCTCCACAGAACCGGTGCAATCTTCAGAGGAGTAGCTCAAGGTGTTCAGATCACAACTTAGCATGAAAATACCATCACAACAATGCATATAAACATACAAATCATGATCGAAGTTAAGTACACTATATTCCAGTTGACCACACAAGGCGCATTCACCATCAGCGAACACACTAGTGGTATGGATAGACGAAGTTTGCTCAAATTAAAGACCATGTTCCACAATTAACATCTACTTGCACAAAAATGAAATTACACTACTCTACGCTACTTGAAGTGGAAGGGATGAAGAAACCTCGCTAGCTATCCATAACAAAGGCGAATTTCACCATCAATGAAAAGATCTTTTTATTATGAAAGTTTTACACGACAATCTCTTACAAAAGTTTTCAAAGGAAAACTTTCCTTCTCCTCCAACTACACTATCAATCTATACTAAGCTACTTCTAAGTTATCTCTCTACTCTATGTCTATTGTCTAACTTAGTGTCTAACTAATGAGATACAAATGAGGGGGACTCCCCCTTTTATAGATGGCCAAGTCCAACGGACGGCTCAGATTACAATCGGCTGGATGGCCCAGATTGTGCCACCTCAGCCCTAAACAAGATTCACCCTAAAAACCGCCACCAAGAGGAGTGGGGTAATAAATGAGCCATTAATGTCCATCATCCTTCTAGAAGATTCCAGCTTTGACATGCGTTCACACTGCTCTTGATCTTCTTCTTGACGTTGTTCTTCAACTTCTTCTTTGTCACTTGAGTTATACCAAGTCTCAACACTTAGACATTTTTCGCAACTTTTCTTCCTTCGAGGTTGAAATGTAATCGTGGAGTACTTGCTTCATCACTCTAAGTCATCACCGCCTGGTCTCGACGTTCCTCCTGCAAAACAAGCAAGGAGAAGGGTATTAGAACACTTCATAATATAACTTCACTTTACTTACCCGATTTTCACGCTTGAACTCCCGAGGGTTCATCGTCTTCACTAGCCAACTTTGCGTTCTTCATGATTTTCCAACATCTTGACTTCAACTGTATCCCCTTTACTTTTCTAGCTGAGGTGTTCGCAATTTTGATCTCGTTCATCTCTGGCTCAGGAAAATTATCTTCACGAAGAACTTGAGCAAATTCACCTAGGCAGTTCCTTTCAAATTCATCCCCTAGAGTATTTTACCTTGAAAACATATTTTCTTCACTTTGCCTTAGAAAATTTTCAAATTTTCCCTTAAGAGAACTCATCAATCCGGTGCCCATCAAAATCTTTATCCTGAAAGCCTCGGCGAAGTGTGAAAGGCTTTAAAATCAACTCCCTGTCGAGGATCCTCAATACCCAGAAGAAAATTTTCTTCAAAACGCGTCAGATTCATGGGTATACAACGAACGGGTTCATTTAATTTTTTGAATTTTGAACCTTAGAAAATAATTTTTTAGCAAATTTAATCCATTTCTTCATCTCCAGGCGCATTTCCTTGCTCTGACTTGAAATTTCTCGTTGACCCTGTGCAGCTGGCATCATCTAACTTCATCTCTGGCAATTTTGTTTGTGTCTTAAGAAAATTTGATCACTCTCCATTAGACTTAGGCATTTTTCTAAGGAAGAACATTTTGTGCCTAAATTTTTTTTTTTTTATCTTCAATCACCTTGCCTGTGAGGAAAATTTGATTTCAACTCACTTAGAAATTTTTTTCATGAAGGCACATATCATGGAAGATATTTAATCCCAACGCCTAGCACATTTTATTTTTCGCTCACCACCTTGCATTTTATTTCACACTTCCATTACTTTAGGCGCATTTCCTACTTGAAGGGGAAAATTAAATTTCACCACCCTACATGCCTCTTGGAGCATAAAGTGGGTCCAGCTTCAAATCCAAACACTCCTCATATATTTTTAACTTCTAGGCGCCTATAGAGGAGTCCACTTTTAAATTCCCCCCACTTAAAAACATTTCTAATGTCAAAAGAAAATCATCCTCACATATTCAAGGCGCATATGAGGCATTTTACTTCAAATTCCCACGCCTAGATTCTCTTCCAACATCAAACTCACCTTGGGCGCCAACAAGGGGTCAAGCTTTAAATTTTAAACACTTGAAATATTCTACAGCTTGCAGCAAAGGGACCCACTTCCTACTTTAGACGCCTTGTATTTTGTCATCATGTATGCATGTATTCTTGTCCTCAATTGGGCGTACTTTATCCTTTTCCTCCTTGCATGGATACCTTTTGTCTTTTTCCTCTTTTGCATGGATTCAACGCCTTGATGCCTGGTCTTCACCTGCTATTTAATGCCTTTGAATATTCTTCTAGTCTTCTCCCTCTTCTAGGCGCATTTGGAGGGGCCTACTTCATTTTAAATGACTTAGAATTTTTATCAACTCCTCCCTTCATGATGGGCGCATTTTCATGGGTGAGCATCAAGTTTCTACACTTAGAATTCTTCTTCATATTTTATCTTGAGATGAGGGCGCATTTGGCATGTGCAAGTGGATGAAACATGTTGACCCTTTGACCTCCTTGCAGCATGGGCGCATTTTGACCTTGAAGCTTCCAATTTTATAACTTAGAATATTTTGCTAACCCTTTTCCAGCCTCTCCACAAGTCAAGGCGCATATGACTAGGCTTACCTCCAATTTTCAATGCCTAGTAAAGTTCTTTACCTTCCTTCTATGCTAGGGCGCATTTAGCAAGGGCTACTTCCACTTTTGAGTACTTAGAAATTTTTTTTTAAGCCTCTCATATTGCCTAGGGCACATTTGGAGGTGTGGGCTTCAAGCTTAAAGTACTTAGAATATTTTACCACCATCCTCTTCAAGGTAGGCGCAAATCCACCCTTGTACTTCAAATTTTGTCACTTAGAAAATTTCTAATCTTCAAGCTTGAGGGCGCAAATCTCATGTCCTTGTTCAAGTTTACACCTTGGGCACATTTTGCAGGGGCAACATTCAATTTATAACACTTAAACATTTTTACTCTTCAAGCTTAGGCGCATTTGACCCATGGAGGTTTCAATTTTGACACTTAGGCAAAATTTTGAAGTTCTTTATCCTTAGGGGCGCACATGAGACGGGGTGCTTTTAGGCGCAAATGCAAGGGGCTTCTTTGAATTTTATGACTTAGAAAATTTTCCAAGTCAAGAGGGGGCGCATTTGACCCATGGAACTTTCAATTCTCAACCACTTAGAACTTTTTTTAACTTACTTCTCAGGCTGGGCTCATTTCCCCATGCCAACTTCCAGTTTTCATGCCTTAGGCAAATTTTTCCACTCCAACATCCTTGGGCGCAAATCACATGTAGAGCTTTCATTTTTGATAAAATTTTATTCTTCAAGTTCTTAGGCGCCTGTGGAGGTGTCAACTCTAGGTTTGACCTGTGAGTCTTCATTTTTACCTTAGTAGAATTTTTATCTGCCTTTAGCCTTTTAAAGCAAGTTTTGATGCTGGAATTGAAAAATTATCAAACCTGATGTGCTCCGTGCCCTTTGCCAAAATTAGGGTGATCTTCTCCTGCTAACCCTAATTTGCCCTGGTTTTCTATTTTTAGAAAGTTCCTCAAATTTCGTGCTTTGAATTGACTTTTGACTCCAAAAGGCTTGATTTTCGCCCTTGATTTTAGGAAACCCTAATTTCTCTGCCCATGCCTGCTAAAAATAGCAAGTGCCTGATTTTGAGACTTCCTTAGCTCCGTTCGAGTTGAAATTTGAATGCGGTGACCCTCGTTGGTAAACTTGCCTGTCCAAACTGAGACTGGATGTTGACTTTCTATTTATAGCTAGTCTCAAGGACGCCTTACTAAAAATAGTAAGTGTTCCGTTTTCCTTCAAATTTTGCCAATAGACTCCCTGAAGGATACTGATCATCGTGGATACTTCAGTTTTGGAGATTTTGACGTCTGATTCTTCATTTTGAGTCCTGAAGCTTGAAACCCTAATTTTCATACATGTGCCTCAAATGAGCTTTGTTTGACCTCGTTTCCGTTGTATGTCGATCAGTTTGTGATTTTGAAGTGCTGGGAGGCGGCTACCGGGATGTACCTGCTAAAAATAGTAAGTTCCTAAATGAGTGACCATCTCTGTTTGCATGTCACGTCACTACGAAGCTCTCGAAAAACCCATAAGGAATATGCAGACATGCAAAGAAAACCCTGACATGCAAACTCTAAAAATAGCCTCTGAAGGCTGAACTCTGAAAGTAGTCATCTCGCTTTGCATGTTATATCGTCGTGAAGGTCTCGAAAAACCCAGAAGGAATCTCCAGACATGCGTTGAAAAACTCTTCATATAAACCTTGAAATCTGCCCTGGAAGTTGAACTGCTAAAAATAGTAAGTCGTCCGTTTCAACTCAAATTTTGCACCCGAGCAGCTTGATGTATTCTGGACGCAGTGTGACTGTTAAAACTTCGAAAATGCTGAAGGAATGTCCGGAATTGGACACTTACTAAAAATAGTAAGTAGTCGGAATCTGATGAAAATTTGCTGAGAGCCTGCTGGAAGCACACTGACAGCAACATTAGTCTCTGTTTTCAATTTATTCACATTGCTTGACCTCAGATTGGTTGGGAAAGTGCAAACCCTAATTTTACCGACTTGGCCAAAATCTCACATCAGACGGGCACACCCCGAAAGACAGACAGTAGAAAAGAGGGACAACGACAAAACAAACTAAAATCAAGCCAAAAGTTCGAGACGAAGCAAAAATTAGGGGGTCCCCATTTGCAATGGGGCGATGTGTGAAAAAAGGTCACAACAAGACATACGCTTCTTTAGTGGCTGCAACCACTTCAAAGAGATCATTATGGAGCTTCGTTGAACACTCCTCTTCTTCAAGGACAACTTCCTCTTCAATGGCCACCTCATAGTTTGCAATGAAATCTGATTTTCGATCTTCGTCAGGATCAAAGGGAAATTCATCCCACAAAGGTTCTTTATCATACCTTGGTATTAACCAACCGGGATCCCAAATGGAAAAAGGCTGATTGTTTTGATCAAAAGAAAAGTACTCTTCATGCTTCTCTTGGAGTGTTGAGTCTTTGAATAGGTCACCATGTAACTCACTTGAACTGATTTCTTCATAAGTACTTCTCTCCAAGGGCTCAGTTTGATGATCAAACCCACGTTCACCCAAGTCACCAATGTCATAGTGAAACAAAGAATCTTCAATGTTAGCTGTTTTGAAAACTTCATACCCTTTTCCTTCAATGTAACCACCATCTATAGGTATATTTCTGATCTCATCTTTAGCAATCATATGCATACCAAAGAGGTCTCCTTGATCACTTGTCATAATTTCTTCTTGTGAAAGCTCTTGAGGAGTTTGGACAGCAACAAGAGGAAAACTATCCATCACCCAATCTTCAACACGAGGTGGTACAATCCTGTTGGAATCATTACCAACATTATCACTTTGGCAATGGTCATGGGCTGATTCTAAGGCACCGATAGTATTTCCATCTACTTGCTCTTCTTCAGCAAACTCATCCCAAACAACAGTATTATTGAAATCTTCTGCGAAGCCCGTAGCTTCAAGACCTTCATAGGTTGGATCCTTATTAGGACTCAAGACTGTTGTTATGTTCCTTTCACCAAGCTGATCTTCATCACTTCCTACAACATGCAAGTCAAGGGAAGTATTATGGGTCTCTACCCTTAACTCCTTATTTGCCAAGGTATCTTTATCAAGCTCACGATCATTTTGATGTGGCATGTGCACCTTTCTATCTCGACTTTCAGACTTAGCATAAATCTTTCTGATTCCCCACCTTATGTCAGGATCCTTCATTAGCATAAACAATTCATGCATTAACTCAAGTAGAGACTTCTCTGTAGTCATCTCTCTCTGTACATAGTGTCTGGTATCTCTGTCACTCATCTGACAATTAAATCATTGACTACTTTCACAGGATGGCAGGATCTTGGCTCTGATACCACTGTAAAGAACCGGACCAATTTTTTTTGTTTGTTTTTCAAATGCAATTACAATCAACACGCACCCGTTAAGGTTAGCTCTAAACCAAAACGATGCAGAAAGTAACTCTAACCAGAATGTACACCAAGATCCCGATGTGGGCAAGGTGTGAGCATTGGTCAGAGGAGCTAATGCAGATGCAAGCTGGAAAGGTAACTCTAACCAAGAATGCGTCTAGGATAGACGAGCATATGGTCAGAGGATCCAATGCAAGATGAGCTGAAATAACTCTTATCAAGAATGGCGCCGAGTGATGGCGAGCATGTGGTCAGAGGGTCCCTACCACTACAAATGCTGAAAGTAAACTCAACACCCAGAATGTGCTTTCAAACCCGGAGTGGGAATGGAGCTACCATAGGGCGGAGATGCTAAGAACTACCATGCAATTCAAATGTAAATTGGCGGCAAGCCAGCCTCTTCCACTTATCCAGTGGGTATTACAAAGCATGAAAGGAAGATAACAAGAATGCTGACAGTACTACTGTTCAACTTACAATATGATAGAAAATGCCTACCAAGAGCATAAGATAAGAAGGTCTAACAATGCTGCAATAAAGTTTAATGTCTTCTCAATGCTCACAGTGACTTCCCTCCCAAACCCAATTCAAATGATGGACTTTAAGCGAATTGATATAACTGATCATGGACTGAAATTACTTAACCAGCAATACAGAACCCTATTGAAAAGCTCACAACTCACTCATTTCTTAACCAAAAGACCTCAAATCAAATGCATTACCTCCCTAAGATGAAGGCGTCCAAGTTACATCAAAGAACCCACTCAAAAAGCTTGATATTAATTTTTACACGCATTCCAAAGCTGCTCCAGAGATGGTATGACCCTAAGAGGGGCGACTTGCTGTAGATAAAATCATAGAGGCCTAAGAAAAATCTGCAAACTTGTATAAAGGGGCGCCCCAAGAGGTTAGACCAATATATGCAATACCCAGAACCAAAATATTTTTATTTTCAAATGTATGAATGAAACTACAGATCAGCCATGATATCAACAACTCCAGATTTTTGATATAATATGCTAGAAACTGAACTAAAAATGCAAGCAAATGCTACAAAGCAAACCTCACTACAAAAATCCACTCAACTACAACTATCTCATCACTAGTTGCTATCTTTCAAGCAAGAAGCAATGCCAAAGCTAGGAGGCATACATTCCTCGAAGCAGTCCCAGTACCATTCCAGCAGCATAACATTAGCATAGACAAAAGATGAAAAATGAAGTCCCAAGGCTCCCTTTTATAACTTTGAGAAGGCCCTCCAGAAGCTTCTAGAAAACAAACCCTAATTTCAAATTTGAATTGACTCCTTTTCCCTCCATTTTGGGCGCCCCCTTTCATAATGTTCAATTTTGACTTTATTAAAAATCCCCTCTTCATAAAATGGCGTCCCTTTCTCCAAGAAGTATTTTTGACTTTAGAAATATCAAAATAATTCCCCATGAGATGACCACCCTCAAAGTCCCCCTTTTTAAAACAACTTAAAGTCATATTACTAGGACAAGGGGTTATTTTATAAAATAAAACATTATTGACTTTAAATGACTTATTTCTCCAAAATGAACCCCTTAAGCCAAAAATCAGAATTACCCAATGAACTACCAGAAAAGGAAAGCTTGCTGAGCTGATGCTGACTTGACCACTGCTAAAAATAGAATTTACTAAAAATAGTAAATTCGGAAAATTGCTCGGATCAAAGTGCATGCGGCACCATCGCGAAGCTTTCTGAAAACCCAGAAGGAATCTAGAATCCAAACAACCAAACTCCAACAAGCAAAACCCTGAATCTTCAAGAGAACCCATCAAACAGCCGGAAACCCTAATTCTGCCACTGACTAGCCGACAGCACACTGGGAATAGGCTACCAATCACTGAAAAGTGAAGGGCTAAAAACGGGGACATTACATATACCTTTTAAGTTTAGGTGATAAAGAAATAAATTTGCCCAGGGATTCTCCAATTTTTTTTAAACTTGATGGCAACCAATAATGGAGATGTTTGGAAGTCTGTCTTAGATTGTGGACACCCTATTTTTTTTGTAAATGGGTTGAACCCAAGAAACAATGGCTTTAGGTATAGGGATGTGGAATCCCAAGTCTAGGGCTCATTCTCTAAAATCTTTTTCTTGTTTTCTAATGAATCACATACAATCACAAAAAAGCCTCGAGTACATGGATGAATCACAACTAATGCTACCAAGGAAGGTTGCCATGTTTGTAAGACCCATTTGTTCAAATCTGGGAGGTCGGGTTGGAGATAGGTAAACCAACCTATTAACCCGATTTACTCATAATGCTCCATCTCTAACATTTACTCCCTTAACTCAAGTATCAACATATTTGCAACCTTTTTTTTCCTAAAACCCTCCTTTTACTTCATACTCCGGATTCCATGTACAAAGCCCTATTTGCACCAGTAAGTAGCATTTTCTTACCCACCACTTCCACTTATGTTTGACCTTTCTCATTCTTCTTTGGCTTTTTCCCTTTATTCTTGAACTCCTTGTGTTTGCTATCTTCCCCATTAGGTTTGATAGGCATTTTTGTTTCAATAAGAGCAACCTTTTTGGTTACTCAAGCCTCTTCATCCATAGTGTGTTGCCCTTCTGCAACACCTACCTGACAAAGAGCCATTGGCAATTTGATTGTCATTGATGTCAAAAGAGGATATTTGAATGATATCCAATAAGGGAGATTGTTGGCTCATTGATGCCAAAAAGGTATCATAGGATGATATAGTTGAAGTTGCAAAGCAAGCCTTGAAGTGTTGCAAAAGTTTGGGCTTACGTTATATCGCTTGCTAAAGGAGGGAGTTAGTTGTGTTGAGTTAAGTCCGAAAGGTTTCGGACTTTGGACTTCGAGTGTACCCTTTACCGTGTGCACAAAGGAAAGGAAGCTTAAATTAAGTTATGTTCGAAAGGATTCAAACATCGGGCTTCGGACTGTTGGCTTACGCCTTACCTTTATGTTCGAAGAAAGGAGTATGGTGGATACTCGAACCCCAATCCTCGAAAAGGTTTCAATGTTTGTTGGTCAATTAAGGCTTACACCTTACTTAAGGTTAAGCAAAGGGTATGGAGAAACCTCGAACCCCAACCCTTGAAATAGTTTCGGGCATCAAAGTTCGGTAGGGAGGCTTACGCCTTACCAAAAGGAAGGTAAGCGGTATGATGAAAGGCTGACATACGACATCCGACAACCTAATGTATATTTCGGAGTTTGGTGTAATGGTTTGCGATGAAGTGAAAGAATGGAAAGCAATAAGGAGGATGAGCAAACCTTGACTTCCGACATCTCAAAGGCGTTTCAGAGTTAGGTGTTTGGTGTGATGGTCTATGAATAATTTGAAGGTGGCAAAGGGTAAGGCCGATGGCTGAAACCTGAAAGTGCAGGACAGGTGGCGCATTACCTCCATTCCGTGGAAGGATTGTGGGATCCGGTGATGGTCAGTGCTGGCTTGTAGGGAGATGACACATGCTCTTGGCGACAAGTATAAAGAGTCTCAAACTTCGGAGAATACTCGTTAAGGTCTTCAATGTAGTTCAAGCATAAGGTAAGGGAGATTAGCGACTCCCAACCCCTGATGGAAAGGAAAGAGGTCGCCAAAAATGGAGTAATTCCGCGTGAAGCTTGTGTTGACTTGGGTTGGCCAGCACAGGTATGTGGATTAGTGACACGTGGTGATTGTTGATTGGTTGAAGTAACTCAAGGCATTTAAATGTTAATCGACAAATCATGGCATGATCAATGGCCAACATTCAAAGATTTGTTTTGACAACAGCTAGGCTGAAAAATGGTGGAACTTCCAGTCAGGCTGTAATGAACCGGACCAAATTTTTTTTTTGATTTTTCACAAATGATTACAATGCAACATGCACCCGTTAAGGTTAGCATAAACCCAAACGATGCGGAAAGTAACTCTAACCAGAATGTACACCAGGATCCCGATGTGGGCAAGGTGTGAGCATTGGTCAGAGGATCTCAAAGGAAAATGCTGAACAAGAACTCTAACCAAGAGATGCGCCGGTGAACGACGAGCATTCGGTCAGAGGATCCCTATCTAATGCAATACTGAAAATTAGCTCAACACCAAGTATGTGCTACTCAGTCCGTGATGGACAAGAGGCGACCATATGGCGGAGACTTGGGAAATTACAATGCAAACAAGTAAATAGGCGGCAAGCCAGCCTCTTCCACTTATTCAGTGGGAATGTACAATAACTCAAATTGCAAGATAAAGATGAATTGCTGATAGTACTACTAACAGCTTACAATTGTATCAGAATTGTTCAATTAAACTAGAGCTTTGAAGTCTTCATTGCTGCAGCTGTGTAGAGTATCTTTCTAGGATCAAAATACAACTTACAATGCTCAATCCTTTAGCAAGAGATGATTAGCTTAATTCTGATCTATCAGACCTGCAATTTAAATGTGAAATCTGCAAACCAATCCTCACTCAATTGCTCATATCTCACTCAATACATACTCAAATGACAAAATATCAAATGCAGATTGCTCTAGACACAAAGGCGCCCAAAACAAGTCCTCTAAACCTCACCAAACATCCTTAAAACTTTCTGCACACATCCCAAGGCTGAGACAGAATGGTACGGCCCTCTTAAAAGGGCGAACTTGCTAGATAAAATCCAAAACAGCAAAATAAAATCTATAACTTTGCAAGGTGGGTCGCCCCAATGAGGAAAGATGATATATTGAATACCCAAAACGATATCTTTTTGTATTTTTGATTTATGAATGAAAACTGCCTACAGCTATGCAACATCAGCAACTCTGAAATATGACAAAATGCTTGAATAATATCAGCTGAATGCAAGAAACTCAACTACAATGCCAAAACAACCCAATTACAAGCTAACCTCTCAACTAGTTGCTATCTTTCAAGCAAGAAGATGAGCCAATGCTAGGAGGTGTGCTTTCCTCGAAGCGAGTGCCTAAATACAATCCAGCAGCATAACGGTGTAGTAGACAAAAGATCCCAAAAGAAGAGCTGAGGCCTGATTAAATAGACGAGAGAGAAACATCTAGAAGCTTCCAGAGGGCGCCCAAACCCTAATTTCAAATTCACCTTTTCCCTCCAAAAGATGGCGTCCTTTTTCATCAATAAAATATTTCACTTTTTAAAATAAAATCAATCTCTCAAAAAGGCGTCCCATTTCTTAGTCTCAATATTTGACATTAAAAATATAATTTATCTCCTTATGACGCCTTGACCCTCAAAAGTCCCCTTTTTAAAAACAACTTAAAGTTGTACTGCTAGGCAAGGGGGTATAATATTAAAATAATAATATTATAATGAAAATACTTATCTCTCCAAGAAAAATGCGCCCAAGGCCAAGAACTGAAGTGCCAGCTGAAACAACTGAAGAAGAGGTCCCAACTGAACTGAACCCAAACTGTCCACTGCCAAAAATAGAATTTACTAAAAATAGTAAATTCGCGAAGTTGCCCGGAATGCCAAACTGAACACACCACTGCGAAGCTCTCTGAAAACCCAGAAAGAATCCGCAATCAGAATCCCAAACTCCAAGCAACAACCTCCTCAAACTAGGAAACCCTAATTTCACCATCCGCACAGCCTACGGGTCTCCGGAATAGGCCAACGGTCAACTGAAACGATCACCGCTGAGAAGGGGACATTACAGTCCGCCCTCCCCAAGATTGCTTGCCCTCAAGCAATCGCAAGTCTGGATGCTGTAGAATCTCCTCATCCTCCCAAGTAGCATCCTCCAATGGTAAATTCTTCCACTTTACCAAATACTCTTTGATTGTTCTCCTCCTCAAGGAACGCTCTCTGGAATCAATAATCTGTTCTGGAACCAAAGTCAACTGCCCTTCTTCATCCAAAGGAGGTAACTGTGATGAAGCCACAACATTGTGTCCAAGTGCCTTTTTGAGGCGAGACACATGGAAGACATTGTGGACCTTACTACTCGAAGGTAGTTCCAACTCATAAGCCACCGCTCCAACCTTCCTAACAACTTTGAATGGTCCATAGAAGCGTGGTTTAAGCTTCTCAGCTCCACTCTTCTTAAGTGTGGACTGTCTGTAAGGCTGAAGCCGAAGATATACCATATCACCAACCTCAAATGAGCGCTCAACACGCTGCTGATCAGCGTACATTTTCTGCTGATTTTGTGCCATTTGAAGGTTGTCCTTCAAGGATTTCAAAACATCTTGGCTCTGCTGCAACCAATCCTTAGCTTGAGGAGCTTTGCTATCGCCAAACACCAAGTCAGCAAAGCTAGGAGCCTCGTAACCATAGAGGGCCATGAATGGAGACATCTTTATCGACATGTGGAAAGATGAATTATAGCAATATTCTCCCAAGTGGAGCCATTTTACCCATGCTCTTTGCTGCTCCGAGACATAATTCCTGAGATAGCCCTCCAACCATTTGTTCACAATCTCCATTTGACCATCCGTTTGTGGGTGATAGCTAGTGCTTGGAGTAAGCACTGTACCACTCATCCTAAAAATTTCCTGCCAAAAGGTGCTTAGGAACTTGCTGTCCCTATCACTCACAATATTTTTAGGCAACCCATGCAATCTAAACACTTCATGGAAGAACAAATCTGCAACTTGAGCTGCTGTAAATGTGCTAGTGATGGCAAAAAAATGAGCGAATTTGGTCAATCTGTCCACTACAACATAAATACAATCTTTGCCTTGAGCCCTAGGCAACCCGGTGATGAAATCCATCGAGATACTTTCCCATTTTTGATTTGGAATGGGAAGTGGCTGCAGTAGACCAGCTGGAAGAGAGTGCTCATTTTTATTCATTTGACAAGTGCTACACTCCTTGATGTAACGCTGAACATCATCTTTCAACCCCTTCCAAGAGAACCTCTCTCGAATCTGCCTATATGTCTTGAAGTAACCTTGATGACCAGCAAGTGGAATGTCATGAAAAGTCATCAAAATCTTCTTCTTAAGTTTGGAATCAGCCACCAAGAAGATTCTTCCCTTGTAGTGTATCAATCCATCAACTACCTTGTACCTTTCATCATGAAAAGTACCTTCAATAACGCTGGTTGCAAACTGATTTTTGGCATAATCAGCAAGCAACAACTCCTTCCAATCAGCATTAAGCTCACACAATGAGCTCAAGTGAGGCCTTCTGGACAAAGCATCAGCCACAATGTTGTTCTTTCCTTTGACATACTCAATGTCAAAATCGTAAGCTTGTAGCTTACTCACCCACTTCTGCTGTCTCTCATTCAAGTCCTTCTGATGCATGAAGTGCTTGAGACTGTTGTGATCAGTCTTGACCACGAATTTACTCCCCACCAGATATTGTCTGAACTTGGCTAATGCATGCATGATTGCAAGCATTTCTTTGTCATAGATAGAATAGGTCCTTTCAACCCCTCTTAATTTTCTGCTTTCAAATACAATTGGATGCTTATCTTGCATCAAAACAGCCCCAATACCTTCCCCTGATGCATCACACTGTAACTCGAAAGGTTTGGAGAAATCTGGTATGGCCAATACGGGACAAGAACTCATGATTTTCTTGAACTTGTCAAACACATTTTGAGCCTTTTCTGACCACATGAAAGCCCCCTTTTTAGTGAGGTCAGTAAGAGGAGCAGCACTTTGAGAATACCCCTTTACGAACCTTCTGTAGAAGCCACATAGACCCAAGAATCCCTTCAAATGAGTCAAATTTTCTGGAGGTGGCCAATCTACTATAGCCTTGATCTTTTCTGGATCAACCTTCACCCCTTCAGCGCTGATAATATGACCAAGGTAGAGCAGCTCCTTCATTCCAAATTCACATTTGGATTCCTTTGCAAACAAACTTTCTGATTCAAGAATGCTAAGCACTTCCTCCAAGTGCTTGAGGTGTTCTTCCCACGTCTTGCTGAAGATGAGAATATCATCAAAGAAGATTAACACAAATTTCCTCAACTGTTTCTGGAAAACTCTGTTCATGCAAGACTGGAAAGTGGCTGGAGCATTAGTCAAGCCAAAGGGCATGACTAGGAACTCAAAATGACCGTAATGGCATCTGAATGCCGTCTTCTCAACATCTGAACCTCTCATCCGGATTTGATAGTAGCCCGACCTCAAATCAATTTTTGAAAAGAATTTAGCACCATGTAGCTCATCAATGAGCTCATCAATTCGAGGAATAGGATATCGGTTCTTTATTGTGCTTTGGTTCAAGGCACGATAATCCACACACATGCGGATGGTGTCGTCCTTCTTCACAAGGACTACAGCTGAAGCAAAAGGACTCTTGCTAGGGCGAATGAAACCCATCTCCAGAAGTTCTCTTATGTTCTTCTCAATTTCATCCTTCTGCTTCTTAGGATATCTATATGGTGTTGTGATGACTGGTTTGGCCCCTTCTTTAAGTTCAATAACATGTTCAGCTCCTCTTTCTGGTGGTGGCCCAGGTGGTAGATGAGCAAACACCTTACTCCTCTTGGTGAGTAGAGATTGAATATCTGGAGGATATTCCCTCTTTGTCTCAACTGGACTAGCAGGAAGAACCATGCATTCTGCAGCCCACTCCACTTGATCATGTCTAATCAGCCTCTCCATCCTTTTGAATGAAACTATACGAGGACCACCATTGGACATTCCTCTCAACACTACCCTCTTGCCATCAGATTGGAACTTGAGCTCCATTGTTTGTAGATTGAGAGAGATTTCACCAAGTGAACGTAACCATTGTATGCCAAGAACTGCATCTGTGTCACCAATAGTGACCACATAGAAGTCATCTTTGACTTCATAGTTTCCCAACTGCAAGGACATGTTGGGAACTCTCCGTGTGCAGGAAATGTGAAACCCATCAGCCACCATGACTTTGAAGCCTTCAAATTCTTCAGTTTTGAGACCTCTCTTTGCAACCACACCTTCATCAATGAAGTTATGCGTTGCACTAGTATCAATTAATGCCACAATACGATGACCTCCAACTCCACCACGAACCTTGAAAGATTCGTTCTTTTGGAAACTAGAGAGTTGGGCAATAGGACCCCCAACTCCTTGCTCATGATCAGACTCTTCGGTGGCTCTTTCATCTTCGCTGTCCCCAAAATAAGACTGCTGATCAGACATATCAGATGCTGATTCATAATCAGAATAGGTTCCCATTTGATTATAACGCCCTCTTCCAGGACATCTATGGCCTTTAGTCCAAGGCTCTAAACATGTGTAACACTTGCCCTCCTTTCTGAGCTGTTCACGTTGCTCTTCAGTCAACTTAGGCGGAAACTTCTTGTGCTGATTAGAAGAATGTCTCTTATCCTTATCCCTCTTATGGCCAAAAGGCTTAGGCGGAAATTTAGGCCTAGGGGCTGATAACTCCATACTACGAGCCTTCTTGATTGCCTCATCAAGACTTGGTGGATCGAAAGCTTTAACCCACCCTTTCAAGGGTTCAACCAAACCTTCAGAAAACAACACAACCAATCTTCTTTCGGTGATGTTGGGAACCATCACAGAAAGCCTCTGGAAATCAGCAATGTAAGAATCCAAGGAGCTATGCTGTTTCAGTTGTGCAAGCTCACGAAATCTTACTTCAGGATCCTTAGTGTCGAACCTTTCAATCAGCTTGTTGGTGAATTCTCCATAGGTTCGGATAAGGTTATGGCCAAGTGTGACCAAACCATGGTACCACCATTCATGGGCAGCTCCCTCTAAGTGAAGTGTTGCAAACTTGATGGCATCTTCTTCTGGCATGGGACGAAGTGAAAGGTAGTTGTCTAACTTCTGAACCCACGATCTTGCTGAACACTTATCACTTCCATCGAAGTGAGCCAATGTTACCTTCCCTAAGGCTTGATGAAAATCAGTTCTAGGAGCCATGTAAGCTCGGTTATCAGCTCTTCCTCCATTTCTTCTGTTTCTCTGGTTCAAGAATTGATCAAAGGACCATTGGTCTCTAAGATCAGGAGGTAGGGTGGTGTACTCCATGTAGGCTTGCCTAGCATCGTCTACCAAGGGAACGGTAGCTTCAACTTGCTGTTCTTCCCTGGGAGTGAATGTAGGGAAAAGCGGTCTAGAGGCTGATCCGCTAGAGATGGCATCATGCTGTCCGATAGTTCTACTTCCTCCATTACCATTGTTCCCATGGTTCCCATTGTTCCCATTGACTCCACTGCTTTCTCCTGTAGCATTGTTTTGATTAGGAACGAGGTTCTGAGGAGTTTGCTGGTCCATTCGAGCAAGTAATCTAGACATCAACTCAATCATTCCATCAAACTTCTTTTCCATCCTTGCTTCCTTCTCCTCCATGGCCTGCCTGAGATTGTCTGACATATTCTCAACTGTTTTACCCTTATCCACTGTTGTTTCTGTTTCTCTCAAAGCTTCTGAAAGAGTATCTGCTTCTGGCACTGGCGGAAACTGTGTCTATTGTCTTCTGGCCTGACCTCTGGTGTAGTATCTGCAATCACTGTCACTCATCTGACCACTGAATCACTGTGCGGCACAGGTTGGCAGAATCATGGCTCTGATACCACTGTAATGAACCGGACCAAATTTTTTTTTTGATTTTTCACAAATGATTACAATGCAACACGCACCCGTTAAGGCTAGCATAAACCCAAACGATGCGGAAAGTAACTCTAACCAGAATGTACACCAGGATCCCGATGTGGGCAAGGTGTGAGCATTGGTCAGAGGATCTCAAAGGAAAATGCTGAACAAGAACTCTAACCAAGAGATGCGCCGGTGAACGACGAGCATTCGGTCAGAGGATCCCTATCTAATGCAATACTGAAAATTAGCTCAACACCAAGTATGTGCTACTCAAGTCCGTGATGGACAAGAGGCGACCATATGGCGGAGACTTAGGAAATTACAATGCAAACAAGTAAATAGGCGGCAAGCCAGCCTCTTCCACTTATTCAGTGGGAATGTACAATAACTCAAATTGCAAGATAAAGATGAATTGCTGATAGTACTACTAACAGCTTACAATTGTATCAGAATTGTTCAATTAAACTAGAGCTTTGAAGTCTTCATTGCTGCAGCTGTGTAGAGTATCTTTCTAGGATCAAAATACAACTTACAATGCTCAATCCTTTAGCAAGAGATGATTAGCTTAATTCTGATCTATCAGACCTGCAATTTAAATGTGAAATCTGCAAACCAATCCTCACTCAATTGCTCATATCTCACTCAATACATACTCAAATGACAAAATATCAAATGCAGATTGCTCTAGACACAAAGGCGCCCAAAACAAGTCCTCTAAACCTCACCAAACATCCTTAAAACTTTCTGCACACATCCCAAGGCTGAGACAGAATGGTACGGCCCTCTTAAAAGGGCGAACTTGCTAGATAAAATCCAAAACAGCAAAATAAAATCTATAACTTTGCAAGGTGGGTCGCCCCAATGAGGAAAGATGATATATTGAATACCCAAAACGATATCTTTTTGTATTTTTGATTTATGAATGAAAACTGCCTACAGCTATGCAACATCAGCAACTCTGAAATATGACAAAATGCTTGAATAATATCAGCTAAATGCAAGAAACTCAACTACAATGCCAAAACAACCCAATTACAAGCTAACCTCTCAACTAGTTGCTATCTTTCAAGCAAGAAGATGAGCCAATGCTAGGAGGTGTGCTTTCCTCGAAGCGAGTGCCTGAATACAATCCAGCAGCATAACGGTGTAGTAGACAAAAGATCCCAAAAGAAGAGCTGAGGCCTAATTAAATAGACGAGAGAGAAACATCTAGAAGCTTCCAGAGGGCGCCCAAACCCTAATTTCAAATTCACCTTTTCCCTCCAAAAGATGGCGTCCTTTTTCATCAATAAAATATTTCACTTTTTAAAATAAAATCAATCTCTCAAAAAGGCGTCCCATTTCTTAGTCTCAATATTTGACATTAAAAATATAATTTATCTCCTTATGACGCCTTGACCCTCAAAAGTCCCCTTTTTAAAAACAACTTAAAGTTGTACTGCTAGGCAAGGGGGTATAATATTAAAATAATAATATTATAATGAAAATACTTATCTCTCCAAGAAAAATGCGCCCAAGGCCAAGAACTGAAGTGCCAGCTGAAACAACTGAAGAAGAGGTCCCAACTGAACTGAACCCAAACTGTCCACTGCCAAAAATAGAATTTACTAAAAATAGTAAATTCGCGAAGTTACCCGGAATGCCAAACTGAACACAACACTGCGAAGCTCTCTGAAAACCCAGAAAGAATCCGCAATCAGAATCCCAAACTCCAAGCAACAACCTCCTCAAACTAGGAAACCCTAATTTCACCATCTGCACAGCCTACGGGTCTCCGAAATAGGCCAACGGTCAACTGAAACGATCACCGCTGAGAAGGGGACATTACACAGGCGAATTTGATTATGGCACAAAAAATGAAATTGATTGTTGTAACTACTCCAACAATATGTTTCTTGATTGATTGGAAGAAGTGGACGATTTCATTAATGCATAGATAGTCACAAAATCTGGAAGAGGTTGATCAAGCATGAATAGCATCAAATGATATGAAACCCTAAGATTGATTTACGCCAAGATTAAAGAATGCAATGTCTAAGGTTTCTGTGTGCTGAAGAATAAAGTAATGTGTATGCATTCAATGGGCACATAGTGTGTTAGGTGAAGAGTGAAGAGAGTAGAGGAAATGCTTGCAGAGCAAAGAAGAGATTGAGTAGTTGCAGATTGAGTTTGTAATACATAATTGGAGTTGTTTCTCCACATACTTTCATTTGTAAATCTAATTGGTTGGTGCCATCAGATAGCTGGGTTGGTGCTCAGATTAGGGAGTGGGTGCTTCCTTAGAGTTGGTGCTCTTAAATTAGGGGATCAGTGTCTCCTTAGGGTTGGTGCCCTTAAACATTGTAACTAGTGGGATTCTATTGTGAGGTTGGATTAGGACAATAGATTCTAGCAACATTTCTCACCGTGGTTTTTCCCATATTGGGTTTTCCACGTATATCTGGTGTTATGAGTATTGGTGTGTGTGATCTCTACATATTTGTTTAAATCTGCATAACAAGGGTTAAAAGAAAAGTTTTAATTGGTCTACTAATTCATGCCCCCCCCCCCGTCCCCTTCCGCCCGCTCGTTCCCCCCGGCCTTAGTAGATAGTTGTGTTCCAACAAGAGCCTCCCTTCCATCTGTTTCACCATTCTGACTATTTGCTTCCATGTATCCCTTGCTATAGAAGTGAAACAAAATAACTCCTCTATTGCAGAAGCAACACAATCTATTTTACTTTAGGGTTTAACCCAAGCTCTCCATACAATCCTAACAATTCCTTATATTTTTTTTGTTTTTATGTGTAATTGGAAATTTATGGCCCTATTTGAGGAAATGATTAAAGGAAGGGCAATCAGGTTGATCAAGCACTAATTAATTAGTTAATGGTATTTAAAAATGTGATTAATTAAGTTATGTACAAGAGACATGTTTTGAGAAGATACAACTCCTCACATCATGCCCATTCAAATTCTATTTGAGGAGGTTCATAGACCATTTGAGGAGCATCAATCATTTGTGAATTCATATACTTAAACTCAGATCTGCAGTGCTCTTTAGAGTCTACGATCAAGCAAGTAAGGGGGGCTTCTAGTCAACCTATTACAAGGCCGATGGACACATGAGCACTCATTCGACATTCAAACAGCGCCAAGAGAAATTCGCATGAGTATAAAGATTAATTCAGGGACAGTGGTCAGTTAGAGGTCGAAGCCTCTTATACATTCAACACATGATCTTAAAGCAATAAATCAGAAACAGCAATTATACTTTCTTGTCAATGTTCCTTTGTTGTACTAATAATTGAATTAAACTTCATTACTCAGAATTCATATCAGAACCATATAAGTTAATCAGTTAAGTTAGAATTATTCTTTAAGTGAATCAAGGTGCATAGTAGAGATCCATATCCATTTCTTAAAACCATTGATTCTTTGACATAGTTGATATCTTAATCTATAAGATTGAAGGAAAAATTTAGAGTAACTCTATAAGGGGACATTACATTAGACTTGATAGTAGAGAGGAAACTTCTGATCTTTTAATCGTGTTCTAATGCTCCTCTGTTAAGAGTTTCTGCGTTGGTTTCAAGAATATATGCTTATTTATTTAATACCACTCTAACCTGGTAAGGGCCTCACCTTGGAGACAAGTGGATTTGTTGAAAGCTGCAAATTTTTATGCAGCACAGTTCAGCTGGCAGCTATTCAATTCCTGTGGTGTAAGGCCAAATTTCATGAAGGCTCCTCACCTCTTAGCTTAGGGGAACTAAGAATAATTAAGCAAGAGATGGGTTTGCTATTTAAATTCATTTGTTTTTGTTAGACTGTGTCTTGGGGTCCAGGCTTAGATGTTTATCTTTTTGGATTACTTAGAGAGATATTTTCTTTGTAATTGTGTCATTAGATTGACTTTACTTTTCTGTTCCATGTGGTAATATAAGCTACATTTCTCTAATAAGAAAAACTGAATGCACATCTTTGTTGAAGTTTCTAGTGAAAGAAGAAACCATGTTTGAAACAATCATTTGAGAAGTTCTTTGCTTTTGTTTTTTAATCTAGGTTCCACTCCTTTATCACTGAGAGTACATGCACCATCATGACATGTTCATTTATCAAATTATTTTCCATGCCATTAAGTTTGCAATTAAATGGTTTATGCTTCTACATCTCTTTTTTGCAGATATGAAATTGAGTTCATTTTGTCAGTTCTGAAACTTAAGGGTTACTTGACAGAACAGCAATGTCTAGGTTGTAAAATTACAGATGCTAACACATGAAAATAAGTTTGGTGGTTTATGACAGGTTATGGAGAAGACTCATTACTATTTGGTAGATACGAGTGTTACGATGCCTGGGACTGCTGTTTCAAAGCTGCAATTTAATGTTATAACTGAAGAACCTTTCCATGTTCATGGTCTGAAGGTTAGAAACCATCATTTGTATTAGATGATGCTGCTTCAAAAATTTATGTTTAAGCTAAATTATCTCATACCAATTTTTTTATGTGCCTGCTTTAAGCTAAATGGATTTAAGATTGGGTAGCAAAAATATTTTTCACATATTGTTCTTTATCTGTGTTTAGAATATATTGTTCATCTCTGTGTACATTCTAATTCTTTGGGTAAACTAATCTTTCAACACCTTTGGGAGTGCTTGTTATTCAGTGATTTTGGGAAACATTTTGCTGCACATGTTTCTCTCTTAAATTCACTCCATATGTAAAAGAGATTGGTCCTAAATGCACAAAAATGGCATTTCTTATGAATTTGTTGTTAAAATACTTCTTTTAGTTTGATTTCTTTCAACCCATGATAGAATTGTTTCCCCTAATTTTACAAGACATATTGCAAATAGTGTCTATATGTTTATCGATTGCATGGTTCTAGTCTTAAAGTCACATCATTGTATTTTGTGGGTTTTAAAGTGGGTGTACAAACATTAGTAAGATCTTACAATATTTTTCTTGATATTAATTATATTCTCAAGGATACTCTCTAGGAGATCCGTCAATAATAGATTTCAACACAAATCAATATGTGACTGGTCATATTATAAATGACACAATACTTAAACAGTCCAAAATATTAAGAGCTGGTAAGAGTCAAGCTGTAATCCATTTGACTCAACTAATATTGAGTTATATACCCTTAACCTAATATACATCACGATATCATATGCATATGCACATAACATGTCATATCCATTTGTATACTTCATGTTTTGAAGTATGCAAAGAAACCAACTAGCATGATTTTATTAGATTTGCATACAATTGGTGCCATGTTCAATTGTTACTCATACATATTTGATCTTGGCAATTGATAGTCTTTGATGGGACCATCTCCCATGTGCATTGCTCCTTCAATTCAATGTATATCCATAGTTGTTATTTCTATGGTCTTATCCATATAAATATTGTTGCTCCTTTAAATTCACAAATTTTCATAACTTTGTTCTTCCTCCATATGAAGGTTCAATAATTGTTTCCTTTCATAATGGTGTAGATGTTGATATGTGTAGGTTGCCTAAGTAGAAATAACAATAATAACCAGCTATAGTTTTAGTATTAATAAGCAATGCAAAACAACACTAGATATCTTAGAACAATGAGTATATTAATTTTAAATCAATAAGAAAAGTACAACAATTGGAAGAAGTCCAAGGAGAATGCACACGTGAGAGCTCCTAGAAAATGTCCAAGTTACAACCAAGTACAACAATAGTGGTCAGTTGTGGTGGTTAAGTCCTAAGTTGCAGGGTTTGCCGAATTTTGATCATGAAGTTTGAATTTTGGCCATAAAGTTCGAAATTCGGCAGACTGAAAAACATCACTCAAAAATTGTTGAAATTCACCTAATATTTGTACAGATAAAGGATGCAGTTGTTTTTTTTTAATAGATTTTTAAAAATCGTTTTCTTTGCATTTTTTCCCTATCACAGCAAGAGGTGTTAATTTTTTTCTGCATTTATTCCTTGTCAAAATTGTGGATCTCTTAATAAGTTATTTGTCCATGTATATTGATTCAATATTTTAACCTTTTTTGTTGTGTATCTCATGTTGGTTCACATGAAGCATTTGTGAGTGCCATTCAATCCCATCCCTCTTACTCGACAATAGTTTTCAATGGATACTTGTTATTTTTTATATGTTCTTAATATTATTTATTGTATTATGTTTTTATATATATTTAATATAATTTATTTATATTATGCTTTTATATATTTTAAATTTTTAATATTATTTATTTATATTATGTTTTTATATTGATTTAATATTATTTCTTTATATTATGTTTTTATATATTTTTAATATGATTTTATATATAATATATTAGAGACATTAGATTTCCACAGTCCATACTAATGAGCATGCTATTTTTTTGGATTTAATTGTGTGAACTTATTTGCATCAATGTTTTGGATCACACTATGTGATCCATCATTCAACTCTCTTTTTCATCTTGATGATGGATCATCTGAAACGTTGATGCAAATAAATTCACACAATTAAATTCAGAAAAAATAGCACTCTCATATAATATATTATTTTCATTTCTATAGGTATTATTTATTTAATTGATATAAATATATAAATAAATTTAAAAATAATAAATATAAATATAATACTAAAATTACATATGTATATTATATAAAATAAATTATATGATATTGGGAATTAAGGTATCTCAACCTTGACAATTCCTAAATTATTTATTTATTATTATTTTATCTTTTCCCATGATTATTTCACATTTATATTAATAAATTTTTGTGCTCTGTCAAAAGGGGCACGAGATTTTGAGTTGACACTTTTGCCATATGTCAGTGCCTTGAGAAATAAGTTATTAGTTGTCAAAAGATGCCCATTTAGTGGTCTAACATGGAAAGCCTATTTTTAAGGATGTTATGACAAATTCTATAACAACTGTAAGGGCTAAAAGTAGGGGAGATCATTTTGAATGTGAGAATAAGTTATGACGTGCATAAGAGAATCTTTGCATAAGCTATTGATGACCTATGACGCATGTAAGGGCATCTCCTATTTTATAGGGATTTTTTATAACAACCTGTAAAAGGGTATAAAATCATGTAAGAGACCATGTTTAGCATGTAAGGGTTGTATGGATTTTTATCATGGTAGTTTTGGAACCTTATTTTGACTCATGGTAATGTTTTATGGTGGTATTTTGAGCTCCCATGAGTCTATGTATTGAGGGGTTTGAGATGGAGACATTATGAAATGTTTTACAAGTAAATAGATGCTGCTAGATTGGATGCAAGATTGAGGAAGTTCTATGTATCGTAATCTCTTTGAAGAATAATACAAATTTGGCCTTTTTTCTTGGTGGAGTTTTTTATTTGAAAGGGTTTTCTCCACATAAATCCATGTGTTATGTGTATGGCTCTTGAGTTGTGTTAATTTCTTTGTTAAAATTATTTTTCCATTGATATTCTATAGTTTAGTTTTCACATTTGCAAGTTAAATCAAATTTCCATATTGTAGGTGAGTGGATGGATGCTAACATGTCATGTCCCTGATTTGGAGGTAGATTAATTTAATTAATTATGTTGTCCAAATATTGTTATTTCATAAGGATGACTAATTGATTAGTTTAATTAAATTAAATATTAAATTAATTATTTATAAAGTTATCCTAAAAATACAATATCACAAGGTGACTTTATATTTAATTAATTTAATAATAAAGTGACTAAAAATAAAATAATATCAAAAAGCCACTTAAGAGAATAAAATAATATTTTATTCTAGAAGCTTGTTGGAGACTTGTTAAGAAATCTATTTAAGAAGCTGTTGGCTAAGCATTTCAACTCACTTGACTTGGTTTACATTTCTCATTACCTACGTGGTAAATAGTTGAAGCTAAATGCTTAGTTTGCTAGAGTGTTGAAGACTCTAGATTTCCAATTTCGGTTGTGAAACACCAATCCTAGCTGGAGTTGGGAAAGATATTTCAGTCTTTCCACTTGTGCCCAAAATTTTGTGGCCTTGGCCAAATTTTGCATCATTGGAGAAAATCGAATTGGAGCATCTCATTTTCAGATTTTGAAGAAATCGATTCAAGGGGAAGAGTGGCAGTTTATGTTGAAGAATTTCAGTCCTTAAGAGGTCGATTTTGCTTGGAAAAAGGACAGCTTGCTTGAGGGTTCAAACTCCTCATTTGCTGGTTGGAAAAATCTGCAACTCCATATCAAGCTGGGCGCTCCTAGGGAGGGGACGATTTTTGAAAAGCAAGGGAAATAAAATCTAATAAATTTCATAAGGGGTGGACTTGCTTCAAGGAAGGCTCGCACACCATCTTGAAGGGCAAATACAGCTACAACAAAGAGAATTGAACAATTTATTGACTGCTGCCATTATAATCCAGGTTCATCTAATTCAGTTTGCATTGCATTTAGATAGATAATCTCATCTAGGAAACTTTGGTTGATGTAATCAGCATATGAGCATTGTATTGCAGAAATTTTATGTCAAAAAAATCACATTGTAATGCTGTTGAATACACAGCCAATATGCACTATAGTTTCAGTCACAAGGATAGTTGAAGTATTCATGTTATATAGGTCTGATTTGCATTCTATTATCAGCTTGTAAACTCTTCATGATTTACAATGTAATGTTGGAGATATAAGGAGTTTGGCTGCAATCTATTTGACAAAATGTCTCTCATGTGTAAATGCATTTCATTGAACTAGTTTTCTTGCCAAGTGTTTGTGAAAATGTCTCTCGGCTATAGGTGTGCATTTTACATTGGAATCTCATGTATTTGCATCTGAAAATAAAAAAAAGAGTTGCACTTTCATTTTAGATATTTGATTAGACATCTTAGAAGTTATTTGCAAGCATTTATACATCATTGCATCAAGACAAATCAAAGACAAAACAAACTGAAACACAGAATCAGCAAGTACAAGGTTGCAAGCAAAGTGTTTGTCAAATTGTCTAAGACAGAAAATCAGGTCTTTTACATCAGATTTGGCAAGGCACTTTACATAACGGTCACATACTGCAGTTTGTGGCAACTAGGGTTTCGCTTAGGTGGAACCATTTTAGAAGGAAGCTTCAGGGAGGGATTGGCGGCCTGTGGAGTAAAGGTTGCTGCAACAAGTTGAAGGCTGTAATGTCCCCATTTTTAGCCCCACACTTTCTATTGATTGATAGCCTATCCCCGGTGTGCTGTCGGCTAGTCAGAGGTAGAATTAGGGTTTCCGACTGCTTGGTGGGTTCTTTTGAAGATTTAGGGTTTTGCATATTGGAGTTGGTTGTTTGGATTCTAGATTCCTTCTGGGTTTTCAGAGAGCTTCGCAGAGGTATAACATGCAACTGCGTCAGGCAACCTTTCCGGACTTACTATTTTTAGTAAGTTATGACGGCTACATCTTGGAGTTTGGGATTTTGGATTGCGGATTCTTTCTGGGTTTTCAGAAAGCTTCACAATGGCATCGCATGCACGTTGATTCGAGCAACTTTTTGAATTTACTATTTTTAGTAAATTCTATTTTTGGCAGTAGTCTAGTTGGCATCAGTTCAACAGGCTTTCCTCTTCAGGCAGTTCAGTTGATATTTTGATTTTTGGTCTTGGGTGCATTTTCTGGAGAGATACGTTGAGTTGATTTAAATAATATTATATTTTAATATTATGTTTTAATGTTGATCCCTTGGCCTAGCTTTATCACTTAAAGTTGTTTTCAAAGGGGGACTCAAGGGTGCATGCCTCATCGAGAGGTTATTTTAATATTTTTCTAAAGGCCAAAATTAAGCTTGGAAAAGGGACGCCAACTTGAGAGAAAAGATGATTTTTTAAAAAATTAATAAAAAGTCTAATATTGCTTTGAAGAAAAGGGACACCATCCATGGAGGGAAAAGAAATTAATTCAAATTTGAAATTAGGGCGTCTTCTTGATGTTTCTAGAAGATTCCTCTCAAGCTTATAAAAGGAAGCCTCTGCTCTTCAGTTGGACATCTTATGTCTTCAGTAATGTTATGTTGCCAGAATGGTAACAGGGTTGCTTCGAGGAATGCATGCCTCCTAGCATGGGCTCGACTTCTTGCTTGAAAGATAGCAACTAGTGGAGAGTTAGTTTGTAGTTGAGTGGATTTGTAGTGAGCTTTTGCATTGTAGTAGTTATTGTGCATTTGTAGTTCAGTTTCTAGCATGTTAATGAAGTTTTGGAGTTGCTGATTTAGTATAGCTGCATGTTTTTACTCATAAGTCAAAAAATAAAAATATATTCATTCTGGGTATTGGCTAAAACCATTTCTATGCCCTAGGCGCTCCATTGTGCAAAGTTTGGTGATTTTTAATGAAGAATCTGATTTTATCTTGTTGGTAGAACATTTCTGGAGGCCGTACCATTCTATTTTGCCTGGCAAATGTTTAGAAAATAAATTTACAAGCTTTTAGAGTCATTTCTTGATTAGAATCTGGTTGCCATCTTCAGAGTGTTCATTTGCATCAGATTTCATGTCATTTGGACAAGTCTAGAGAGAGTTATGAGCATTTTAGTGAGTTACAGTGTTGCTGATTATGCATTTTCAGTCTATGTTCATTCATATCAGATTGTTAGAGTTTGCTTTAGGAATTGGGTTTGAGTCTTGGAGTCATATTGAGTATTGGAGAAACATCAAACTTCATCGCAGCATTGATATATCATTAATTCAATGTTCTTGGCAGGCAACTCTTCTTATTGTAAGGCTGTTACAGTAGTACTGTTCAACCCTTTCTATTTCTTGCTAAGTTACATTGTATTCCCACGGCTGTGGAAGAGACTGGCCCTAGCTCAGTCTTTATTGTATTGCATTGGATCCTCATCATCATATGATAGCGCCTTGCTCGCCTCGAGCTTGGAGTGCACATGCTTGATGATTGAGTTACTTTCAGCACTGCATTGTCATCAATAGAATCTCCACCATATGATAGCACTATTCCCTCCTTGGGTTTGAAGTGCACATGCTTGGTGTTGAGTTTACTTTTCAACATTGCATCATATCTTTCAGTACCTCCGCCATATGGTAGCTCCTTTCCCACCTTGGGTTTGGAAGCACATTCTTGGCGTTGAGTTCTTTTAGCATTGTTTACTTCCAGTACTGCATGCACAAGATCCTCTGACCATATGCTCGCCTCTCCTAGGCACATTCTTGGTTAGAGTTACCTTCTGCATCATTTTGGTTTTGGAGCCAACCTTAACGGGTGACTGTGTGCTTGAGCTGAATTGTTCATTAAAGAATTGGAAAAAATTTGGTCCGGTTCTTTACAAAGGCTGGCCAGGGAAACCATGCAGAGGGTGCTCTGAAGAAAACTTGCTAGAATGGTGGTGGGATAAGTGTGAACGATGGTGACCCCCATGCGCAACACGACCAGGATAAAGGGCAACCCTATGTTTTTTGCACTAGGGAAGATGGATTAAGTAAAGGGCTCAAGGCTTCTGTGCACGGTTGAAACTCTCAGATACCGAAGAGCCCACCCAAGCCGTCGACAGAAAGGGGAGGAGGGGTTTTTGTGTTATCTCCTTCATCTAAATCAATCACCATAGATTTAGATGCTGAGATTGAACAAGAAGTGACATACAATGAAAAAGTCTTTTTTGGGCTGGATCTAATTGGGAGATTCAGGGGATTTTGGCCAAGCTTGAATGAGCTCAACAAATGGATTTCTGACTAGTGGGAACATGTATTGGAAGGGTATGTTCAAATCTATTCCATGGCTAAAGGTTTTTTCATTGTTGTCTTTGAACAGGAGCAGGATAGAAACAAGATCCTTTGTGACTATTACTGGGATTGGGAAGGAAAATATACACTGATGTTAAAGCCATGGCATCCAGCCTTTAACCTAGCCACTGAAGTTTTTGAGAGGGTTCCTCTTTGGGTGAGACTTCCTAACCTCCCCTTACAGTATTGGTTTGATTCCTACTTGGAGGCTGTAGGGAACTTTGTAGGAAGCTTTTTAATGGTGGATGAGGGATCCTCAAATCTTCTGCATTCAACTTTTGCTCAGATTTTAGTGGAGCTGGATGTATCTAAGGAGCTTTCGGAGGAGATCCGGATAAAAAATTTGAAAAGTTGTTGGGTGCAGCCCCTGGATTATGAGGGGATACCCTTTAGGTGCAGGATTTGTTTTCAAATTGGACACATGGCTGCTCAGTGTGCTAAGCACATAACCCATAAATTTGCTTCTTGGTGGAAAGACGTTGCTCCTCAGTACTATACAGTGGAGAAAAAGGAGGAGAAGCTAGTGAGAGCTCAGGTTATAGGCAGAGAAGAAGTGGTCCAGGTACTTGAGACTCTGGAACAGGTAGGGAAGGCTCTGGTGAATGATAGTAGTCGGGAGGAACAACAACAAGCTAGTAGTGTCCTGACACAAGAAGGGGGTGTGGACAGTGATGATGCTATCCTCAACGGATGTGAAAAGGAATTGAATTTCAAAAATGGGGTAGCACACCAGAGTGTTGGGAGAAAAAAGGTGTAATGAGGCCGCGAGAGAAAGAAACTGGGAAGCGGAAAGTTGAAGGCCAGAGCCAGCAAACAAAGTGTAGTTTGGGTGGAGTAATGAATCCCCAAGACAAATCGTTGGAATGGCAGAAGGAGGCTGCAAGGGTGGAGGATGGTTGGCAAGTTGTCAAGGGGAAGAAAGAAAAGAAGTTAAAGAAGGAAACTTTCGCTATGGTCCTCCTGTCTCAAACCAAGGGAAGACCAAATTGTGCTTCAAAACTTTTGACCTGCTAATAGGTCTCTTGTCAGGGTCTTGTGGTGTTAAGTGTGTCTTTGGTTTCTGTAGAGCTTCTTTGTATTGGGTGGTGATTCACCATTTGTAACCCTTTTTGGCTAGGGCCAGAAAAATCCTGATGTACTTTCACATTAAATTATAATAATAAAAAGTATCTATTACCGAGCAAAAAGAAAAATTTCCATATTGTAGTGGTTGCCTTCATTTCTAACATATGAAATATATACATATATATATGAACCCGTACCATACCACACATGTACTCGAGGAAAATAAAAAATGCATGAACTTAGCTATTTAGCAATGTTAAACTATTTTGATAATTTTGTAGATATATTTCTTATATATATAAAAATACAAATTTATATAAGGCAAATTTAATTATGAGTTTTTTTCCGACTTTTTCCCCTTGCCGAACTTCATTTGAATTATATTGTTGCTGAACATGAACACAAACTCGAACCTTGTTACATAGGTTAAGTCTACCTACCAAACCTCCTAATAGACAAATACTGACAAAAAACTAATAGAGATTGTACACAAACATAACCATGAGATAGCCTTTACCAAATAGAGCCTAACTTTGCTTTATTCAAACATAAATTTATTTATCCTCCATGGTTGACTTATTGTAAAATTTCCCATTAATGCCCAAGTATATTTCAAATGTTAGAAGAATGAATGCATTAAGATTGAGAGAATTGTGTGGCACACATTTAAATGTGTGTATGCTTGTATTCATTGTTTGTATAGGGAAGTTACATTGGTGCTTATAACTTACATTTGTAAGTCACCTTTAGACATAACTAATGTGGTGTTATTACATTATTTACATAAGCGATAAATACCTATGTGTACAAAGTTCAGTTTAACATTATGTTATATCTAATAGCCTCATAATGACTAAACCAAATACAATTCCAATTTTGCCTTTAAATTCGACAAAAGAATAGAACCAAAAGGTTTAGTCATTGGATAAACAAACTACTCCTAAGATGCATAGTAGTGGAGAGAAATATAATTAGTGTTAACCAATTTCCAAATGTAGTGATGGCAAACCTCAATGTGTTTGGGGTGCACATGATAAATTGGGGTCTTCACTAACTTTAGAATTCTTTGTTTGTTATAGAAAAGTGGATTTTGTGTAATATGAAGTTGTAGACCCCTCAAAACTTGACATAACCATATTGGTTTGCATCTAGGAGTAGCAATTGTTTTGTACTCAGCTTTGGTGGAAGATAAAGCCACAATTTGTTGAAGCTTACTCTACCATGAAATAATGCCTAAGTCCAATAAGAAGATGTAACCAATAATTGATCTTTAAGTGCCAACCAAAGTTACATGGACACAAATACGAATATGTTGTCTGATATGGATATGGCTATTTTTCAAGGCCTCTAATATGGATACTGCTTGATAGCATTATTCTTTTTTCTTTTAATAGATGATTTGCTACCAATGGGGTAGCTCCCTTTGCATTAAAAAATTTCAAAAAATGATTACATAGTTGCTTCCACTCTATGAGCAGAGCCATACAGAACTACATCCTTTGCTTGGTATCCTTAGGAGCATGAGGACATGCCTCTCACCACCCCATCTTTCTCAATGTTAAACAAAATTTGATTTTCTGTTCGACACCTTCATCTGGGCACCTGCAGTTAAATTCAATCACCATATGTTGCACCATCTTTGCATTTCTGATGATAGTTGAGAGGTATTTAATGGAATTTGTGTTCGTCGAGTAGTACACCAAGGTGGGAAGTTGAGTGCTGATTGAATCTCGAGAGTAGCACGTTATCATAGCTCAGTTGGCGTAATATCCAAACAAATCCCACAAAGCAACGCCACAATCTACATCTGCTCAATCCCAAGATATCATATGTTTTCCACACAAAATCAGTTAGATGTCCATCATTCTGCCACTAAGGTACCATCATCCATCAGTAGCTGATCCGAACCATCCCATTGAGTCATATAATCGGAAATCAAAATGTGATCAACCTGGTAGACCCCTGCATTAGCCAAAAGATCAGCTGCCCAATTAGCCTCTCTATAGACATGTGTGATAGAGTAATCATCGAGCAAGTCCAAAATCGAACAAATCTTGTCAACCCATGACTATAGCCTCCAACTCATTACTTTCTTTTTCTTAATTGTATTGATACAAATCTAAGAGTCCCCTTCAATGTTAATTGATTTTATCCCTTTCTTTTGACATAACCATAAGCCGGTTGCCAATGCCTCCATTTTAGCCTCATTGTTGGTGGAGACCCTTAAGTTTTTGGAGAGGGCCCATATTAGTCATCCAATTTCATCTCTTATTATGCAAACAGCTCTAGAGGCCCTTGAATTTCCTTTGGAGGCCCTATTGAAATTGAGTTTGAGTCTATCACTTGGGGGATATCAAATTAGATGCTTTTTTGCTAGTTACTTGGGCAGGGATGTGTAACTGGGGAAGTTTTAATCCTTCCATTGCTTCATTATAGTATTGTCCCAATTGGTGAAGGAAACATGTATTTCCTTCTTTGGTTCTTGAATTTAAAAGCTCTGAGATACTTGGCTTAATTTTTTGAATGATTTGTTCACTTGTGCACTCCTCATCATTGAATGTTGTACTTTGTTCCTTCCAAAGATCCTAATGTCAATGATGGGGAAGCAATCTAGAGCCCAACCTAGAGGGTGTTTTGATTCAATTGAGGCCACCCACAAAAGAAATCCATGATGTTGTTCTAACGTGGTCCATGCCAATCAATTATCTTTTGAAGCTAGTCCCAACACTTGGAGGCAAATGAGCAATTGAGAAGTAGGTGGTTGGTCATTTCTTCCTACATTTTACAAAGTGGGCAGCGATTTAGTCCAAAGATTCCAACAATATGCAATTGGTCACCTATCAAAATTCTCTTATGCAGAGTCGTCCATGTAAACGCCCCCACCTTTGGCAACACATTTCCTCCAGCATAAAGTGCTTGACTAGGCATCCACATTTTGTTGTTTTTGTTGAATCCAATAACTAGTCTTTGCAGTATAGTTCCCAGAATTAGATCTGCACCATATAATCTCATCCTCCTTAGAATTGATTATGATCTTTCGTTGCTCTAGCTCTTTCACAAGCACTGTTTTTGCATCAATACTTATTGGGATATCCTTGACGTCTATCCAACTATGGACTCCATTTTTGTGTTTTATGTAATTTGCTACCTTGGATTTGTAATATTGTGCCATCCTATCTTGACTCTCTTTTAGGATCAAAGAATCAGTAAGAGGCCTATGGCCATTGCATGAATCACTCCAAAAGTCTTCCTTTCTATCATTATTGATTTTCCAAGTTAGATGCCCTTTTATTAATGGGTGGCATTCCCATAAGAACTTCCAAACATGTCAGCCCATAGGGGTAGCTATAGTGGTCAAGATCTTGCTAGGTTCGTCACTATCTAGATATTTTCTTTGAAACACCTTGCACCACAACTTATCCAGGGAGGTATAAAGTTTTGTACTAGTTTAGCACCAAAGGTTGTATTTTGCATTGATAGATTCCTGATTTCTGCTTCACCGTTAAAACATTTTTTTGTGCTATATCCCAGTGGACCAGTGGGATGCATTGGATGTCATTTGAGCCTTCCCATAGAAATATCTTCATTGTTCCTTCTAACCTTGAGGTTGTCTTTCTTGTAAGTTGCATGTAGGACATTACATAAATGGGGGTACCTGCAAGCACCGCCTTAATCATTGTGATTCATCCCGCTAGAGTGATCCATTGACCACACCAAGCTACAACTTTGGAGTCACATTTATCCATTACTTCCATCCATAAAGGCGTTTTCATAGCTCCCTTAAACACTAGTGCACCAAGGTACTTGGTCGGAATTGATTCTATTGCAAAACCCAAGTAATCCACAATTCTTTTATGTCCTACTCTCTTGGTATTCAGGAAGAAAATCTTGGATTTCTCCTTGTTTATTAGTTGTCCTGATAATGTTACATATTGATCAAGAGTTTCCTTTATCGTTTTTGCTTCTCTCGTATTGGATTGGCTGAAAAGGGTTGTGTCGTCAGCAAATTGTATGTGTAATTGAATCCAAATGTCTTGCCACTTTCCCACCTTGCCATTGCCCCAAGGAGTGTCTATAGCCTATCGAGCACCCCAAAGCCTTTGCCATTATCACAAAGAGGAAGGGTGAAAGTGGATCTCCATGTCGAATTCCACGAGTTTTCAAAGAAGCCACACATCGACCTGTTGACTAGTATGGAGAAGTGGAGGGCGGAGATGCATTGGTATATCCACCAAAGCCATTGGTCACAAGATCCAAATTTCTTCAAAACCTTCATTATGAATCTCCAAGAAACATGGTCATATGCTTTGCTAATGTCTTGTTGTAGAAACCCTAGTTTCCCCTATTCTCCGAATCTGACAGTTTTCTGAATCTTTTCTGACGTTTTTGGTTTTTTTGCAATTTTTGAGTTTTTGGAGCAATAAATGAATGGTACGATTTTGCTTGAAATTAATGATAAATTCAAATAAAATATCTAATGGCCAAAATAGATAGAAATTGTAAGACCTAATGAAGGCGCTTCCTTTATTGTTCAACTGGTATCAATACAATCAAGATCTGAGAACATGCAATGATAAAATAACAAATTTTATTGAAAACCTGGAATATGCAGCTTGCTGGTAAAAAGGTTTGTGATGGTACGGCTGCATGCAAATAAGACTTCTCCTCTGGTCTGGTAATCTCCAATCCCTCCTGAAACCCCAGCGCCACAAATGATGCAAACTGGAAACCAAAGGAAGAGGCGTTTCTTTTGATTTGATAAGTACGGCCCAAGGACAGAAGTACGGCCTGACAGTAGGTACGGCCTGTCAGAAACAGCAATAAATAATGTACGGCCTCCTCAAAAATCCATGTCTGAGTCTCTGTAATGGTGCGCCAAGATGAATGGATGTGCTCTGAATGTAAAACACTGAAAAGATCTGAAGATAATAAATTCTCTGAAGCTCTGTGATTCCTCCTGACTAAAGAAACCTCTGCTGCAATAAATCAAGTGGTATTTCACACCCTCTGAATTGCTTCCAGTGGAGATGGCTCGTTCCCCAAGGAATTCGAACTCGAAACCCTAAAGTCTCTTGCTCAGATCAAAGTTGATCAGTTCTCAAATTCAATAATCACATAATGGCTCAAAACCCAAGGCAAATCTCTAATATGCTGAAAAGTGCGATTTCCTCAATAATAGGGTTTTAATAAAAATTTGACTTTTTAATTCTTTTAATTTTCCAGTCTCACCAAAATATTTTAATATAATTTAAATGTCAATTTTGGCCCCTCGATGATGGGCGCACCCTCAAGAAAAATCACTTAAGTTATAATTTAATATTATAACTTTATATTATAATCATCAATAATTAATATTTAATTAATATAATTAAATATTAATATCTTCCTTACTCATCCGATGATGATCCGTCGAAGCGAGTGATTCCGAATCGCCAAAGCCATCGCTAAAAATAGCGGGTCCCATCGCTGCCAGCTAAAAATAGCAATTCGCAAAAGTCTCCATCGAGCCCAAACGAAAGACTATGATCAAACTCTGCTAACTGAAGCTGAGCCAAGCTCCGAAGTGACCCTCTATCCAGTCTATCAGCCTACGAGGGTCGTGTGATAGGCCAATCCTGTACTCCGAGAGATGTCACTGAGAAGGGGACATGACACTTGTTTAATCATCATACTCTTTTGCTTTGACCCTTCAATCAAGTGTATAATTTCATTAGCAAGAATTGTTGTTCCATGATTTCATTTCCAGGAGTGAAGCCATAATGTTCTTCCAAAATTATCTACTTCAGAACTTTTTTCATTTTGTTTGCCAATACCTTTGCTATATATAATTTTATATATTGTATTGCATAATGATATTGGGGGAAAATCTGCAAATGATGAACATTCTACTTTTTTGGGGATTAAAGTCATTGTCATGTTGTTTATATCTTTCACAAATTTACCTTTTTCTCTAAAATCTTCTGCAATTTCCCACACTTATTTGCTTATGAATTTCCAACACTTATGATAGAACAATGTCGGAAACCCATCCAGACCCGAAGCCTTGTCTGAGTGTAATTGGAACATTGCATTATTTATCTCATCCTTTGTGAATGGTTCTATTAACATCCTGTTGTCCACATTTGAGATTAGTGATGGGATGTAGTTAATAATTTCGTCCATTTTAAAATGATTTGCTATATCACTTTGGGCTAGCAGTCCCTAGAATAATTAACCACCACAACTTCAATCTCAACCTTCTTCGAAAAAACCGTTTTGGCCAAATTCTTGATCTATTCAATTCTATTTTGGAACCTCCAAACCTTCATTGAGCTATGAATTTTTTGTGTTTTGGTCACCCTCCAATAGCCATGACTCCCTAGCTTTAGCTTTCTAGTATTCTTCTTCCCTTGTTAAAACTTCAGTGTGCTCCATGAATAATGTTTTTTCTTTTAGGAAGCTAGCTTGGAACATCCCATTGCAAATAATATTTTCATTGAGCTCTGTGTGTTCCATCTCTGTGTGCAACTTCTCTTCAAAGATATTTTTTGAATGATACTTTGTTTCATTCCCTTAACTTTCCTTTCAAGTTTTGGAATTTGGACATGAATTTGAAGCTCTTAGTATCGGATTTAGCCAGTGCCTCTCACCACCAATTTTCAATAAGATCCACCAAATCTTCCCTTGTGAACCACATACGCTCAAACTTAAAGTGACATTTAGTTGGGTGCAAATCCTTTTTGATGTGTAGTTCTAGTGGATAGTGATTTGAACTTGAGATTGGAAGAATTCTAGTTTTGAGGATGGAAGCGTTCAACCAATTAGGGGAATCAAAAATCTTTCCAGCCTCTTAGCTATGTTGGAAAAGGCCACACGGCGATTTGTCCCCTCCCATTGTTGGGAGAAACATCCCCCAACCCCAAAGAGTCTAAAAAGTTCCTAAAATTCTTGAGTGTAGTGGATTCAGTTAATTGTCCCCTACTTTTGTCTTCCAGGCTAAGGATGGCATTAAAATCACCACCCAAAATAATTTATTCACCCTTATGCACCATGATTTGAATGGACAGAGTGTCCCACAACTTGTTTTCCTTTGTTTTAATCGGGCCATATATATTTAATAGATAAAATGAAAAGTCTAGATCAGAGTGGTTTACCTAGCACAATATCCAGTTGGTTTCCTGCATGCATTGACGGATTGGTGCCTTGTTAGGGCTCCAAAGGATTTCCAAACCATGCATCGATCCAATGGCTTTTGAAAAGATGATTTTCCACATCTTGCAATGCTTTAGAAAGAAGTCTATCTCCACAATGTAGTTGTGTTTCCTGTAAGAGTACCACATCAACCAACATGTTTTCTAAATGGCACTTGGTCATGTGCCACTTGTTAAGAGCGTTTAAGCCCCTAACATTCCAGGTTGCAATCCTCATTGCTTGCTAAGGGAGGGGTTTCCTCCCTTAGACCTCAGCATATATTCTTTGATACTAGACAAGCCCTTCCCTATGCTACCTCCTCTTGTTTTTGCTTATCCTTTTTTCATCTTCTCTTCTTCTCAACTTTTAACCCATATTTTAGGGATTTGAAGGCTGATTGACTAATACATCTTGGATCAATTACTAGTTTCATCATATTCAAAGCCTTCCTCATCCGACCACTGATTATTTGCTTCAGTATTGTACTCGCCAATAATCCGCTTACCACCATCTTCTCCATCCTCATCGGTATTCTGATTACCGCCATCTTTTTCATTCTCAACTATATTTTGTTTACCGCCATCTTTACCAATACTTATTTCTTTCTCAGCCTCCATGGTTTTGGCTAGTTGTAGCATGGGAGGAGATTGGTGGGAACTCGCAATTTCATTGACCTTGGTATGTTTTTTCTTATCGCTTCATTCCTCACTATTGTTGTGCTTTTGACTCCATTGCCATTAGGGTTTGGTGGGGAAGCGGTGACAATTAGCTTCAAAGTGATTCCTTCTTTTGCACTTTAGGTAGTAGAATTTTGAAGCCTTTATTTCAACTTATCGAGTCCAGCAGTCCGCATTTGTAATAAGTTTGACTGATTTTGGTATTTGTTTGATCTCAATTAGTTGGATCCAAGCGAAGATTAGAGTTTCACCATTGCATAGATCCACCTCTAAATTTTTTCCAATAGCATCTTCGATCTTAGACAAGAAGGTACCAGACTAGTACTCATAAGGCAAGTTGTATAGTCAGAGTCAGATCAGACCCTTGGTTGGTGTAGTGGACAGCAAGTTGAAGTTGGGAACCCATTTTTGTGTATATGTTGTTATGCCTCCATTCCTCCTTCAAAATGCTATTTCTTGGTTCTTTTGATTCGAAAATGGCTATAAAGAAATCTTTAGGTAGGAAATTCAACACTGGATCCGATAGCCAATGAGACGAAACCCATTCACCAATCTTGTGCATGGACATTTTAATTCCCAAAAATCTTGCTATCAAGGTGATCTTTTCTAATTTAGTAGCATCACCACATATGACAAACTCTACATCAATTTGAAATTCGCTGCTTCTTTCTTTGTTCTCCTTTTTGTTGCATTATGCTCTATATTTATTTTCGCCTTTTGCTCTGCACTTATTTTCACTTGCCATTTTTCACAAATGTATAGCATCCATATTAGTATATCTAATGATCTATTTGATAGCATTATATATATATACAAATTAGAAATATTATTATATTAAAATATAATTTTATTATTTTATATCTAAATATTATAATTTTATTAATATGAAATATTAAACTTATTAAATTTAAATATTATATAAAAATAAAACTAATGTTAATGATAGATGATAATCGATGATAAAGTTAATAAATAACAAACTTTACACATATTAATGTTAATAAAATTATAAATTATTTACTAATAAAAATAATATATAAATAAAATTAAAGTTAATATTAATATATTTTTAACTTTAAATAGACTTAACTTTTAATGTTATTGCTTTAAGTTAAAGCAAGTTAAAAGACTTTGTGTGAGTTTGTGGGAATTGGTCAAACACCATGTAGAACTAGTTGATGAGGCCATGAAACTGTAGAAGAGACCTTTACTTGTGGCTAACTTATTTTGCTCTTCCCCCCATCAATAACAAACAATTATTCATAGTCTGTATTGTTCAAATATATCCATTTGGAATTTTTCACACCTACAAGCAACAAAAAGTGAAAATAAAACCAACACGGAAAACAAAAAATGAATCAAAGCTTACATTTGTTTGTGATTAGATTCATGCAATTTTTGTTTTACAATTTAGGGTTTAGATTTTTTATTTTTAAAAATGTTCACTTGGATAGAACATAGTTAACTGGTTTGTCGAATCTAGATGTATTCAACATGGCTCCAAGTTTGGTCTCGTTTTGGGTATGGGCGAGCATGGTACTTGAGCTATATCATACTTGTATCCATATTGGGTATGCGGATACACATTCTAGGGAGGTTGGGTGTTGTATTTGGTAACCTTGGTGTCAACTAAATTGATCCAATGAAAATCTGTATATCTTGCCAACCAGAAATCATCTGTCCTTTGATAGAGAATGCCCATTTGAAGAGCATCTTTGACATATCTTAATGCTTGTTTTGCTTCTTCTAGTGAAGAACTTTGGTTGTGTCAAAAAAGACAGAGAGATAATTAACGGTAAAACAAAGATTTGGTTGTGTGGATGCAAGATATATCAAATTGCTCATCAATTGTCTGTAGAGTGACTTATCAACTAGTGATGAAGTATCATAGGATGACAACTTCAACCTGACTTCCATAGCGTCATGGAAGGATTACAATCTCTATGATGTAAAACCTTTTCAAAAAATTTGTAGCATAGTTGATGTGTTAGAGGATAACCTTTATTTAGGGTAAATCCTAAGTTCTTAAGCTTGTCATTCTCACAAGAATAATGGGAAATTTTTCCTACACATACTTTACCCTTTACTGAGTGTGAGGTGTCACATTCCTCATAAGAAGGAATATTTTGAGTGACTCGAATGCATACAGTCCTTGTGAGTATGAGGTGTCACATTCCTCATACATAGGACACTTGTGCGCATACGTATCATTAAGGAAGTGTACCTCCTCATGCCTTTTATTCTATTTAAGAAGGTTTGTGTTGAAAACATTTTCCATATGGTGTGTTCTCACACTTGCATGTTGTCTTTCTTGTAATTTTGTGGGGCAGTTGCTTTCTTAATGAGATAGGAGGCTTTCTTTCCCATGAGGGTTTTCTCCTTCCTTAATCTTTTCATGTATGTTCTTTGAGTTTCTGTTGAATCAAACTTGGTGCTGTGTGAAGTCGATTACTTTCATAATATTTTTCTACCATGACCTGAGCCATCAAAATGACAGTTTCATGTTGGTAGAATTCTACTCCTAGGAAATATTATTAGAGGCCTAGATCAATCATGTTAAAACTAAAATATAAATTAGATTTCTCTCATTGTAGTGCAGTGGCCCTACTACTTCTGATGTCAATTTCAACATAGACAACAAGGATCACAATATCATCACCATCACTTTTGACATAAAGATTCAAGTCAATAAGGCTTCTTTAGAATCCATAAGCTTGAAGATGTTGATCAATTTTTATGTACTAAATTTGTGGAGCCAGCTTAAGCATATACAAAGACTTAAGAAGCCTACATACCAGATGATCATTGCTAGGTACTTGAAATCCTTCACACTATACCATGTAGACCTCCTTGGCCAATCAAGAAGGTGCTCTTCAAATTTCCACAACACCTTCCGACCGAATTGGGTTGCTATGGAGAGAAGAAAACAAAATGTGACTATCTTTGTAGTGGGAGAAAAAGTTTGTTCATAGTATATCCCCTCTGATTGGGAATAGCCTTTTGCAGCAAGAGAAGCTTTGTACTTGTCTAAAGAACCATCATCCTTACATTTGATTCTATACACCTATTTGTAGTGTATTAGTGTTTTAGTTGGAGGCTACTTTGCCAACTCCTAGGCTCATAAAAATAAGATATAAAGAAATTTGTTGAGGGAGATATAAGTGTTCTTGTTAATCAAGGCTCCCAATTGAGTGTTAGTGCAGACAATTTCTCCTTTGATGTTGATGGGTGGATACAAGGCAATATTTCAATTGTTCAAAATGTTTTTCCAAATCCTTTTGGTCTAGGCCTAGTTGGTTTTGTTGTTTTGGGGGTTAATCATAGTTTGTATACTAGGACTAGATAGACTAAAAATTTCTGACTTGGCAACTTAAAAAAGGTACATAAATTTCTTTAAAAAAAACACAATTTAATGCAAAATTTAGTTACAAAATGTATCAAATGAGTCTATAAAATATTGAGGAAGTGTTTTCTATTAGATTAGAATACAAATAAAGTATAAACTTGCATCATTATGTGGATACAATAGCTAGCTAATAACTATTATGAATTTATGATAATTGTCTTTGAAAATCATCATCATGAATTGCATATCGAAGCAAGTTATAAATTACAAGATTTTACAATTTTCTCTTGCCCGTTCTAGTGAGAAATTGGGGGTGAGGAGGGGGTGAAGGGTCTAGTCCTTGCACTCGGCCTAGAAGGTTCCACCTATGGCTCCGCCCTACTACTAGATGGAAATGACTCCTTTATCACATCAATGTTATCCAATGATGATCCAATATCTCTTGCTGTGGCCACATCCTCAATAGCTTGCCTCTCAAAATCAACCATCTCATCCTTTGTAAACAAGGAGGGCTCCTCATCTTGTGCAGTCCAATCACTATAGGGATCAATCTCATCCAAATCAATAAGCTCCTATGATTTTTCCTCCAACTTTTTAATACAAAGCTAAAGGTTGTATTGCACAAAAACTAGGTCATTGAGGCATTGTTGAGTCAACCTATTGTACTTCTTTGTGTGAATGTCATGTCCCCATTTTTGGCGAGCATCAGAGTTCGTAAGAGTTAGCCTATTATGCGACCCTCGTAGGCTGATAGGTTGGATAGAGGGTCATTTCGGAGCTTGGCTCAGCTTTAGATTGGCAGTGTTGATCAATTGGCTTTCGTTCGGGCTCATTCGGACGTTTCTTGCAGTAGTTGCTATTTTTAGCAGTTGTTGGCAGTCGGCGTGGGACCCCTGCTATTTTTAGCAGTATGGATTTGGCAGCGTTTTGAATCACTTCAGTGTTCGTCAGCTTCAGACAGATCAGTCATCGGATGAGTAACGTGGGAGATATTAATATTTAATTATATTAATTAAATATTAATTATTGATGGTTATAATATAAAGTTATAATATTAAATTATAACTTAAGTGATTCTATTTGAGGGGGTCGCCCAACATCAGGGAAGGGGCCATTTTTGCATATTAAATTTATAATTTAATATTTGGCTGGGACTATTGAATTAATAAAAGAATTAAAAGTCAAATAATTTAAAATTCCCTATCTTTAAGGAAATCGCACTTTTGAGAAGAATATAGGCTTTGCATTGGGATTCGAGCCATTATGAGATTATTGAATTTGAGAACTGATCAACTTTGATCTGAGCAAGAGACTTTAGGGTTTCAAGTTCGAATTCCTTGGGGAACGAGCCATCTCCACTGGAAGCAATTCAGAGGGTGTGAAATACCACTTGATTTATTGCAGCAGAGGTTTCTTCATCCAGAGGAAACTACAGAGCTTCAGAGATTGTCTATTTTCAGAGATTTATCAGAGTTTGCCATCCAGAAGTCATCCATTCTTCAAGGCGCACCATATCAGGAGGTTTAGACAATTGTTTTGGAGGCCGTACTTTTATTTAATGCTGTTTACTGTCAGCCGTACCTCTGTACAGCAGGCCGTACCATTTGAAGGGGCCGTACTTTGCCAAGCAAGAGAGATGCCTTCCAATTTGACTTCCAGATTGCATCAATAAGGGCGCTGGGGTTCCAGAAGGGTTTGGAGATTACTAGACAGAAGGAGAAGAAGATCATCAGTGCAGCCGTACCAAATCTGTACCTTCAGCTGTTGCTGGTTTACCAGGTTTTTACAATAAAAATTATTATTTTATCATTGCATGTCAGTAGATCATTTATGTAACTGTCCCAGAAGAATAAATAATAGATTGGCATTTGTACTGGCATCAAATACTCCTGTTATCAGAGTAGAAGTATTTTATTTGAATTTATTATTATTTTCCAAGCAAAATCGTACCATTCATTTATTGCTCAAAAACCAAAAAATTGCAAAAAAAATCAAAACCTTCAGAAAAACCTAAAAACAGTCAAAAACGGAGATATTGGGGAAACTAGGGTTTCTACAGTGAATGACGTCAAAGAAATTCCAATTGCACTCACAACCAGAATTGTACTTTTTTGAAGAGGGCACCTTGTACCCTTTCCCTACTGTTATGTCACCAAATACTCTTAAGAATAGACTCTTAGCCGTGTTGAAGGGAAGGTGGTTGTAATACCAAAAAATTGTGCATGCTTTATTTGCTTCTTTTAGCGCCTCCTTGTTCCACCCTATACCTTGCAATGATGGTTGTGCTGCAAGTATATTTCTAGGCACAGAAAAAGCCCTGTGAGTGGGTCCTACTTGAGTTGGATGTGCCATGTATGCATGGGCCGTGACTAGAGTCCACAATGCCTATTGTATCTATCTCAATTTCTATTGGCAAATCAAGAGCAATGGCTACTACTATGGTTGCTTTTCCTCTTGCCCTCCTTGATTTCTTTTCAGCCAATAATGTAAAAAGTGTCATCATCTCTCATTTTGCCTCTTTTAGGGCTTCTAGACACTACTTGGCATCATGGTTAGGAATGCTTGCAGTATGACATTTAAGGCAATTGATGCCTCCATTAAGCTTCTTTGTGCACAAGATACAAATCACTTCTTGCTATCAGTCCTAGTATAACATATTTCCAAGTGGGGTCACAGTTTCTAGTAGTTTACTTCCAACATGACTGCTTCCACTTGCTAAGTCCGAACCTGATGCAAACTCGGATGTCATTGTCTACTAACTTGCAACATTAATTTAAAAACAAGTGTTTAAAAGAAGTACAGCAATTTGTACTTGAATTTTTGAAAAACAATCATATAAATGCATTTAAAAAATTGAAATATAATAGGTAATATGGTAATTGAATAGCAAAATAACATGTTTTTACCCTAAAACGTAAACCCTATTATTTAAAAAAAGAAAAAGAAAATATAAAATCAAATATGATTCATATAAACTTGTGTAAATCAATAAAATAATTTACATAAATTAAATTGGATGCAATAAATTTATATATAATTTATTGCATTGAATTTGTGCTGTGATCATATCTGGACTTTATGATTCGGTGCTCAACTGAGCTATATTTGTGAACTTTCTTCAAGATAAGAGACAAAGTATCTTCTAACTTTCTAATATAGAATCAGCTCCGACTCTCTGTACCAAAGAGTCAACTGATCATGATTTATTAGCATGTAGTGAACATGATTGCATTTTAGTTCTTATGTTCTATATGCCTGGTCATGGAGAGTGCTCCCTAGTTTGATACTGTGAATGTATATGTGCATCTTTGCTTATGCCCTCCAAATTCTAGTGAATTATTTTGTGTGTATTTAAATGTCCACTAGCTGTAGATGTTAATTAATGTCGTTCTGCATAAAAAATAGATTTACTTAATGTAAGAGAGGCAGCCCCACCACAAGCATATATTTGTTCATAGAAGATGGTTGTGCACTGCGAAGAAAGATAAGCAATTGCCCCTCTTTGGTACTGCTTTGCCCACCCTTTTATTTTGCTCCTTTGGTCCCATCTCTTTTCTAATTCTTATCCTCCTCCTATATCTTTCTTTTTAATCAGCTAGTTAAAGTAGACTATTCGCTTAAAAGTAGTTTCCTATTCTACATCATTCGTAGTAATAGCATGTGTTTAGCTAGTTTATTTTTAGGTTGTAAAATAAAAGGGGAAGCCTGCCTTCTCTGGAGGTTCTTGTGCAGTTATTTGAAAGCAACTATTGATGCGCAAGAATAAGGATTGTTGTAGACAATCTTTCAGTGGAAGATGACCTCAGTGATAGGAGGCCTTTCAGGGCTTCTACAGTAATTTATTTTCCTCTGTTGGTGTTAAAACTTCTAGTTACACGTAGTGTTTCTACTGGATCTTGTTAGCGAAGTTTTGTTGTTAAAGCTTTGTAACCATTTACAAACTTTGGCTATATACATGATGTGAGCAAATCATATTTATAAATGATCTGCTAGTACACAATGATATTCCTTAAAAGTCATATCGACGTATTATTGATTGTTTACAACATTAACATAAGTGGCTATTGCTAGAGAAGTTTCCAATATTATAGTTTTGGCAGACCAATAATATTAGTGCAATGCCAAGGAATGTAAGAGTAGAGTAGCATTAGGGTTCATATCAAGTACATAATATATACTCTTCTCTTACTCCAGGTTACTCCTTTGCCGGTTTGGCATGGACGAGGCTATCGCTCCCTTGGATTTCGCATTGGAAATGTCTGTTACATAAGGTAATTTTTTTTCTAGGGTTTACTTATATAAGATAATAAGCCGTCCATCTATTCTTTCTTTCTGATAGTAATTTGTCATATATGGTTTTTGTAAATTATGTTTCTTTGGCAGTGATGTAAGTGACATCCCCGAGGAGACATACGGTTTACTCGAAGATTGTGAACTTCTAATCCTGGTGAACTACTTTTTATGTTTAATAGTTTTACCTTTTTTCTTTCTTGCTGAAGCATATGGTACTCTGCAGAATCAAAATTGAAATTTACAGTGACCGTTCTTAATATTGAAAATTTGAATCTCAGGATGCATTGAGGCCCGATCGGTCGAGCACAACACATTTTGGCCTGCCTAGGGTTAGCTATTATTATTGCTGTCTATAGCTATATTCCTCAAAAATACATTTGATAGTTTGATGATTTAGATATTCACGCCATCTTTTGTTCATGTTACCATGATTTGTTTATTTGCAGGCTCTACAAGAAGTCCGGAAAATTTGTCCTGAACGAACCCTTTTCACTGGTAATGTTTTAAATTCGCTTGCGCAAGATCCATATCAATCATAACTTTTTTTATAGAAGAATCTCTTTTTCGTTCAGATTTGATTCCTCTAAAAGATGTGATATCTGATGCACTGGGCAATGAACTACACAGTTGTGGATTTAGTTCAGAATCTATTTTGTATTCCTTAAAACACCAGTCCACCATATCTGAGCTTAAGCCTCTTTATCTTGTTAAACGATTGCGTTTTCCAGAAAGCGTAGATATGAATTTTTTTTTGGCATTCTCACCCCTATGGAATGTGTAATGTGGTAGAATGTTTATACTAGAATACTTCCCTCTACATCTACTGCCTATGTTCTGTTTCACCTTGGTCCCATTATTTGTATGTGGATCATGAGGGTACATTTTATTAATGTACTTACAATTAGCATCAGATTTGTCAATAAGAGGTGAATACTTTGTATTGTTCAATATTTTAAATCAAAAGTTTATCAGATCTTCGTCTTTCCTAATCTTCTAGTAAATAAAAATCCACTCTCTTGTATTTGGTGGTGTGAAAAGGAATGATGCATTTGATGGATCATGATCGAGTCAATGAGGACTTGGCAAAGTTGAAGGAGAAAGAGGGGCTCGACATCCAACTCAGTTATGATGGACTATGTGTTCCTATAAACATTTGAATGTAATTTTAGCTGTCCAATTTGATTTGGATTCAACATTCATCTGTTTACTTATACAATTATTAAAAATAATTTCAACATTCTTAAACTTGTATTATAATCTCATCTCTCGATTAAGGGTATGGGGATTGGAAGGAAGGGGTTAGGTATAGCGTAAGTTGGGTTGATTTTTTTTCAATGGCAGTCAGTTTGTAATTGAGTTTTAGAATAATTTTTGGTAGTTGTATTGTCCATGTTTATGATTCTTGTCTTGTTAGTTATTGTTAGTTAGTTTATTATTGATAAGTTATCTTTGTGTTGACATTTAGTTGTAAATGGATTTGAAGAACCCATTAGAACTTATTTACTTTTTAATAAAAACATTTATATACTTCTATAATCACTAAAAAAATATTTTAAAAGATATTAAATTTTGATTATTTTGATATTAAATATTATTTAAATACTTTGTATTTTTTATTATTTTAATTAGAAATTATTATTATTTTTTAAAGAATTTTAATTGAATAATTTAATTTAAATCCAATATTATTTTTTTATTAAAGATTTAAATTTATTTCAAAGTATTTGAATATTAAATATTATTTATATTTTTTTTATGACTTTCTTTAGATAAATTTTAATGAAAAATTGTTATTATTTTTTCAAGAATTTTGAACAATAAACCTCTTTATTTATGGAATCGAGGAATATCTCTCAACCATGCCATACACTTGTGCCCTACACTATAGACACATCATTATTTATAAAATATCAATAAATTGTTTTTTTTTTTTTTATAAATACTTAAACTAGCCAAGGACATCATTGGCCCAAACTACTTGTACCCATGATTTATGGATGACATTATTTATATGGTGCTCACACATTGTGATTAAATAATCTGTTTTTTTTTCTTAGGGTATTTAATGACATCATTTGGCCTCAACTTAGGTGTGGTACTTGTGCTTGCAACTTAACACACATTATTGTGGCATTCGAGTAATTGAAGTGTATCTCATTTAGAAGTGGTAGTTGAAAACACTTTTTTGGTTTAGGGTATAGAAGGACATCACTTGGTATCAACTTGAATGTGGTCCTTGTGTTTATATGATAAAATCATATTATTGTTGCTATTCATTAATGGAGTTGTATTTCAATTAGAAGGGTGGTGATCAATTTAATACATGTTGCAATTTAAATTTTAAATTTTATAGAAAATATAATTTAAATTATAATGTTCTTTATATCTTCAATATGTTAACTCAAAACACTATTAGCTTTATTGTATAATTCATTCTATAGCATTGCAATTGTAATTTTATGTTGCTAGTTCTGAAAAATATTGTAATGTTTAATATTATAAAATTATTATTTTTATTTAAAAATGAATTTAAATTCACTTCTTTATTTAGTATTTGATTGAGTTATTTTTTTTTCTATTCAAGACTACTTGGATGTCTAGTGACAAATGGTGTATATATGTATATTTTTTTAATAAAGAAAATTTAATATTTAAACTTATCACATTCTAGGTGTGAGAAAGAGGTAAATGTTTAAAATATTTTTTTTATCATATTGTTTATGAAATATTTTGCATTCAAATGGACATATAAGAGGATTTTTTCCTTTAAAAGTCAACTAAATTTATATTATAGTTGTATACGTTTATGATCTTGTTTTTTAATATACAATTCTTATTAAAAATATATATATATTTTTACATATGGTGTTGTTATAGCTCCTTACCTAACAATCTTTTTTAAACCTCTCATACTAAGCCCTTATTAATATTTATCTACCACACCATGATGTTATGATGTAATACATTCATAGCATTCCTACCTTATACATCATAGTCTTATGTGAAATGGCACACACCCTCAACTCCATGTATTACACCTCAACAAGATGCAAACTATTTGAACTCTTGACCAAGTGATTTGAGCATAGACTAGCATGCCAATTTCATTAGTGCACTTAGCATTTCATAATGACACATTACAATGCTAGTGCAACTCTATGCAACCTTTTACAAGGATACATGTGCTTGTGTCAAGTTAAACCATTAGTGCATGACACATAAGACCGACATTCCCATGGCATGACACTATAGGAAAACAAAACTTGGGTACCTTTGCATCATATGCCATGAAACCTAGCAACATATGTATTTGACACATGGTGGTGCCCATGTCATAGGATATAATACCATTTGGGTTTGACACTTTGCAACATCCTCATCAATATGTGCAATGTGTTTATATGCATTAGAAATTTGTTAACATCTACATAGAGCTTAATTGCATGCTTACTTGTATTATTATTCACAGGAATTCACATTGTAGATCTATATAGTTGGATAGGAACTTACAAACTTACATTTTAGCCCTTTATACATGTTTTCTCCTAGTCATTCTAAACATAAATGTCATAGATGCTAAAAGATTTCCATGCATTGAATGTGTATTTGGTTTGCATTTTTGCATTCCATTTGCATAGTTAATGATCTTTACTTGGTATGGATTGTAAAATTTTAGAAAAACATTAAAAACAAATAAAAATGACATGAATACATACCATGAGCCCAAATAAATGCTCAAAGAATGCTCAACCTTGCCTTGGAAATATAATACCAAGAACTATGTGTGGTTTCACTTAATAAATCAACTCAAGCCAATGTACAACACTCACATAGCTCATTCTTATGTAGCTTTACTATCCTTTTAGAGTTTAATTGAAGCTTAGATATTCTTAGATTTGAAGGAAAAATTGATGCGTCAATGCTAAATATTTGAATTGGACAACTTCGAGGATATTCCTTTGTCAACTTCATTGACATTGAGAATATATCCCTCACAACATTGAAAATATCCATTTTCATGACATATTGGTGGTTAGTAGTCAACGCACAATGTGACATGGATCACCTATTGATTCTACCCTAGGATGCCTTTGTTGAGACTCTACAAAGGAATTTTATCCAACATTATGAGGATGAATACATGGAGTTCCCATAGTTGCCCTAACATAAGGAGTAGCCAATATGACTACACCAATTACCACAACTACCTTGTGCATCTACATGAGAACATTCTCAAGCAACACAAGTGCTTGAATGCTTTAGTAGACCATCACCTTATATTCATGCTAAGATGGAATTCTTAACTTCAAACACCTTGGATCAAGCATTTTGCAGTGTGTCCAAGATTGAGTTGAGGCTAGGATTAAGCAAAGGTTTCCCCATGCAAGAGCAAGCCAACACAAGATACCAGCTACAAGCCATTTCTATGGAAGCATCACTCTCCTATGCCAACTGCAACACTCTAGGTCACATAAAAACCCTAGAGTGCCTTATCGTTTAAACCAAACAAAGTCAAGGCGTAATACTACATTAGATTATGACAAAGTCAAGGATATTGATCATGAGGCATAGTGCCTTGACACCAATGTTGAAACCTATGACACTTCAAAGAAATACAAACTTGACTTCCACATAAAGTGCAGGGCCAATGAACACCTTGCCTACATCTTCTTTGCAAGTGACAATCAAAAGAGCATTATAGTGTAAGATGAAGTCAAGTGCATAGATGTTTCCGCCAAGACACATTTGAAACCCTACTTTTTGGAATGAGTATAGCATACCAAAGAAATTTAGGTGAGTAGACAACACACTTTCAAGCACACAATCAGACTTATGCAAGACACTCAAATCATGAAACTGTGACTTTGGAAGTTTGTGTCATTCCACTTGTAAGACAATGTGTATGATCAAGATAACATTTATCATTCCAAGGGATAATGGCAGACAACACACATTTATAATAAGTACAACCCTTGAAAGGAGACCTCACTAACCAAAGTAGCTTTGTCTTTGCAAAATAGTGTATCAAGGTAATTGCTTGTATGTAGAAGTTGGTGCATCTCATGATTAGTCTAGAGGAGCCTATGGAAATAAACATGCAAATGTACATGAACACGCATTGTCACAATAACAATTACTCAACAAGATGTAGTTGTGGAATGATGAAATGTGAAATTGTAAAATAAGGACAATACTACAAAAGTACCCATTTCACATTCAATAATCACCACAATAGAGTGTGAGCGCAATAAAATCAAATGAAATAACAAAACAATATGACCGCCACAAAAGCCTCACCTTGCTCCATTGACTTTGGATATGCTTCAATAATATGATATGTGGGTTGCTATACTTTCTTGCATAACCTGTGATAACAAATGGATGTGATGATATTATGAATTTTCTCAAAAGAATGTGAATCCTTGATAGTTTGGAAGATGGTAGATGTATAGCTTTCACTTGATGTCAATTAACAATGGAGAATGACTAAAAAAATCAATGGATGAGATTGATTGAGAGGACATGGAAAAATGTGCAAGTGGCATGTGTCCTTGTGCAGGGCTTGATTGATGAGTGAACTAACTGCATGGATGAGTGAGAGTGAAATGAGTTTGAGTGAACTAATGTGTTCTTTTAGTTAATTAATGGATAGAAGACTATTAATAGAATTAAATAAATTATTTGTATTAATTCATGTGTATGATGAAAATAATGTAAAATAAATAAAAGATTAATTTTATTTATTTAGAGGAAATAAAATTAGAAAAAGCAATTAAATAAATTGTATTTAGTTAATTATAAGGGAAATGTTAGCTAATTAGATAATTAAAATTATTTAATTATAGTGGATAAGAAGAATTAATAAATGGATTAATTAAATAATTATTTAATTAATGTGGAAAGGAAAATTTGATAAATTAATTAATTAATAGATTAATTAAATAATTATTTAATTAATGTGAAGAGAAAAATGGATGAATAATTAAATGTGGAGAGAAAATTTTGGTGAATTAACTAAATAATTAAAAAAATATTTAATTAATGTAGACGAGGACAAATTGATGAACTAATTACATAATTAAAAATATTTAATTAACGTGGATGAGAGAAATTGATGTGAATGTGTGTTAGCTTAATTAAATAATTAAATATCGTTAAAGGAATTGATGAGAAAAGATGGGGTGATGAGATGAATTGTGTTAGTCATTTTTTGGTGTCTACATTTTGCCCCTCTTTGAGACAGTGTGTTTATTGTGTTGTTTGAAAGATAAATGTTGGTACAAAAAAATGTGTTGGTGATGTGCCCCAGTGGATCAAGGGATGGAGGTAGGGTGCCCCTTGAGAGATTGATCGAGATAAATAATTTTTAGGTTGAACTCTCGATAAGAAGGATCGACTAGGTCTAGTGGATTGAGGATGAAAAACAAAGTTGAATGGAGGGGAAATGAGTTAAATGGGTGGTGGGATGGAGAAAATGAAAAGATTAAGGTGTAGAGGTGAGGATTAGGGTTTTGGGGGCTATAAATAGGTGTAGGGAGGTCATTTCTCCTCATTTGCACTCTCCCTAATTAGAGATTTAGAGCCTCTAGAACATGAAGCAGTTGTAGAGATGGCATGTATTCGAGTGGTGAGTCATCGAGTGGAGCGCGTGCAAATCTTTCAGCAGCCAGTTGGGTCACCTTCAACAGTATGTGTTTAAATTTTAGGTCCCTCGGGGTAGGTTTAGGTGCTTTAAATGTGGCTAGAAGTAGGTTAAACCAAATGCACCGAAAGGCTAGAATAACACTATTGATGAGCGAATTGGTGCTTTTGATGCACAACTGTGCATTTAATGCACACAATGGTGTATTTAATGCATACAATGGTGCATTTGATGCTTTATCGCAAATAACTAGGGGTTTGGTGCAAATTATATAATTGTGCAACTAAAGGGTAGATAGGCACTTTTGATGCAAATTTGTGCAAATGATGAGCAAAGTGGCACAATTGAAATGGTAGGTCGCATATGATGGGGACTTTAGCACATTTGATATAAAATTGAGTCTTAGGGATTTTTAGGCTAATAATGTGTGCGTTTTTGTTGTAGGAGAACTTAGATTTGATCATGTCTCAAGAGCACCATCCTCCCACAATGTTATTGAGGGCTAAGTTGACTAAGGTAGAGAAAGAGTTTCTTGGAGTGTCAAATTATTGTCTATCACCTTCATGCTCGAGATCAGAGTGCATCAAGCTATGATGACAACATTAGTCGATTGGTGTCATAACAAGCACAACACATTATTTTTTCCTACTGGTGAGATGACCATTACTTTGGAGGATGTCTAGAGGATTCTACATATCCTTATTCGCGATGAGAGTTATTTATGATATGAATACTGAGAAGAGTTCATTGGAGAGACTGTTCTTAATAGATTATCTAACAATTGAGGATGGAGAGATGGATTTGTGGAGGGTGATGACCAAGATTGAGGTACTTCTAATAGTACTTGCAGGAGTGGTTGGAGGAGTGTTGGTTCTTGACCAGAGGTTAAGGGAATTCTTAGTTGGCTAGGGTCAAGTCTTGGAGCATATGATTAGTGATGGTGTCATCTATGCTTGGGGGCAATGTGTTTTGGCACATTTATATCATGACATGCATCTAGTAGTATATTGATATGGAGCTAGCCTAACATGTGGTGTGATATTATTACACATATGGGCTTGTGAGCATATTGTAGTAACTTGGCCTATTATAAACAAACTAAGGGGTTTAGGATTGTCATATGTTTATCTATATGTTATTGTACTGACTCATTGGTAGTTGGGGATTTACCTTACTAGTGATGGGTGTTTGATGATGTAGGTGTAATGATATGGAGACAATGGCACTAGTGTGAGTTGTGGATGGGTGATGTGAAGAATTTTGTGTATTGTCATTAAATGCAGTATTTGATTGGGTGCACAACTCATTATTGAGTGATATATGCCAAAACGGGTGCGATGACAATTTGGGTTGACGTATACACTACCAATACATGAGGCTATTTTTTTCGCATACATAGTGAAATATTGCAAATTGGGGTCCATTGGTGGATCTTGATGCGACCATAAAATATTTTGAGTCACTTTCCCCATAGTAGTGGGATCTTCTACTTGGTGTGGTATATACGTAGGCACTACTTTAGAGTATGATGCATGGTGGTCTTCCTAAAGTCTTGTACGATTAATCAACCCAAGTGGTGTCGAGGTGAGTAGGGTGGAGGGAGGAGACAATGGCAGAGGGAAGAGGAGGCAATGGTAGAAGATGTTGGGGATGATGGTGAGGATGATGAGGGAGGACATGGAGAGGGAGGGGGTGATGGAGTTGGAGGACAAAGAGAGGGAGAAGGTGGTGGTGTTGGAGGAGGACAGGGAGAGGGAGGGGGTGGTGGAGTTGGAGGAGGACAGGGAGAGGGAGAAGGTGGTGGTGTTGGAGGAGGATAGGGAGAGGGAGAGGGTGTGGTTATGAAGGAGACAGAGAGGGAGTGGGTGGTGGCGATGGAGGAGAGGGGATGGATGTATATGGTCTATAGGTGTAACTAGAATCACATTGTCTTAGCAGGCATGAGGGGAGAGAGATTAGGCTTTAGCTGAGAGAGATGAAGCATGCACTGAGTGTGATAGTCTTTGGACTCAACTAATTCAAAGGATTGCAAAGAGATAAATAGGTGGTGTTGCAACATAGAGCAGAGGTTGATTCAAGGAGGATCAAGGATATGGCAGAGGGACCTATGGGACAAGCTATGGCATAGGTTACTAGATTGACGCAGGAGGCCATGTATTATAGGACATTATATGAGACACATGTTCCTACAAATTTTAGGTACCCAAATTTGTTACACAGTCGATTAGGGGGCTCTAGGTCAATGAGATTAGGGACTCCCTCAATTATGGGGCCACCACTAGCGCAACCACCACTAGTAGGTCCTTCTCCACTAGAACCAGGATCACTTGACCACTCAAAGGATGATAGTTTTTCTTAGTGTGCTATGTATGTATGTACCATATGTTGTAGACTATGTATCTTTTTTCCTATGGATTCATGTATATATGTATATTTATGGCTCATGTAGCCCATTTATAAACATTATTTGTATGTATCATGACATGATTTTTGATATATATATGAGATGAAACTTTGTTTTGGTGGTGTACATGTGATGAGTTTATTATGATGTTCATGATGATGATGATGTTATGATGATATGATGTATATGATGCAAATGTACTTGATGTATGTGTTTGATGGATATCGTGTAATTATAATGATATGATGTTATGATGTATATGATATGTTATGGATATGTTGTGATTATGATTTGTTATGGTATTTGTGAGGGATATATTGATGATGCATATATATCATGGTTATGATGCAAATCCACATGATGATATATATGTGTGATGTATATGATATGATTATTATGATATGATGTTATGACCTATGCTTATGATTGTGTATGTAGGAAATGTGTGGATGTAGCAGGATATTTTTTGTCATTTTGTTTGTGTGCCATGATACATAGATGAAATTAGTATTAGGATGAGATGTGGATAAGATGGTTTTGTGGCAACAGAAAAAGTATCCCTCTACATTTTCGCACTTGTTTAGGTCCTCCCTATTAAATTGAACTTAATGTTTCCATGATTTAGTGTTGTAATGTGCTTAACACATTCACATTAGGTCTTGGGCCCTTGTAAACTAAATGGACTTAGTTGTACCTTATTTAGGGTGTTGTAAAGTGTATCCTAACACTTTCACACTAATCTATGGTTTTCATTACAAATTAGGCTTCTTTATGCCTTATTTGGCCTTATTTTGCATCCACAAGCCTTAATTAATGCATCTTTATGAGATTAATCAAGACAAAAAGAAACATCCAATCATAATTCAAGTGTTTTTGGATTGTATGGCCTAGATTTAGTGATCTAGGACTCATACACCACCTTGGGCGTATGGTTACCACCTAAGTTTCAGGGGGCCAATCTAGATTTCACATAAATCTAAGCCTTTCTTGAAAAATTTGTCCCAAGCTTAGCCTAATGGGACTCATACGCCACTTATGGCGTATGAGTTCTGCTTAGCTGAGACCTAAATTAAATTCAAATTCTTGGCAAGATTTTATTCTCCTAGATCTGATGCCAGCTTGTAGTGTTGTAATTTTAGGAAATTTGGCATAAACAAGTATAAATACAAGGTTATTTCACACATTTTTCTCTTAACAAGCAATCAAGTGACCTAGCAAGTTGAATAAGTATCTGTTGCCCAATTTTCACCTATGGGCTCAATCAGGCAGGAAAAATTGTGTTTCAGATGTCCAAGAAGGCCAAATGGGACATTTGCATCAGGGGTTAAATTATATATCTGATGCTAGGTCACAGGGAACTCAGTTGGAGAGCCTGCCTTAGTCAAGTTCGGCATGAAAATCCTCTAAGGAGAGAGAGTCGCCAAGACCTTCCAGATGTCTCACTGACTAGAAGGGGCCTCGCTGAATGGAGGCATCATCGTCATGAGGTCTGGCCGACAGGGAGTGGTCTTTCCGAAAGGAAGAAATCTGCGCTCGGAGAAATGGAGTCGTTTTGGGGAAATGTCTCGGCGACTTATGAGAGTCTTGGCGAAAGGGACATCATCGGGTGAGGTTTCGCTACAACTAGGAAGCTTCGATGTAACGTCTCACCAATGAGGTGGAGTCTCACCAAAGCGTATGGAGGTCTCGGCGAAGTAGCTGTCGTCGGCCAGATGTCTCGCCGATCCAGTGAAGTCTCACCGAAGCAAGATGCCTTAAGCGTATGTGTGGGGGCATCGCTAAAAGGTCTTGCTGATATAGAGAAGTCTCCCCGACAGGGAAATTGAGCTCGGCGAGGGGATGCATCATTGATAAAAGGTCTCACCGACAGCAAGAGGTCCTGCCGACAAAGGGTGCCTTCGGTGTAATATTTAGAGTTCGAGGAGAAGTCTCCCCGACCCAATGAGTCTCACCGACCATTGAGCACAGGAGGATGGGCCCTTGCCAAAACAAGATGAATTCGCCAAGATGTCTTAGCGATGGAATAGGGTCTCGCCGAAGTGGATAGCTTCGGTATACTGTGTTGACTTCGGTGTGAGGTCTGGTTGACACGGAGAGGTCTCAGCGACAAGATGGGAGTTCGGCGTGAAGTCTTCCCGACCCCCTAGGGTCTTTTCGATGGATAAAGAAATGAGCTCGCCAGGAGATAAAGCCTTTGGCATGAAGTCTTCCCGACTTGCTAATGTCTCACCGAAAGAAGTGTTGAGCTCGAGTAGAGCGAAATGCGTTCAGGGTGACATCAAGGAGCTCTTGCCGAATGTGGATGACTAGGCAATGAGATGGTGACATTGGTATGACTCCTGAGGGCTCGCCATGTTGTCTGGCCAAAAACGAGTGTCTCGCCGATGGTTTCAGTGACATCGGTATGACTTTTGTAACTCGCTATGTGGTCTTGCCGATCGTCATGCATTATGCCAATAGTTGCAGAAAGGTATAATCGCATCAGGGAGATACGATCAGTGTCTCACCGACATGCGATTCTACAGAGAGAACTTTTGACCACCCGAAGAATCTATGTGACATATGTTCAACCAATCAGAGGGAGCTACAGGCGGATCGTTGGCAGCTTGACCAGTGCCAAGAAGATCAACAGGGTGAAGGCGACGTGGATCGGCTCTGATCTTTGAAGCATTCAAAGCAGCTCGACAAGGGATTCAAAGGTGGACACGAGGACCAGAAGTGAATGCGGTAGTTGCAAAAGATTTGAAGGCTTCTCCTGGAAGCAACTCTTCACCGACATGGACAGCAAGGACGCACATTTAAGGCAGCATTAACTCCATTGGAAAGATCTAGGGGAGATTTTTCTGAAGTCTGATATTTTGTAAGCCCTAGGGGGCCGACACACTTTTGTATATATGGCATTTTTTCCTTTTTATAGTCAGTTCTTACTAGTATATTTTTCTGCTTTTGGAGACTTCTGAGAATCCTTAGAAGAAAATACTAGATTTTGTAACTCATTCAGAGCATAATATACAGATTTTACCTTAATCATTGTGGATGATTCAAATTACCATCTTGTTCTTGCAAGTGTCGTGCATTTCAGGTTAATGATCAAGTTATTTTGTGAATTTCTTTCATTCCTTTATAACTTTATCTTGTATTTCATGCCTTCCTTTGCAAAAGTATCATTAGTCAAATCACAAACTGTGTTTACATAATCACGTATGGATTTCAGTCTGTAAAAATTATTTTCTCTCTGGAAAAGTGTGTGAATCAAGCCTGTTTGTGACGTATTAATGCATAGCTTATACAAATTTGATGTGTAATCTTATGATCATTAACAATTTTCAAGTGCCAATCAAGTATTCCACTGCTCTTATCAGTTCAGTGTATCACCATAGTGTTTAGTTTAGTTTTTATGCACTCCTTCTCCCTTTCCCTTCACAAAGATCAGTAGTTTAGGTGATACTAATACCAAAGGAAGTCGCCCTTCTCCGGAGGTTCATTTCAACTTCAGGTGACCCACAGCCTTGAAATGATCCCATGTTTCTCTAGAAAGCTCAATTTTCATAACTTTGCATAGGATGCGTTTCTAGGAGACAACAGTTCTTGCACGCCCGGTGGGACTAGTTCCTCGTAATACTGTTGGTTTAGTATGCAACCAGCGAGTTCCAGACTTTACAGAAGTCATTTGTGCATACTTGGCGACTCCGTAGAGAGAAAGAACTTCAGAATCAGCGCCTTCTACAGTTTATGAGAAGAGTTCAGACAAGGAGCAGCTCGTCCCCTTTTGAATATTTGAAACTATCACCACCAAGGAGACAAGGCAGAGCAATAGAAAGGGCAAGGATAAAATTTGTTTATTCCAGAAGAGCCAAATCTACTCTATTTCTGAGATTTCACATTGTTGTCCCATCCTCCAATTTTCCTAGAGTGCAAATAAACCCACCTCAGCTACCTCTAATGGCTGCTCCTAGAAATCAACCTTTTGTGCCATTCGATGGAGGTAGTCCATTAAATTTGGCCCAACACAATGATATCCCAGTGGCTGCCTTAAAGAATTTATCAATCTTCACTGGGGAAGATCAGACTACCCCTATTGAGCACATAAGGGATGTAGCCTCGTTATGTGGAGTACATCACATAACTCATGAAGATGTAGCTGTAAGACTGCTCGCTGCATCTCTCAAGGGTAAGGCTTTACAATGGTATCGAGGTTTACCAGTGAACTCTATTGCAACATGGGATGATTTTGGTGAGAAACTACACACGCAATTTCAAGATAAATCTGATCACTTGTCGCTGGTGGAGCAGTTGACAACTATAAAAAGAGATCCTTAAGAGCAAATGACAAATTTTAATTTTTGATTCCAAAGGACTTGGTTTCGAATTCCTGTAACAGTGAGGCCATCTCCTGAGCATGCCTTTTTATACTTTCTCAAAGCTTTGAACAGTGAAATAGCGGTCATGACACAATCAATGGGTGGTGAATCTTTGCCAAGTGCATTTGAAGTGGCAATCAGGGCAGAAAACTATTTGATTTAGGCAGGAAAAATTGCCCCTAGGCCATCGATGCCTATTTTTCCAGATATACAATCTAATACGCCTTTGCAGGTACCTCCTTTTACACCTCTACTAGTTGTACCAACGTTGCCATTTGTTGTTCCAGCCGTTGTTAAACAAGAAAGTGTTGTTTCAGGCACGTCACAAGAGTTACATGAGATCAAAAGTCTATTACAGACTTTTGGTAACAAGTTGGTGAACTTGGAAAAACAACAGTCCTATACTAGGCCTTATCAGCAGCAGGACCAGGCCTCAAGTCAGCTTTTTCAAGGTCAACAAGAACAATTCCAGGGGAATGGACAACAGTATCAAGGTAATTACCAAGGCCCAAGACCAAATATTGCTAGAAGACCTTTTCAGGCCTATAATCCAGCTCCGATTAGTGTTGTCAAAGAGCTTGTTCCTGTTCAAAACAATTTGGCTGCAGATTATGAATGATGTTATCCGTGTAATTAGCCACATAATCAAGCTACGTGCTCTAATGGCGTGATCAACCAAGATCTTATGGTGCAAAATGTTGTAGGTGCGCAAGATTTTCCTAAGGAAGGGTATTCAAAATAGCAGGATCAACCTGCAAATGATTCAACTCTCCTGAATTGGCAAAGAGAGGATTTTTTGGAGTGAACCAGGATGACACATCTATTGTTGCTAATACTAGAGCCAAGAAGAGGGCTTTTGAGATCGAACAAGCAACAAATAAAGATAAGGGAGTTGTTGGTCCATCGAATCAACAAGTACCACACATTTTGCAGCGAGGTCATGACACTAGTAAGGAGCAGCCTTTACATGCTTCATCTGCAAGCCAAGTGCACCCTGACCATGTTGTTGTAAAGACACAGCCAAAGGTAAATATATCTGCACCTTTCAACATTGTTGAAAGTATGAAAACAATGAATGTTTCAATTTCAATATGGGATTCTTTAGCAATCCCTGATCAAATGAACTTGTTACAATCAGCTTTATCAAATCTAGTTAGTGGGAATTTTCAAAATGAAGTCTCTGTAGGCCAAACAAGGTCAATTTTAATCAATGTGCTTTTGGATAGTACCACACAACAAAGTAATGGTGTCAAGCCCCCTCCTTTCTATGTTTCCTTAATAGTGGGGAATAAATTGGTGCACAATTGCATGGTTGATAGCGGAGTTAGCAGTTCGGTAATGCCAAAAAAGATTGCAGACCAGTTAGGTTTACAATACCAGCCATTAGAAAAGGGAGTACTTCAATTGGATGGGACAGCAGTAAACACTATAGGTGTTATTAAAAATATGAATCTCACGCTACATGCCTGTCCTAATTTTTCAATCCCGCAAGATGTGTTTGTCATAGATTTTCCTCCATTTTTTTCTTTGTGCCTATCTAGAGACTTCACAACTAAAATTGGAGGGTATTTATCTTCAGATTGGTCCCATATGCTTTTTAGGACCAGGTATGGTACTAAGGTAACTATAACTTCTGAGTCCCTTGCCAAGGATCACATCGAACCTTATGTGCCATCTGCTATAAATGTTAATTTTGTTGTTTTAGAGGATACTAAACTTGCTTCAGCACAAGAGTTACAAGCTGTGAATGTACCTGAGGTACTCCTGAATGAATGGGCAGCTGAGAACATGATTGATAATCCAAATGAGCTTATTCAGGATGTTGGTATGGGCAATTATGTATTGCATGAAGCTGGGACAGAAATGCCAAATCTTGAAAGAAGTGCAGAAAGTCAGTTTGAGCAGCAGAATGAATTATGGGAGATGCATTTTGATGGTTCTAGAAGCAAAAATGGAGCTGGAGGAGGTGCAATGCTTGTATCTCCGTAGGGTGATAAGTATTATTCTGCATTCCGTTTTGCTTTTGCATGCTCTAATAACACTGCTGAATATAAGGGCCTTGTTCAAGGTCTTGAGTGGGCAAGGAAGAGAGGAATAACCCGCTTGAAAGTTTATGGGGACAGTGAGCTAATTGTCAATCAAATAAGAGGCCTGAATGTTGCTAAAAATGACACACTAAAGTCTTATAGAAACAAAGTGTGGAATATGATTGAGGAGTTTGATGCCTTTAACTTAGTATCTATTCCAAGGAACCGGAACAAACATGCTAATAGGCTTGCAGCCATTGGAGCACAGTTTGATATTCCAGGTGACATTAGAAAAGAGAAAGTACAGTAGTATGTGAAAGTTGTAGTCAGGCCATCAATTCCTGATAACAACATTCATTGGCAAGTTTTTGACAATGATGAACAAATTCTTTCCTTTTTGCTCGAAGAAGATCAATTCTCCATGGTGAATCAAGAAAAACTTAAGCAACAGTATGATGATCAAGTCATACAGCTGAGGACAAATAAGTTACCCAAAGGTCTTGTTACCTTAGAGTCAATTTTCAGTGTTGACGATCAGCTTAAAAAGGGTAAAACTGGCTTGCAAATCAAAGAAGAACATTATGAAGAACTGGAGATTTTCAAAGGTAAACTCCTTAAGATAGGAAAAATTTGTTCACATGAAGATAAACAATCTTTTGTTACCTTATGCCAAGAATTTTATGATGTGTTTGCTTGGGAATACTCAGATTTTAAATGGTTTGATCCCCATATTGCTCAGCACACAATTGAATTAGAACCTAATGCTAAGCCAGTAAGGAAAAAACAAAGGCCCTTGAATCCTACGCTTGAGCCCTTAATGATTAAAGAGTTGACCAAACTAGTTGAGGGGGGTATCGTCTTTCCTATTAAACACACTTCATGGGTTTCTAACCTTGTGCCGGTTAGGAAGAAAAATGGTGAAATAAGACTTTGTGTAGACTTCAGGGATCTTAACTGATCATCTTTGAAAGATCACTACCCACTGCCCTCCATGGAACAAATCTTACAAGTAGTTGCTGGTTCTGAAAGATTTTCCTTGTTAGATGGTTTTTCGGGCTATAATCAGGTGCTGGATAAAGAGGAGGATCAGTTCAAAACTGCTTTTACAACTAAGTGGGGCACCATGGCATACAAAAGGATGCCTTTTGGTTTATCTAACGTTGGTGCCACGTTTCAGAGGGCCATGGATATGGCATTTCAAAGTTTGATTAATAAGATTATGCTGATTTATTTAGATGACATTACAGTTTATTCTAAGAACGCTGATGAACATTTGTCACACCTTAAGCAAGTTTTTGAAAAATGCAGAAAGTTCAGTATTTCTCTCAACCCAAAAAAGAGTATCTTTGTTGTTCATGAAGGGAAATTATTAGGACACATAGTGTCAAAGCAAGGAATTACTATTGACCCTGAAAGAGTCAAAGCCATACTTGAGTTTCCATTACCCAATCACAAGAAGGGTCTGCAGAGCTTTTTGGGCCAAATCAACTTTCTGAGAAGGTTCATCCCTGATGTCGTAAACCTGTTACAGCCTTTAACAGCTATGTTAAAGAAAAATGCAGTTTTCAATTGGACTAGAGAAGCAAAACGCAGTTTTGAAGAAATCAAGGAAGCTTTAGCATCAGCTCCAACACTGGTAAATCCAGATTTTTCTAAAGACTTCTTCTTATGTGCTTTTGGCAGTGTTGGTTCAATCTCGGCTATGCTGGTATAGAAAAATAGTGATAATTTAGAGCAGCCAATAGCTTTCTTTAGTCAAGCACTTGTTGATTATGAAGAGAAATATACATTTGTTGAAAAGCATGTTCTTGTCGTGATCAGAAGCCTAAAGAAGTTTAAGCCTCTAGTTTCAAACAATAAAATTCATATTCTGGCTGCACACCCAAGTGTCAAGGAATTTTTGTTGAGTAAAGATTTGAATGAAAAAAGAGCAGGGTGGATCACTAAGGTTATGGAATATGATGTGGATATCAGGATTACCAAATTGGTTAGAGGTAAAGGTCTCTGTGAACAGCTTGCTACAGGGTCAAGCAGTGAAAATGAATTGGAAAAGGATGCTTTTTTTGCTAATACAAATGAGTCTTAGAATGCTCAAGATGGTGTGCCTGTGATAACGACTAATTGGATTCAAGACATGACCCATTTTTTACAAACTGGTGAGTTTCCACCAGGTTTAGACAAACCTAAACAAAGATACTTCAGATTGTAGTCCATACCATATGTGTTGGTGAACAATGTTCTTTTCAGAAAAGATCTGAGTGGTGTTCTATTAAGATGTATTCACAGTGATTAGATTGAGGAGGTACTTCATGAGTTTCATGATGGAGCTGTGGGAGGTCACTTTTCTCCAAGAACTACTGCATGGAAGATAATGAGAGTTGGTTACTACTAGCCTAACTTATTTAAAGATACATATGCATGGTCAAAGAAATGGGTGAAGTGTGCTTTTTTTGTAGGAAAAGAAAAGTTGTCTGCTATGCCTCTACATCCAATTCAGGTACAAAAGCCCTTCATGAGATGGGGCATTGACTTCATTGGGCCAATAAATCCACCTTCCAGTGCTGGTCACAAGTGGGTACCTACAGCCACTGACTATTTTACATGGTGGACAGAGGCGGTTGCATTAAAAGAGGCAAATGAATCTTCTGTATTGAATTTCTATGATGACATAGTAACCAGATTTGGGGTTCCTGACTCTATTATATCTGATAATGCTCTTGCATTCACGGGTTTCAGAGTAACTGATTGGGCTGTTAAACATGGCATTCATTTGAATACATCCTCAAATTACTACCTTCAGGGTAATGGTTTAGCTGAAAGCACAAACAAAAATCTCATCAGGATTATTAAAAGAACCATGGAGGATAATCAAAGGACCTGGCACGTAAATTTAAAGTATGTGCTTTGGGCAGACAGAGTGACTCCTAAGAGGTCTATTGGTAATTCACCATACATGTTAGTCTATGGTAAAGAGGCTAGATTACCTCTATCTGTGGAGTTTCCAGCTCTACACATTGTTCGCCAATTGGACATGTTTGAGGGACAGGACCCAATGTCCGTGAGATATGTAGAGCTCATGGAACTCAAAGAATCAAGAGACAAAGCAATGAAGGCTTTGGAGTATCGTCAGCTCCAAACAAAGAAAACATTTGATAAGAAAGCTACAGCCAAAAATTTTAAAGAGGGTGATATTGTTCTCAAATGGGATGTTTTGAAAAGCAAACCCGGCCATCACACCAAGTTTGACAACATGTGGATGGGTCCATTTGTTATCAAAGACTGCAAATAAAACAATGCTTACCAACTAGCCACAACTGAGGGTGAAGTGCTTCCTATTCCAGTCAATGGGATACACCTCAAGCCTTGTTTTGAGGTTTGACAGGCTCCTCCATTGTACATATTAGGTTAGGTTTTATTTTTCAGCAAGTGCTTCTGAATGTTAGCTCAATTGTTGTTTTCTTTCCCTAAGTGTTGTTCCAGCATGGTAAATAGTTCCTTTTCAGCCTCTCCTATTTCGTTGTTTTTGGCAACCTGTTGTGTTCTATGAGTCTCAAGTGAGTTACAGCCATGTGCGAACTATTTTTTTTTCTTTTTTGATGTTTCCCTAACGACTCCATTCCAATGGACAAGTTTTGGCTACTAGTTTTCCATATTTACCAGGCAAACATCCAGCAAAGGTCGCCAGAAATGTTGCTCAATCAAGCAGGACAAATTGTGTTTCAGATGTCCAAGAAGGCTAGATGGGACATTTGCATCAGGGGTTAAATTATACATCTAATGCTAGGTCATATGGAACTCAGTTGGAGAGCCTGCCTTAGTCAAGTTCGGCATGAAAATCCTCTAAGGAGAGAGAGTCGCCAAGACCTTCTAGATGTCTCGCTGACTAGAAGGGGCCTCGCTGAATGGAGGCATCATCACCACGAGGTCTGGGTGACAGGGAGTGGTCTTGTCGAAAGTTAGAAATCTGCGCTCTTGTTTTGGGGAAATGTCTCGGTGACTTATGAGAGTCTTGGCGAAAGGGATGTCATCGGGTGAGGTTTCGCTACAACTAGGAAGCTTCGGTGTAACGTCTTGCCGATGAGGTGGAGTCTCACCAAAGCATATGGAGGTCTCGGCGAAGCAGCTATCATTAGCCAAATGTCTCGCCGATCCGGTGAAGTCTCACCGAAGCAAGATGCCATTGGCATATGTGTGGGGGCTTCGCTAAAAGGTCCTGCCAATATAGAGAAGTCTCCCTGACAGGGAAATTGAGCTCGGTGAGGGGATGCGTCATCGATAAAAGGTCTCACCGACAGCAAGAGGTCCTACCGACAAAGGGTGCCTTCGGTGTAATATTTAGAGTTCGGGGAGAAGTCTCCTCGACTCGATGAGTCTCACCGACCATTGAGCATAGGAGAATGGGCCCTTGCCAAAACAAGATGAATTTTCCAAGATGTCTCAGCGACGGAATAGGGTCTCGCCGAAGTGGATGGCTTGGGTATACTGTGTTGACTTCGGCATGAGGTCTAGCCGACAAGAAGAGGTCTCAGCGACAAGATGGGAGTTCGGCGTGAAGTCTTCCCGACCCCCTAGGGTCTTGCCAACGGATAAAGAAACGAGCTCGCCAGGAGATAAAGCCTTCGGCATGAAGTCTTCCTGACTTGCTAATGTCTCACTGAAAGAAGTGTTGAGCTCGGGTAGAGCGGAATGCGTTCGGGGTGACATCAAGGAGCTCTTGCCGAATGCGGATGACTAGGCAATGAGATGGTGACATTGGTATGACTCCTGAGGGCTTGCCATGTTGTCTGGCCAAAAATGAGTGTCTCACCGATGGTTTCAGTGACATCGATATGACTTTTGTAACTCGCTATGTGGTCTTGCCGATTGTCATGCATTATGCCGACAGTTGCAGAAAGGTATAATCGCATCGGGGAGACACGATCAGTGTCTCACCGACATGCGATTCTATAGAGAGAACTTTTGACCACCCAAAGAATCTATGTGGCATCTGTTCGACCAATCAAAGGGAACTACAGGCGGATCATTGGCAGATTGACCAGTGCTAAGAAGATCAGTAGGGTGAAGGCGACGTGGATTGGCTCTAAGCTTTGAAGCATTCAAAGCAGCTCGACAAGGGATTCAAAGGTGGACACGAGGACTAGAAGTGAATGCAGTAGCTGCAAAAGATCTGAAGGCCTCTCCTGGAAGCAACTCTTTACCAACATGGACAGCAGGGATGCGTGTTTAAGGCAGCATTAACTCCATTGGAAAGATCTAGGGGAGATTTTTTCTGAAATCTGATATTTTGTAAGCCCTAGGGGGGCTGACACACTTTTGTATATATGACATTTTTACCTTTGTATAGTCAGTTCTTACTAGTATATTTTTCTGCTTTTGGAGACTTCTGAGAATCCTTAGAAGAAAATACTGGATTTTGTAACTCATTCACAGCATAATATACATAGTTTACCTTAATCATTGTGGATGATTCAAATTACCATCTTGTTCTTGCAAGTGTCGTGCATTTCAGGTTAATGATCAAGTTATTTTGTGAATTTATTTCATTCCTTTATAACTTTATCTTGTATTTCATGCCTTCCTTTACAAAAGTATCATTAGTCAAATCACAAACTGTGTTTACATAATCACGTATGGATTCTAGTCTGTAAAAAATATTTTCTCTCTGGAAAAGTGTGTGAATCAAGCCTGTTTGTGATGTATTAATGCATAGCTTATACAAATTTGATGTGTAATCTTATGATCATTAACAATTTTCAAGTGTCAATCAAGTATTCCACTGCTCTTATCAGTTCGATGTATCACCATAGTGTTTAGTTTTGTTTTTATGCACTCCTTCTCCCTTTCCCTTCACAAAGATCAGTAGTTTAGGTGATACCAATACCAAAGGAAGTCGGCCTTCTCCGGAGGTTCATTTCAACTTCAGGTGACCCACAGCCTTGAAATGATCCCATGTTTCTCTCAAAAGTTCAATTTTCATAACTTTGCATAGGGTGTGTTTCTAGGAGACAATAGTATCCATATAGAAAATTTGAGTCTACAAGAGCATTCAAAAGTGATTATCAAGCATCATGTCAAAGTCATCATGCATCATGTTTGTGTTTGAGCTAATATTTGTGATGTAGGGTTTCATGATTCAAGCAAGCATTCAAATCAAGATCTACGACATTCAAGCAAGAGTCAAGATCCACATCCATTGGAGCCATCTCATACATGTTTGTAGCATTTTATTCCTAGGGTTTGGTGAGTTGCAACATATCATTTTGTTCATTCATCATTCCTCCTTTCTATTTCATTTCATTTCAAGGTTTGATTACCAAAATGGGGTTTGACCAAGGTATACCCCTTTCCTCTAACAAAACAACATTTTTTCCCTCTCTTTAGTGTGTGATTTGTAGGTCTAGGTTGAGGAAACATTGAAGGGAAAGATTGAAAAGAATTTGTCAAGGTTGCAAAGTCATCCAAGTTGGCACCTTGTTTACAAGAGCACTAAAAGACACCTACATAGCAGAATTGAGTAGTTCATATCCAAAAATTAAATTGAGAAGATAGAGTAGAGATTGAAGAGAAGGTTTAGATCTTGATCCTTCAAAAAATCCAAGTAGGATTGATACACCACTTCTATGTATGAGTCCTAGTACAGTCAAATTTCTAGATTTCAAGAGTTCCAGACTTGTCACTGCCAGATTTCTATTCCTGCCCAAAAACCCTAATTTGAGACTAAATCGACCAGCTTGACGTATGAGTCCCAGTGTGCCCTAAAATCATTATTTTTAGTATTTCAAATTTTGTTCTGAGGTGCTACAGGATTCCAAGTGCAACTCTCTGATTTCTCAGTTTATTGTTTTGATTTGCATGCATTCTAGGTCATTTAGTGAAGTTTTTCATATCATTAGGTTTGATCATTAGGTCTTGCATGTTACTAGTCTTTCCAAGCCCTAGCTTGGTGGTGAACCCTCTTTTAGTCTTTAATCAAACCCTAGGACATACCTTTAGTAGATCTCTAGGGTTTCCTTGAGTGAAACTAGGCAAAATAGGAGGTACCCTAACCCTTGTGCTCCTAAAAGGATTAATCCAATCCCCCTATTTCCATTGTTTCATTTTTATGAACCTGCATTTAGAACATCATAATCCTAGATCTAGCTTGCATTAAATTTTCATTAGGGTTTGCATTAGTTAATTGGCATCCTAGGGTTTCTAAATTTTGCATTAGTGAAAGTGCATATAGGTTGCATTTTTTCCTCTTGCATCATTGAATTTCATCCAAAATATGCATTTGCAATTAGCCTAGACATCATCCAAACCAGAAAACATAACATTTACATAGAATTTGCTAAAAATGGTGCAAAAACCCTAAACTAGGACTCATACGCCCCTCTGGGAGATTTAGTCCCAGTGCATGTGGTTTTTCCTAATTTATGGGTATTTTGTGGTGACTTTTATTCAGCATCTAGATCCTTGAAAAACCCTGATTGGGACTCATATGCCCCTCTAGGTGATTTAGTCTCATGGTAGGTTTGAAACTACATTTCTCAGCATTAAAAACTTTGTTTCTGTTCATTGTTGATTACCTGTTTCAGTTTACAGAGTTTCTATTACTTTCATTTCATTGCAGCTAGCTTAACTTCGTTTGAATTAGAATTAGAGCATAGCATTTATCATGTGTTCATTGCATCTTGCATTTCCTTGATTGTCCCTTGTATGAGTTTTTCTACTTGGTGTCCTATTGCTAATACTATAGGGAGACGAAGTTTGAGACTCATGTCATCTCGCTATAGCACAATTGTCATGGATCTTGGGTTGTCTAACTCTTTCACTACTAGTGTTGACACTAGTTCACTAGGTATGGACCATACCCTTAACAACTCTTTGCCTTCAAGTAGTGTGACAAGTGTTGAGACAATGGTTGCTAGTATTTCACAAGAAAACATAATCCAAATTCATGAATACTTAGAAAACCTACAAAATCAAATAAGCACTAAGAACATTTCAACCACCGCTATCCCTACCATAGATAACATACATCTTTTTGATTGAAAGTGAAGATGGAGTTGACCTTGTGTGTAATGTAGTTCATATTTTTGGAAAACTTCTTACCTCAACCACTAGTTGTGCTTTACCTTCGAACAATGTACCAAGCCAAGGAGGATGTCAAATTCCTCCTCCCACAACAATTGGCTCTATTCCTACCTATACCAACCCTCAAGTTACAACAACAATGCAACCTACTAGTAATGTGATTCCTTCCTTGGGCATTTCCGCTAGTATCCCTAATACCTTTGTGGCATCGCATGTCATATCCCCTACCACTTTACCTCCTATAAGCATTCCATTCAATTTTCCCTCGAACACATACACACCTCCACCCTACTCACCTCCATCTCAAAATGAAAACAATGATCCTCTCATAAATCAACTTTTGCAAACTATTTCATCCTTGCAAAAGCAAGTTTCCACCATAAACCAAAATCAAAATGGCCAACCTACATATTATATCAAAATAAATCCCTTATCCTTGTAGATATTGAGAATGTTGATGCCACAAGGTATAGAGGTACCTAGATTTGAGAAATATGGGGGGAAAGGAGATCCTTCTAACCATGTTTCCGCTTATACCGCCCTATGTAGTGACTTTATTCTTGAGGATAAGCTCTTGGCTAAGCTTTTCCCTAGATCCTTGAAGGATTTTGCCTTAGAATGATTTTCTTCATTACCGAACAACTCAATTCATTCATTCAATGAACTTGTTGAGGAATTTATAAACCATTTCCAAGTGCATATGACGCCTAATATAACCCTAGCTGATTTGATGAGATTTAAGCAAAAAGATGATGAAAAGGTTACTGACTTTATGTCATGCTACCAATCGCTTTATTCCCAAATCAATGTAAATATTCCTAACCCTCACCTTCAAAGGATGTTCATTGAGAACTTGCAAACTAAGATACAGGATAAGCTTACCATGATGAAGTTCCCCTCCTTCATGCACTTGTGTACTACCCTTTGTGATTATCAAAATTCGGTTGGTAGTCGTGACACAAAACCCACCTCTAATCGACCTGAAAAGTCTGAATCCGCAAACCAAAACAATTATCAACCTTTTAGAAAATAGAATCAAGGCTTCCTTCAACTTAATCTCCCTCAACAAACACCTCAACATGTTGATACCCAAGTGGGCACTATAAAGAAGACAACTCCTTTAGCATTTGGGGATCCAGCTAGGCAATTCACTCCCTTACCCGATACCCTCCATAACACAATGTCACAACTTCTAGAACAGAAAAAGATCACCTTGCCTCTAGTTAAAACTCCTGATCCTAATAAGCCTTTACCTCTGAACTTTAGATCGAATGCTTATTGCCATTATCACCAAAAAAAAATGACATGACACGAAACATTGTAAGTGTCTTAAACATCTTGTGCAAGACCTCATTAATTCTGGTTGACTTTCAGTTGGCGGTATTAATGATGAAGGAAATAATTCCATTGCCCCTCCTAACCAAAACTTGTAAATCTTTACCAACCCCATGCCAAATCATAATATTTCATTTGTCAAAGCTATTGAAACTATGAAGAATGATGTGATGAATGTTGACAAAGATGATGACATGGATACTGATAAACAAGATCCTATATAACAAAATCCTATCGATGGTTTGGTTGCATTGGTCGAAACTCAACATCGTAAGGGCCAAACTAAAAAACCTCTTGACATTGCTTTCTTCTCACAAGATATACTTAAACATGCACCTAATGGTCCTCTTTACATAGTCAGTCGAATCAATGACAAGCCCACTAATGGGATATTAATTGATCCCATATGTGGAGAGAATGTGATCACCGAAGAATTCCTACTTGCGCATGAACTCTATCAAGAAACATATGATAAACCGAAAGCATGGATAAAGACACATAATGGTTTCACTTGCCCTACAATGGGATCAATCACCTTACCTTTACAAATAGGACTAAAAACATTAGATGTCTCATTCTCCATAATCTCGTCAGATCAATTATGTGTGAAGCTTGGTTACCCATGGCTACGCTCCATGGAAGTCGTCCCGTCGGTTGAGCATAAATGCTTAAAGTTTCCCTTCAACAATGAAATATTTACTGTGCATCATAGTGGCTTTAACCCTTTGTCTTCTCGTGGAAACATTTCATTAGATTTCTTTTGGCTCGAGCCTATGGAACCTATTTAACCTTGAGAAAACTTCTTTTTCAAATCCTACCAAAATTTTAAGGCAAAATACATAGAAAACTATCTCTTACAAACATGCCTCAGCCTACAATTGAGCCTACCATCCTTGATGAAACCATGATTGAACTTAAAGACATTCCAAACAACCAAGACCAACCTAAGAAAAAATATTTTCCTATCTCCTATAAAAGACCAAGAGAAAATGAAAATAATCCTGTCACGCCTCCTAAAATAAAACAAGTTTACAAAGCTAAAGAGAAAGGGGTTGAACAACCTTCCATGGTTCCTTTCGTTCCTCCCCTTAGGGAAGGAAAGAAACCTATGGTTGATAAACCCGCTCCTACACAAACACAACTTGAAAATCATACTAAAAGAAATAGAAATGCTAGAGAGTGTAGGTGTAGATGTTGTGCTCCTGCTTGAAGGTTAAACGAAGAAACAAATAATAAAAATCAAAATCCAAACTTGGCTGAAACAATGCACGATGAGTCTCCCTTGCCACAATAAAATATTCTACACCAAAACCACAACAAGAGCTAAATCCTTCTTTAGACATTATCATTCGACCTCCCATTGTGATTAACTTGGATGACAATGATGAAATTTCTAAAATTGACGAGAAGGTGCATAACGAGTTGAATACATTGTTTTCCTCTTCTATGAGCTTAAACGACAATGCTCCTAAGAAGAGTGTTGGACTTGGTGATGACCCTAGTTCGGAACTTGCTATTGTCCCTTTGGCTAGTTTTCCACCTTTCATATACAATGAACACAATTAGGATGTGGACGACTTGCTAATAGGTTGACTCACATGTGCCTTACTAGTCTTTTGCATCATTTTTAGGTTTCTTTCATGTGATTCCATGTGTGTAATGTGATCTCTTCCATACTGTTCTATTTTAGGTATCTCGCTCTCTCTTTGTGGCATTCCTCTATTTGTACCTACATTCTTCTCTATGTTGTAAACATTTTATCTTTTTTCATTTGTCTTGTGTTTTCCTTTTGGGGATGATGCAAAGCGTCGAGACATTCATGTCTCTTCCATGTTGACCCAAAAATTTTTCCTTTATCTTTTCATTTGTCTTGTGTTTTCCTTTGGGGATGACGTAAGGCGTCGAGACATTCATGTCTCTTCCATGTTGACCCGAAAGGTTTTTCTTTGTTTTCGCTCTCTTTGTGTCATTCTTCTTGTTCCATGAGTATTTGGGGAATGATGACAGTTCCAAGCTCTCTAAAAGCATTGTAGCAACATATTGACCCCAAATCCATGGATCCCTCATGTGTTTGGAGTTTAATTTCGGGGGAAACCCCTTCCTTTTTCATGATGTGGCTTTATTTGGAAACATATGACTTGGCATAGGGCTTTCTGAATAAGCTCTCATGTCCTCTTTATTGTTATCATTTATCATTTTCTACTTTAAAGTAATTGCTCAAGCATAGTGTTTAGAAATTTCTTTAAAGTGGGGGAATACATTGGCATTATTTTTTGGCATTTCATGTTTCATTGTGTTGTCTTCTTACTTCATGTGATGCGTCTCTCACTTTGTCGTGATATTGGGTGTGATGTCATTCAAGCGCATGATCTCTCTTAGCATATTATATTCCTCTTAGTGGCTTGATGCGATACACTGCATTCCCTAAGTTGTGAATATTTTAATCTTTCATTGGTCCTCTCTTGGAGACATTAGGCACAATGTTCCCTAAGATGAGACCTTATATGAACTAATCAAAACTCCTTTGAATGTTCCTTACACTATTTTGCATTTAAATTTTCGGTTATATGGCCACCTATCATAACACACTTTGCTCGCCTGTGGAGCCATCTAGTTTGTTCATGAGTTTCAAACATACGAAGCTTTGCTTGCCTCATGAAGCTCAATGTTCATTGTTGTGTGGAAACTTATCAAGGTTATCAGGAGGTATATATTTGGTTTGGTTGAACAAGAACCTGAACTTAGGCGTGACTTTCCCATAGCCACTTGCGTGTTTGTGTGAGTGCATACCACCTGTGTGCGTATGTGTCTCACTCTTTGGATACTCACCCAATAGATAGCCTAGAGTTAAATCATTTCCTCAAAGTGAGTGTGCATTTTTGGACAAACAACTTAGATCTAATCCATAGTGTGCGAGACAAACGGTCGAAGCTTGATCCACCCCCCTTTTGTTTTGTTTTTCTTTTCTCTTTGTCTTTGGCAGTGTATGTTTGTGCCTTGTTCTTGCTCCTTATATCATTTCCATGTGCGTTCTTTTGTGCCTATATTGGTTTTCCATAGGATCTTGATCCTAGGGGCTTGATCATCCCTCTTGATTTTTGTCATCCTATCTTACCAGCATTGGTACATTTGGACGCCTCTTGATGCAAGTTTGTCTACTTTAGTGTGAGTTGGAAGAAAATTCCTCCTCTCACTAAAGTGGGGGCTAAATGTGGCAATGGAAAAAGTATCCCTCTACATTTTTGCACTTGTTTGGGTCCTCCCTATTAAATTGAACTTAATGTTGCCTTGATTTAGTGGTGTAATGTGTTTAACACATTCACATTAGGTCTTGGGCCCTTGTCAACTAAATGGACTTGGTTGTACCTTATTTAGGGTGTTGCAAAGTGTATCCTAACACTTTCATAGTAATCTATGGTTTTCATTATAAATTGGGCTTCTTTATGCCTTATTTTTCCTTATTTTGTATCCCCAAGCCTTAATTAATGCATCTTTTCAATATTAATCCTGACATAAAAGCAACATCCAATCATAATTCAGGTGTTTTTGGATTGTATGGCCTAGATTTAGTGATTTGGAACTCATACGCCACCTTGGGCGTATGGGTCTCACCTAAGTTTCGGGGGCCCGATTTGGATTTCACATAAATCTAAGCCTTTCTTGAAAAATGTGTCCTAAGCTTAGCCTAATGGGACTCATATGCCACTTCTGGCGTATGAATCTTGCTTAGCTTAGACCTAAATTAAATTCAAATTCTTGGCAAGATTTTATTCTCCTAGATCTAATGTCATCTTGTAGTGTTGTAATTTCAAGAAATTTGGCATAAACAAGTATAAATACAAGGTTATTTCACTCATTTTTTTCGTAACAAGCAATCAAATGACCTAGCAATTTGAATAAGCATACATATAGAAAATTTGAGTCTACAAGAGCATTCAAGAGCATTCAAGAGTGATTATCAAGCATCATGTCAAAGTCATCATGCATCATGTTTTTGTTTGAGCTAACATTTGTGATGTAGGGTTTCATGATTCAAGCAAGCATTCAAATCAAGATCTACAACATTCAAGCAAGAGTTAAGATCCACATCCATTGGAGCCATCTCATACATGTTTGCAACATTTTATTCCTAGGATTTGGTGAGTTGCAACAAATCATTTTGTTCATTCATCATTCCTACTTTCTATTTCATTTCATTTCAAGGTTTGATTACCAAAACAGGGTTTGACCAAGGCAAACCCCTTTCCACTAACAAAACAACATTTTTTCCCTCTTTAGTGTGTGATTTGTAGGTCTAGGTTGAGGAAACATTGAAGACAAAGATTGGAAAGAAATTTTCAAGGTTGCAAAGTCATCCAAGTTGTCACCTTGTTCACAAGAGCACTAAAGGACGCCTATAGAGCATAATTGAGTAGTTCAAATCCATAAATAAGATTGAGAAGACAAAGAAAATATTGAAGAACATATTTAGATCTTGATCCTCTAAAAAATCCAAGTAGGATTGATACGCCACTTCTGTGTATAAGTTGTAGTACAGTCAAATTTCTAGATTTCAAGAGTTCTAGACTTGTCATTGCCAAATTTCTATTGTTGCCAAGAAACCCTAATCTGGGACTAAATTTCCTAGCTTGGTGTATGATTCCTAGTGTGCCCTAAAATTAGTATTTTCAATATTTTAGAGCTTGTTCCGAGTTGCTACAGGTTTTCAGGTGCACCTCTTTGATTTCTTAGTTTACTATTCTAATTTGCATTCATTCTAGGTCATTTAGTGAATTTTTTCATATCATTAGGTTTGATCATTAGGTCTTGCATGTTACTAGTCTTTCCAAGCCCTAGTTTGGTGGTGAACCCTCTTTTAGTCTTTAATCAAACCCTAGGATATACCTTTAGCAGATCTCTTTCTCTCATTCTACCCTTGGATTGAGATTTCTAGGGTTTCCTTAAGTGAAACTAGGCGAAATAGGAGGTACCTTAACCCTTGTGCTCCTAAAAAGATTAAGCCAATCCCCCTTATTTCTGTTATTTCAAGTGTGAAAAAATAAATGAGGTGGAATGAGTCATTTTGTTGATCAAATATCGAATAGTGAAATCTATAAGTAGGTAATGGATTGGAAGTCAAATATAGGATGGAAAGGTGATATGCTTATGTTATTCTTGAAACATGTAGAGAGAAATCTTTTATTTAATATAATTGTTGTGTTGATAATTGTCACCCTTGAAATTTTCACACTATGTTTAGCTCGCCCTATGTGCTTGGACCTAATTGTGCATTTAATTATCCATTTTATAAACATCATAAAAAAATAAAACAATGGGAATTAAATTGGAATTTAATATTTATCTTTGATGTTTAAGGCCCCAAAAAGGGTGGGTTTGGTCTAGGGCACCCCACACCCTTGACTAGCCTTTTTTTGGTTCTATTTGGATATGTCGATGTTTGTATTTTATTATTTGAATTTCCAAAGTCATTTGTTGGCTACGGGTATTTGATTTTTGAGAAAGTAGAATAATTACATATAAATACAAGTCATTTTCACCATTTGAAATGGCTAAAAAGTCTATTGAGAAAATTAAACATCCTAAAAGCAACCAAGAGCAGTATTATCAACATTATTGCAATATTTATTTCAATCAAGCATCATGTCAATCATGCATTATGATTTTATGTAAGTTTTTTCATGTTTTGTGTTCATTTATTTTGTGAGTACTGACACTTGTAGGACTTCAATCAAGCAATCGAGTTCTCCTTGAAGGTGATGAGTACACAACTTCAGTCCATTAAGGAATGCAAATCTGAGTGGTGAATTGCAACATTATTCAATTCATTACTTATTTATCATTTAGCGTTTTCCCGATCAAGGGTAAGATCTATTTATACATCATCATAACTATTGTGGAGGTAGAAATACCAAAAAGGGGTTTGAATTAGGCAAGCACCTATATGACACAACCCTTCCCTCTCTTTCATGTGTACAGGTTTTTAGATCTAGAGAAAATTTGAGGAAGATTGAGGACTAATTGCTCATTCATGCATTCAAGCCCTACAAGTTGTCAAGACATAGGAATTGGATTTTTACAACAACTGATGAAGTTCCAACAATAACCCTAGGAGAATAGGACCTACAGATCAAAGACTTCAAGCTTGTGATATTATATCTTAAAAAGAAGAGTTCCAGTTTGGGGTGCATCATGCCCTTGACCAACTAATTCAACATAAATTTCTAAAATTGTTGCATTTTCATAGTTAACTTAGGAATAACATTGCATTATAAAATTCAATCAACTAAAGGTCAATCAATCTCATCATCAACCCACACAAAAAACAAGGATTAAAACCATGATCCACCATTCTAGCTCTTCCATTGATGTTTGTAGCCAAGTGGACTTGAGATCATTTTTAATCCTTAATGTCCCTAATTGGGAGAGTGTGATTTAAGACCTAGATCCCTTTTCCCAATCAAACATTTTTTGTGAACCTAACTATTTTTACACTCTAGATCCTTTGAAATATGAAGTGTATCATTTTAAAATTTGAGTATAATCTTAGGTTGTTTGCATTTTTCATTTGTGCATACATAATCATCATAGAAAGCATTGGAAACGTGTAAAATTACTTTACATTTTTCATTCATAAGACAACTAGGGTTAATTTCAATTATTATAAAGTGAATCTAGTTGATACTTGCACTAAGAAATTTGTATAAGGTCAAGTCAAATATGAAAACATTTGAAAGTGTTTATGTGATCATTTAGGCATATGCATATAGTGAAAAAGTAAACAATTGCATTATTGTTGTGGAAAAAAGATAGAAATTTTTTGCATTTCCAAAATTTTCAACTTAGGATCAATTAATTTCTCTATTATGCAATCTAAAACTTACATTTTGAATTGCATTTATTGCTTGAGTATTTTGAAAATTTCATGCACTATTGTATTACATAGAAAATTTACAATTTTGTACATATCTGAAAAACTGCAAACTCTTAGACCTGAACAATTACAAAATGGGACACTCAAACACTATAAAACACATTGAAATTTTGAACTTAACGAAAATACCTTGCTAGTCTAGGGTGCACTATGCCCTTGACCTATCAAATTTCACTCAAATTTGGATCACATGTTTGTTTTTGTGTTCCTTGTGTGGTTTTACTCTTTGTTTCTACAAACTATTTCATTTGTTGTGATTGTACTATGCTTTACTTCCATAGTAGGGCTACTCAAGTATTTTGAATCTCATATGAGCTTCATGACCTGGTGTCCTACCGCTAATACCCCTGTGAGATGTAGTTTTAGACTTATGACCTCCCACGCTACAACCACATATGATGTCGATCATGAGTCCTATAACTCTTCCACACAAGGTATTGCCTCTACCCAATCCATTTTGGATTCCCTTCCTAATCACACATTACCTTTGACTTCCTCGCAACCCATGAAATTTATAAAGACAACTATGAACAATTAAAAGCATGGTTAAAAACTCGTGATGGTTTTGTTTACCCTACAATAGGTTTGATAACTCTCATAATAAATTTTGGACCCAAACAGTTGGACGTTTCATTCACCATCATTTCGACGTCAGACCAATTTCATTTGAAGTTAGCATATTTGTGGCTAATCTCAATGAATGTGGTCTCATTGGTTATCCACAAGTGCATAAAGTTCCCTTTTGAAGATGAAATACACAAAATTTATCATAGTAGGTTTAAACCTTTTGGCTTCCTATGGAAAATTTTCTCTAGATTATTTTTTCCCTCAATCATTGAACCTGTTAAGCCTCATTAAGATCACTTTTTCATATAATATCAAAATTTTAAAGCTAAATGTATAACCAAGTTGTCTATTAGTAATATCCCTTCTAAGGTTCCTCGTCCTACTATGATTTCAATGGATGTTTCTCCTACCCTATAGGTAGTAGAGGAACCTAAGTCCAAATCTAGTATCCTCCTCAAACACCGAACATGTATTCTATGGTTTCACCTCCACCATCCTATAGAAGACCAAGGGATAATCATATAATGAACTTTGTACCTCCAAAAGAAAAAAAAGCTTATGAACCTAAGAACATAGTGGTATCCCAACCCATAGTGGTCCCTTTAGTTCCTCCTCTAAAGGAATAAAATAGACCTATGCTTAGGGAACACCTCCATTGCCCCTTCACAACCTGAAACTTGTGCAAGAAGAAATAGAAGTGCAAAAGTGTAAATGTAGATGTCATGCCATAGCTTGTCAACTTGCTGAAAAGAGTCAAACCATACCTAATGACCAACCGCTCATCCAAACCAACTCTTATGAATTACCTCTTGTCCATCCATCCTCATCATCACTTGACTCCACCCTACCACCCTCGTCAAATCATGAAATTGAACCTTACCTATCCCAACCTAAGAAAAGAATGAACGAAGAACATATGAATAAGGTTGTTCATGATCATGATGATAAATAAGCAACCTATTTTGATACAATCGGATAATGAAGAAGAACAAAAAGAACAAAAAGAAGATCATAATGAACTTTCCCTAATATTTTCTAAATCAATGAACACTCCTCAATGAACAATTATCCATCATTTAAAAAGCGAAACAAAAAATTCATTAAGATAAACACTCCTCAAATCGCCAATAACATAGAAATGCATGTTGCTACCACAAGTACAACTCCTTATCAATTTAGGCCAAGAGATAGGAAATTTTCATAATTTCCCAATTACCTTCATGCGATAATAATGTAATTGCTAAACAAGAACTTGATTCAAATTCCTATGATTAGACCTATTGACACATGTAAACCTTTATCATAAAACTTTAACACAAAATCCTTTTGTCAATATCATCATACACTTAGACACAATATAGAGTGATGTATGCATCTTAAACAAAAAGTGAAAACCTCATCAACTTTAATCAAATTCAGTTGGCCAATGTTGATAACAAAGTAAATAAGTTAGCTTCTCCTCCTAACTAAAATTTGCAAATATTCACAAACCCATCGCCAATTCATTCATCCAACTTTGTGCAATGTAGTGATAATGATGAGGAAGATGATGAGATTTTTAACATGGTAAACACAATATAAGTGACCAAACCACTTTCTTTCCTAAAATTTATTTTACACATATTGATGCATATATACATGCACCCAATGGTCCTCTCTATATCACCAGTCGAATTAATGACAAACCTACAAGAGGAATACTCATTGATCCTATGTATCTAGAGAATGTGATCATTGAGGAATTCTTATTTGTACATTAAATTCACAAAGAAAACTATGAACAATTGAAAGCATGGTTAAAAAATCATGATGGTTCTATTTTCCATACTATAGGTTTAATAACTCTCACAATAAAATTTGGACCCAAATAGTTGGATGTTTCATCCATCATTCCGACGTCAGACCAATTTCATTTGAAGTTAGTATATTTGTGGCTACTCTCAATGAATGCGATCTCATTGGTTATCCACAAGTGCATAAAGTTCCCTTTTGAAGATGAAATACATTAAATTTATCATAGTAGGTTTAAACCTTTGGCTTCCTATGGAAAATTTGCACTAGATTATTTTGGCCTCAATCTATTGAACTTGTTAAGCCTCATTAAGATCACTTTTTCATATAATATCAAAAGTTTAAAGCTAAGACTATAACCAAGTTGTCTATTAGTAATATCCCACTTGAGATTCCTCAATCTACTATGATTTCAATGGATGCTTCTACTACCCTATAGGTAGTAGAGGAACCTAAGTCCAAACCAAGTATCCTCCTCAACCTCCTGCCATGTATGCTATGGTTTCACCTCCACCATCCTATAGAAGACTAAGGGATAATCATATTATCAACTTTGTACATCCAAAAGAAAAACAATTTTTTAGACCTAAGAACACAGTTGTATCCCAACCCATGGTGGTCCCTTTAGTTCCTCCTCCAAAGGAAGAAAATAGACCTATTTTGGGGAAAACCTCCATTACCCATTCACAAGATGAAAGTTGTGCAAGAATAAATAGAAATGAAAAAGTTTAAATGTAGATGTCATGCCATATCTTTTTCAACTTTCTAAAAAGAGTTAAACCGTACCTAATGACCAACCGCTCATCCAAACCAACTCTTATGAACTATCTCTCGTTCGTCCATCCTCGTCATCACATTACTCCAACCCGCCACCCTCGCCAAATCATGAAATTGAACCTTACCTATCCCAACCTAAGAAAAGAATGAAAGAAGAATATATGAATAAGGTTGTTCATAATCATGATGATAATAAGCAACCTATTATGATGTAGTCGGATAATGAAGAAGATAAAGAGAAGAACAATAAGAAGATCATAATGAACTTGCCCTAACATTTTCTAAATCAATGAACACTCCTCAATGAACAATTACCTGTCATTTAAAAAGCGAAAAAAAAAATTCATTAAGATAAACACTCCTCAAATTGCCAATAACATAGAAATGTATGTTGCTTCCACAAGTACAACTCATTACCAATTTAATCCAAGAGATAGACAATTTTCACAATTTCTCAATTCCCTTCATGTGATAATATTGCAATTGCTAAACAAGAACTTGATTCAACTTCCTACTATTAGACCTGTTGACACAAGTAAACCTTTACCACCAAACTTTAACACAAAATCCTTTTGCCAATATCATCATATACCTAGACACAATATAAAATGATATATGTGTCTTAAACATGAAGTGTAGGACTTCATCAACTCTAATAAAATCTAGTTGGCCAACATTGATGACAAAGGAAATAAGTTATTTTCTCCTCCTAACCAAAATTTACAAATATTCACAAACCCATCACCAAGTCATTCATCCAACTTTATGCAATGTAGTGATAATGATGAGGAAGATGATGATTTTTTCAACATGATAAAAGCAATATAAGTTCAATATCATAAGGACCAAACCACTTTTTCCCAACATTGCTTTTACACATATTGATGCATCTATACATGCACCCAATGGTACTCTCTATATCACCGGTCAAATTAATGACAAACCCACAAGAAGAATACGCATTGATCCTATGTGTCTAGAGAATGTGATCATTGAAGTATTTGTATTTGTGCATGAAATTTATAAAGAGAACTATTAACAATCGGAAGAATGGTTAAAAACTCATGATGGTTTTGTTTTCCCTACGATAGGTTTGATAACTCTCATAGTAATAGTTGGACCCAAACAGTTGGATGTTTCATTCACCATCATTTTGATGTTCAACCAATTTAGTTTGAAGTTAGTATATTTGTGGCTACTCTTAATGAATGCAGTATCATTGGTTATCCACAAGTGCATAAGGTTCCCTTTTGAAGATGAAATACATACAATTTATCATACTAGGTTTTAACCTTTGGCTTCCTGTGGAAAATTTTCACTAGATTATTTTTGGCCTCAATCTATTGAACCTGCTAAGCCTCTTGAATATCACTTTTTTATATAATATCAAAATTTTAAAGCTAAGTGTATAACCAAGTTGTCTATTAGTAATATCCCACCTGAGGTTCCTCGGCCTACTATGATTTCAATGGTTGTTTCTCCTACCCTATAGGTAGTAGAGAAACTTGAGTCCAAACCAAGTATCCTCCTCAACCACCTGGCATGTATGCTATGGTTTCACCTCCACCATCCTATAGAATACCAATGGATAATCATATAATCAAATTTGTACCTCCAAAATTCAAAAAAAAAATTAGACCTAAGAGCACAGTGGTATCCCAACCTACGGTGGTCCCTTTAGTTCCTCCTCCAAAGGAAGAAAATACTCCTATGCTGGGGAGCACCTCCATTAACCCTTGATAAGCTAAAACCTATGCAAGAAGAAATAGAAGTGCAAAATTGTAAATGTAGATGTCATTCCATAGCCTATCAACTTGCTGAAAAGAGCCAAACCATACCTAATGACTGATCGCTCATCCAAACCAAATCTTATGAATTACCTCCCATCCATCCATCCTCGTCATCACCTAACTCCACTCCTCCACCCTTTCCAAATCATTAAATTGAACCTTACCTATCCCAACGTAAGAAAAGAATGAAATAACATATGAATAAGGTTGTTCATAATCATGATGATAATAAGAAACATATTGTGATACAGTCAGATAATAAAGAAGAAGAACAAAAAGAAGATCATAATGAAATTTCCCTAATATTTTCTAAATCAATGAACATTCCTCAATAAATAATTACCCGTCATTTAAAAAGTGAAACAAAAAAATTATTAAGATAAACAATCCTCAAACTGCCAATAACATAGAAATGCATGTTGTTGCTACAAGTACAACTCATTATCAATTTAGGCCAAGAGATAGGCAATTTCACAATTTCCCAATTTCCTTCATGTGATAGTATTGAAATTGCTAAACAAGAACTTGATTAAGCTTCCTACAATTAGACCCATTGACACAAGTAAACCTTTACCACCAAACTTTAACACAAAATTCTTTTTTCAATATCATCATAAACCTAGACACAATATAGAATGATGTATGTGTCTTAAACACCAACTGCAAGACCTCATCAACTCTAATAAAATCTAGTTGGCCATCATTGATGACAAAGGAAATAAGTTAGTTTCTCCTCCTAACCAAAATTTGGAAATATTCACAAACCAATCACCAAGTCATTCATCCAAATTTGTGCAATGTAGTGATAATGATGAGGAAGTTGATAATTTTTTCAACATGATAAAAACAATATAAGTTCAATCTCATAAGGACCAAACCAATTTGTTTCCTAACATTGATTTTATACATATTGATGCATCTATACATGCACCTGATGGTCCTCTCTATATCATCGATTGAATTAATGACAAACCCACAAGAGGAATACTCATTGATTCTATGTGTCTAGAGAATGTGATCATTGAATAATTCTTATTTGTGCATGATCTTTACAAAGATAACTATGAACAATTGAAAGCATGGTTAAAAACTCATGATGGTTTTGTTTTCCCTACGATAGGTTTGATAACTCTCATAGTAAAAGCTAGACCCAAATAGTTGGATGTTTCATTCACCATCATTCTGATGTCATACCAATTTAGTTTGAAGTTAGTACATCTGTGGCTACTCTCAATGAATGTGGTCTCATTGGTTATCCACAAGTGCATAAAGTTCCCTTTTGAATATGAAATACATACAATTTATCATAGTAGGTTTAAACCTTTCGCTTCCTATGGAAAATTTTCACTAGATTATTTTTGGCCTCAATCTATTGAACCTGCTAAGCATCGTGAAGATCACTTTTTCATATAATATCAAAAGTTTAAAGCTAAGCGTATAACCAAGTTTTCTCTTACTAATATCCCACCTAAGGTTCCTTGTCCTACTATGATTTCAATGGATTTTTCTCCTACCCTATAAGTAGTAGAGGAACCTAATTCCAAACCAAGTATCCTCCTCAACCACTTGGCATGTATGTTATGGTTTCACCTTCACCATCCTATATAAGACCAAGGGATAATCATATAATCAACTTTGTACCTCCAAAATAAAAACAAGTTTTTAGACCTATGAACACAGTAGTATATCAACCCGCAGTGGTCCATTTAGTTCCTCCTCCAATGAAATAAAATAGACCTATGCTAGGGAACACCTACATTACCCCCTCACAAGTTGAAAGTTGTGGAAGAATAAATAGAAGTGCAAAAGTGTAAATGTAGATGTCATTCCATAGCTTGTCAACTTGCTAAAAAGAGTCAAACTATACCTAATGACCAACCACTCATCCAAACCAACTCTTATGAATTACCTCACATCCATCCATCCTTGTCATTGCCTGACTCCACCCTGCCACCCTCGCTAAATCATGAAATTGAACCTTACCTATCCCAACCTAAGAAAAGGATGAAAGAAGAACATATGAATAAGGTTCATAATCATGATTATAATAAAAATCCTATTGTGATATTATAGTTGGATAATGAAGAAGAACAAATAAAGGAAGAACAAAAAGATCATAATGAACTTGTCTTAATATTTTCTAAATCAATGAATTTAAAGGGGGATAGTCGTAATGATCCTCCAGATGAGAGCGATTCACCATGCATTGAACATGGTGATACTCCTTGTATGACACTTGTTGTAGTCCCTTTAGCGTATTTTTTCCTTCCATTTATGATGAGAAAGATTGGGATGCAAACTATATGCTTTAGATTAGATCGCATATGTGGTACCCTTTGTTGTGTTTTATATGTGTTTGTTTGCACATGATGTGATCTCTCATGTTGTGTTGCTTGGAATGTCTTTATGTTTGTTATTTTTATTTGGATGACCCTTCTTTTTCTTGTTGGCACAAGGATACAAAGAAAATTAATCTGTAATGAAATAACTTGCATAATAGAAGAATATGATAGTAAATATGTTGCAAATACTGAATGATAATTGAATATAACAAGACACTTCAAGGGGGAAAACCTCCAAATATCTCCAATGAGAACACAATTCACAATATTATGGTCAAATAAGACTCACAACCTCTTATATATACCTATTTTATGCCTAGGATACCACCTAGGCCGACTTAGATAACCCTATATAAGTCCTAGGCTGACCTAAACAACTAGATAACAATACAATAATGATAATATGACTTAATTAGGAGTTAATATAGCCACAAGCTGACTATTCATAACCTAATGTACTCTAATATTAAGGGCATAGCATAATCTATCATGACATTCACCTATTTGTATCTCCATTCTTATTTATATCGTAAACATTGTTTTTGTCTTGTATTTTCCTTTTGGGGATGATGCAAGGCGTTGAGACATGTAGGTATCTTCCATGTTGACCCAAAAGCTTGTTTTGTTGTCTTCATGTGTCATTCTTATGTTGTATTCATATTTCTATGAGTATCTAGGGAATAATGTTGATTCTGAGCATAATCATATTATATATTATCTATGGTTTATACTGACCCCAGATTCATGGATCCCTTATGTGGCATATTTTTGTCTTGTTATGTGGCTTTGTATTGGGGGCAACCCATCATCATGAGTTAGCTTCATTGGGAATATATCATTAGCATAGGGTTTTCCAATAAGCTCTAATGAATTTTTCATGTTGCATATATTGTCTTACTCTACCTTAAAAGGTAATTTCTCACAGTCGTTAATAATTACTTTAAGGTGGGGGAATACATTCCATTATGTGCTTCACTTTGTTCACATGCGTTGGACTTGGTGATGTGTTTGTTTGTCATATTTATAATTTTTATAGCACCTTATCATAATTGTTGGGATTATAGTTCTTTGTATGGTTGACATGAGGTCACACCTACTGAATATCAGACTTCACTAGCCCTTGTGTGTCTCTCATTTGCTACTATGTTGCAGAAAATCATTTAGTGAATATCAAACTTCACTAGCTTGTGTTGTTTCTTGTCAAGGCTCGCCTAGTGAATATCATAATTCACTAGCCTATGATTCTTTAATTCATGGTCCACCTAGCAAATATCATACTTTTTTAGCCTATGACTTGTGAACACCTTGGGTATGAATCCTCTCAAGATTTATGTGGAGCTTGCTAGCCCATGATTGTCATACCCCCTTTAGCATGTTTACAGTGTTCTTACATTATGTTTGCATTGTGTTTGCATCGTGTATTCTTTTTGTTTGACATGTTGCATTTCACTTCATATGTGTGTTCCTTTATCCTTATATTGCCTTATCATAAGACCTTAAACCTAGGGGCTAGCACATCCCCTAGGTTTTATGTTGTCCTATCTATTCAATATTTGGATAATTAAACCTCTCTTAGATTTTCCATACTTTAATGTGAGTTTGAGTGTGAGTTCATACTCTCACTAAAGTGGGGGCCAAATGTAGTGTCGAAAATTGTCACCCTTGACAATTTCACACTAGCTTTAGCTCCCCCTATGTGATTGGACCTAATTATGCATTTAGTTACCCATTTTATAAACATCTTCAAAAAATCAAATGGGAATGAAATTGGCATTTAATATTTACCCCTGATGTTTAAGGCCCGAAAAGGATGGGTCTGGTCTAGGGAACCTCACACCCTTGACCAACCCTTTTGGCTTAATTTTGGATATGTCAATGTCATTATTTTATTATTTGAATTTCCAAAGTCATTTGTTGGCTATTAGTATTTTATTTTTGAGAAATGAGAAGAATTGCATATAAATACAAGTCATTTTCACCATTTGAAATGGCTAAAAAATCTATTGATCAAATTGAATATCCTAAAAGAAATCAAGATTAGTCAAGAGCAGAATTATAAACATTATTGCAATACTTATTTTAGTCAAGCATCATGTCAATCATTCATTATGTTTATATGTAAGTTTTTTCATGTATTTTTTGAGTACTAACACTTGCAGAAATTCAATCAAGCAATCAAAATATCCTTGAAGGTGATGATTACATGAATTCAATCCATCAAGGAATGAAGATCTAAATGGTGAGTTAGAACATTAGTCAATTCATTATTTTTTTTATCATTTATCCTCTGCTTGACCAAGGGTAATCTCTCTTTATACACCATCATAGCCATTGTGGAGGTAGAAATACCAAAACAAGGTTTAACTTAAGAAAGCCCCTATATGGCACAACCCTTCCCTCTCTTTCATGTGTGTAGGTTTTTAGATCTAAAGAATAATGGAGGAGATTGAGGAATAATTTCTAATTCATGCATTCAATCCCTACAAGTTGTCAAGATACACAAATTGGATTTTTGCAGCAACATACAAAGTTCTGACAATGACCCTAGGAGAACAGGACCTACAGATCAGAGACTTCAAGCTTGTGATTGTAGATATTAAAACACATGAGTCCAATATAGGGCGCATCACACTTTTGACCAACCAATTTAGCACCAAATTTCTATGCCATGTTCCTTAGTGTCTACTCTTTGTGTTTCTAAATTCTATTTTTGTATTTCTATTTTGCATGTCTTATAAATCATCTCAATTTGTTGTATTTTCATATTTAACCTAGGAATAATATTGCATTATAGAAAACTGTCAACTAAAGGTCAATCAATCACATCATCAACCCACACAAAAAAAAAGGATTAAAATCATGATCCACCATTCTAGCTCTTCCATTGAGGTTTATAGCCAAGTTGGTTTCATATCATTTTTAATCCTTAGTGTCCCTAATTGAGAGAAGTGTGATTTAGGACCTAGATCCCTTTTCCCAATTAAACAATAACAAATGGATATTATGTACCAAGGTATGAGGAACCAAGGTGATGTACCCTTTGCATGGTATTTGACTATGAAAACAAAAGGTTGTTCTTATTCATGCCAGAAATACTAGAAACTTGTCAAATCTATGTGAAGAAGTAATACTTAGAGCATGATAGTCATAGTGCACAAAAGGTATTAAGTGACCTTATATGTAAAGGATAATTTTTTAGGCAAGAAAAAATTCCAACACACACAAGTATTTTCCTTGGTAATGTTACAAGAACATACTGCAAACATGACATATGAAAACAATGACCATGCCCCATTCTATGCTTTTTAAAACATAACAATCAAAATGAATTTAAATCTACAATTATCAAATTTAAAATGTAATAATATTGAAAAAGGCCATTTATCCCAAAATAGACATTGAGGAAGGAGTAATGATTTTGAAAAGGGATAATCATTTCAAAAATAATTTAAATATGTATAGTTAGTCACATCATCGATATGCTTTGATTATCATGTGTCTTTTCATGAATAACTTCAAATATTGCAAGAGAGAGAGAGATAATTAAATCTTTGTGCGAAGGGAAAATATAGTGAGTAATTGGTAATTGAGAACTCAAGTGTGAGTTCACCAACTTGCATTAGCATTGAGATATGATGGTTATTAAATGAGAGATCTAGAGAATGCACCATGAAAATGAATATAAATAGAAGAGCAATATGCTTCAAAAGGTTATTATCATTTCCAAACTAATCTAAATTTTTACAAAGTGCTCTACCCTCTATAATCTTCCAATTTATTTTTTAATTTTAGAAGAAATTTTCAAACAAGTTCCAAATACTAAAAGAAACCACATGCTAAAGTGAAAGAGGGAAAATCAAGCTCACTATCATGTGGAATTTCCTTAGAATATAGAGAAATAAAACTATATGCATTGAATGTAGCTTTGGAGAAGCATCCAAAGACTTAGAGAAGCACAAGGAATATGAAGAAAGGGGAGTGTGTAGACTCTTCCTTATTCTTTGATTATGTAGATAATTCATTTTATCTCATAATAACCAAGTAAACAGAAAAAAATATTGGAAGGTTCCCATGTGTGCATGTTGGATAATTTCTAATAGTGAGAGATCATTTTTTTTTTAATTCAGATGCGGACTTCCATGTTGACTCGATATGGTACCTCAAGCTCACCCCTATCCTAAGTGGATTGAGGCTTGTTTATATTATTGTGGTGTGGGCGCAAGGTTCATACAAGGAAACAATTCCATGGTTGTGGTTAGTACTAACAATATTAGGATAATGCTTTGGATACCCAATATACCAAAATAATTCTATTGTATCTCAAATAAATTGAAAAAGACCTATGATACTAAGGAACACAAGATCAAGCTCTTGAATAAATAACTTAGAATCATTAAAAGAAACACCTTCCTCCCTACTATTACCACTAGAATCAACTAGTTCAAAGGTGATTTTCAAGATGCATGCTAAATGCTAGCTTTGAATTTTGGCCTAAATGAAAACAAGATAGTGCAAAAATTCTAACTAGAGGCTCTCCACAAATTCAAAGCTATCATCCAAGTGTTTCTTCTTAACTTCAACTTTGTAGAACTCATTGTTGACTCTTTATAGTAACAAATAAGCCAATTTAATGCACAAAAAATATTCAAGTACTCCTCTTTCCCAATGCACCTAATTTTTCCCTAGAATGATCAATTCTTCCAAAATTTCATTCCCATGGAAATAATAGATGAATCCTTTATTCCCTTGATAATCATTCTTTTGTTTGCATGGAACCTTGTTTTATTGCATACTTCAAATTACTATAATTTCATAGAGACGTTCTTGCTCCCCATTCTTGCTAATTTGAAGGACAAGGAACTCACTTAGTTTAGTGTTGTATAATAGTAAGTTTAAAACCAAATAGCACAATGATCCAACTTCATGGGTTTAAGGAGGAAGTATTTTAACTGCCCAAATGTGTCTTTGGCTTAGTCTTGGCTATTAATTTTTCTCACTAATTCATCATGGTTGATTCAAAATATATATCAAAAGGGAAGAAGAGGGTGATTTATGGAATCCAATTTTCTTATAGAGGAGCCACTATGAATAAGGAAATATGGAGTAGAATTTTTTTCATGTTGAAGCTAGTAGACCTAAGATTGGAGCTCATTGAAGATTAATAGATCTATGAACCCGATGGATTCATGCCAACTAAATCAAGGGCTTGAAACATAGGGATAAATTTATTCATCAAGGCTAGCTAGCCATTAAAGTAAAAATATGCTTTATGGGAGATGTGTCAATCATGTACAAGAAACTATAGAAGCTCCCCAAAAATCCTCTTCCACCATTGAGAGATACTACACAACTATTCACACCTATGATCCAAGCAAGGTAATGTACATAGACCTATTCAAAAACATCAAGACCTATGAATAGACCAAGAAAAAGATTAACACATGTTATAAGTATAGGCAATATATTACAAGAAAGAATGTAATTTTATAGAGGTTGTGGTGGGTAAGAAATGGGAGAATATTTGTGATGAAGAACATGAGTTTTCATTCTTTGAATATGATACCAACAACATCTAATGACACCTTGAGAGAAAAAAAGAAGAATGCATCCCATCTACTAACACTAGTAGTGACTTAATTGAGGAGGTCCAAGTAGCTCATGAAACCTCCAACAAAGCATCATCTACCCTTTATATTCATATATTTTATTCCTAATCATCAAAATCCCCATGCACTTGTCTCATCTTCCTTCAAAAATTGAGAGCCTAGGGGCACAAATTGTATTTTTTTAAAATAATGTAATAAAACCAATAGAGATATATGGAGAGGTTTTAGAAAAAAATTAGACAACACCTTCCATTTGAATCATATCCAATACGATAAGTTACTCCCTCTCTCTCTTTGATAGTTATAATAATGGAATATATCACCCAAACAACACACACTTCCTAGATAAGGATCAAAGAAATTAAGTTACATGGAGGAGAGATAGAGGAAGAGATTGATCATAGCCCATATATCCAATTCAAAAGAATCATACGCTAAGACACCACCACCACCTTGGAAAGGAATCATAGAGTAGTCAATTCCATCTAATACACCAATGCAAGTAAGTGTGCATGACCCTCCATCTCTTGTTCCTTTTTTTACCATGCTATCTATTGATACACTTCTCACTCTACCAATTATATTAGTACAACCCCCATCCCTATCACTATAATCACTAAGGAAAATTATTTCAATAACAGATATTTTGATTCCCATTTCCTCATTCATTTCCCAACCCATGCAAAAAAAAAAATTCCTACCACTTCACTAAAAAATTTCTCAAGTAAATTATCCATGCATACCACTTCTCTACTAACATCCCTAGTCTCTTATGTCACTTTTCCACTACCCTTATACCTAATAGTGCTTGGGGATCCCAACCACCCCATTATTTTTACAAACACTATTTTAGCAATTGACCATGGCTGACATTCAAACATCTAGGATGGCTCCAACACTACATATGAGCCAATAATTTTCACATTCTACTTCCCCACTATTCCCTCTACCATATTTGTAACAAGATCCAACTTGTACACCTAGCCTTTGACCCTTCTCACCATTCACTATGATTATCCAATCTCCCCAACCTTTCAAATTTTTCATGGCATCAACCTAGCAAATGGTAATTTTACCATATGTTTTTTCTTATGGTTTCAAATTCATAGGAGGTTTTTTCTTAGGGATGTAGAGCTAACAAAAAGAGAAAACTCAAATATCTCTAAGCCTTGGATATATTATAAGACTAAAATAGCTATAAATCTTGAACAAAGAGCTCAAGCTTTAGTAATAACTGAACAGGTTCAATTTGAGAGTGAGAATACTAAAATCAAATAATTGAGAAGGTAAAAGAGAAATAAAAAAGGAGAATTATTGAAGCAACCAAGCTACATAAGAGAGTGACTTCATTATTGGCTTAAAAAAATAATGAAGGTAGTTGCTTTCAAGGAGTTGGATTCAAATAATTGTGAGAATACATACATAGTGATAGAAATTTAGCATGCTATATTCCCTTGATTTAATAATTATATATCCTATTAGATGAGGATATCATATATGGATGTGGAACTTAGCTTAGTATTTAAATTCATAGAATTTTCACAAAATATTAGTGCATAGGTTAAATATAAATTCAAGAAGGTCCTAGAATCGCTATCTCCCAAGATCACCAAAGCTCAATTTTTAATGCACAAGCTCTATAGCCCACCTAATGACAATATAGCCACTACTAGGATAAACAATATAAGTACTGTGACTATAAAGGTGAATCCAGTCCTTAGCAAAGATAAATCCACCGAAAAGTGTAGGGTGCTACTATCCATCCTAGAGTAATCTATATAGGATATGAGTGTGCATATTATTTGATTGTACAATAGGGAATTTTGTCCCCATTTGATGAAAATGGAAGGGTATTACAAGAAGATGAATTTAGAATATTGCTTGGCCATAAGAAATAAAATTCGGTATCCTTTTGGTGCTACTTCTAAATCTCTAGCATTGTAGAAGTTGAGGAAACTTTTTATCTGTTAGTGCAACTTGAGGTGGAGGTAAAGGTCATAGGTGAAGACTTAAGAAACATATCCTAAAATTAAACCTTTCAACTAGACAAGGCCTTATATTCCTTCTGAAAAAAGATCTTAACCAATCCCTAAAAAGGTTGTGAGTTTTTTAATGCTTCACACTAATTTTAAAACTTCATTTTTGTTTTTTTGATCCATGCCTATTATCTTTGAATTTGTGTTTATCATTGCAAGAAATGAACCCATGAGAGGTTACTAAAATTGTATAGTGTTTTATGTCCATGATCAATTTAGGACACTTAAATTGTCCTTCACTGGAGATTTTGTTTTGTACTCCTCATGAAACACCAACATCTCATCAATCATTTTTTTTTGTTTTGGTGTTCTTGCACTTGATTCAATGAGGTTGATTTTTTTTCACGTGTTCTTATCAATAGTTTGCACACAACAAAAAAAAACTTCATAAAAATTCCATAATTCCCAAGATCAATAGTTTTCACATTATATTAACATTTTTAGTTTGACTACTCAATATTGATGTGTCATTGGCTAATGCATCCATTCTCCTAACATATATGCAACTAAAAGGTAGAATTAGCACATGAATAGGACACATGGCACCTCTATGCATCCCTAAAATATTATTAGTTGAGAAATTTCATATCAATGTATCATTGGTCAAAGTAATCTAAGTTGGCACTTTTGGTGGGTTCTCTTTTATCCTCCATATATTTTATGCGCTAATGAAAATTAATCTGACCAATTTACTCATAAGACATGAAAATATTTTACACCTTCAAATTATTATGAAAATAACAATGCAATCGTTTTGTGCCATTAGTGGGAGAATTAAAAAGGTTATCTAATTTTTAGTAGTCATTTACATGCCATTTAATTTTTCATGAAGGATTTACATCTAGTGGTCATCACATTCTAAAAGAAAAACTAGTCATTTCAAAGAAAAATAGTGTGTCATTGGTCCAACTTGTACTCTATTTTGAGAAATCCTTGCATATGAAACATTCAAAAATGAAACAAATAAAAAGGGGGATATCATGTTCCAGGGTGAAAGTTCAAAGATGTGTCACACTTTTACAAAGGAAATAACTAGCATTGGTCTAAATTTTAAACTTGGATCACTAGAAAGTGACATATGTTTTGGATTTTAAAATATTTTTATTAAGGTAAAGTTGGTTTTGATGGGACCATAAACCTAGTAAAAATATATGGAACTAAATTTAGGACCAATATAAAAAGTTCCCAAATGAGACAAATCCAAAACAAATGCAACTAAACTACCAAAACAAAACAAACACAAGTAGAACCAATTTGCTAGGTATGAAATAGAACTTGATGATCTAGCCTAAACACTATCAAACCCTTCCCTATCCAACCTCACATCCTTAAATTTCATGTGAAATTAGGATATTAATTTAGGAATACCTTTATTTAAAATTTAAATAATTATCTATGAAATTCTATCAACTAAATCCTCAAACCTAGGAGAAGAAGGTGGAGATACCCCCTCAGAGGGCCCATATGGGTGTACACTAATAGAGGAATGTTGAGTGGGATATGTTGATTGAAAAACAACTATCTCAAGAGAAAACATATTTTTCATAGAAGCTAAAGGAATAATAGGAGGAGAAAAAATTGGAGGCTAAGAAACATAAAATGAGTAGAGTGGGACTCAATATAGAAGCCAAAAGAGTCACAATAGCTCAAATAACTATCACCAATCCACCCCCACAAGTAACCCTCTCAAGAACATGATCCAAAGTGGGATTATGAGGAGAAGACTCATCATCATCAAAAGCATTGATAATCAAGTGATCATTGTGTGTATTCCTCCACCATGTAGCTACATAATCGCACCAAGAGAGTTAATAGTCTGAAGCCAATTTGATGATGATAAAAAATCACCTACAATTGAAGGATAGGTAATCAATTAGTTGAGTCCACATCCTATCCTCCATCATCAAAATAATGTCCCTATGAAGAGACTTGGAGATATTGATGTCCAATAAAATACAAGAAAACATTGAGTGACACATAAAGGAAGTAGAAGAATCAACCTTCATAAAGAAACTAATTGTATTTCCAATGGCCTCGTAGTAGGATTCTTCCCAAAATTAGATGGGTTTATTCAATAGCCAAACCCAATTTATTTGATATTGATAGGTTAAAATAGGGGTTTGAACGAGATGAACCAAAAATTTACTAGGAGAGAGTGCTCTCCTCGCATATAATTAAGCCTTTGAACAAGCACCAAATCCTTGTCCTTTAAAGAGTCAAAAGACGCAATGAAGAATTCTCTAGCACAAGGATATAGCTCAAATTTTCCACCAATAAGAGGCTTCCAAGAAACTAGAAAGCATTTGTGTGAGTCAAGAAGAGAAGGCCATAAGTTATCGAATTTAAGAACTAAGGCCCAACAAAGATAAAATTATTCATTTTCTATCACATATTATCCACAAACCATGATAAGAGAGGATTGAAAATAGGGGATATGATGTGCTTTTTCTCACAATGGTGGTCAAGCAAGAACCCTTAAACTAGAAATGATCATATAAGAACCATGACCAAACCCAAAGGCACAACATTGAACATGAACAAGAGCCACTACATAATCTATAGGGATCCGTCCAAACATGCAACCATCACTTAGAGGTGTAATTCCATCACAACCATCACTACAACCAAAGGAGGCACCATTTAGAAGTGAAAATATAGTTGCAACTACAATATGTAGGCACACAACATGTATTTTCTCAAAAAACCTAGGTAATATGTGAAATGAAACCCTTGCTAAGGAGGACATGACAACAACATCTAGACCCTCACCAACAATCACAACCCTAGAGAGCATCATTTTTTTGTATTTGAGTCTAGTTTTTTAGACAAAGTGGGCAAGAGAGCAAATGAAACCATTCCTTTCCTCAATATTTAATTAAATTTTGAAATGTTGTAAACTAATTAAATGTATATTTTTAATATATTTTATGTTTGTATTTTTTAGAAAATTTTTAAAAATATTTGAATGCAGTTTTTTTGTAAAATTGACACTATAATCTAGTTGCTAATAAAATGTTGAAAATGAGGTTAAGTTTGACATTCCTCTTTATATAGTATTTTTTTCCTTCAAATTTTCCTAAGTATTTGTAGTTATATCTTGAAACTTTAGTGCATGAATTAATTTTTCCCCCATTTTGATAAATATATTTTTTAAATAATTCTTAAATTTTATGTGTATTGAAAACACAATTGTTTCAATAATACATCAATTTTTATATTAACTATTTTTTTTATACAGCAGGAATCAGGTAGCCCCCTATAAATTGCAGTGCGCTTGGTAAACTTTTTTCATGTGACCGGTGATGCTGACATGACACGCCCTCTAGTACCACTAGTTTGGGGGGAGACTAGACCTCGTGACCTCTTTCCTGCAACAGGATGCTTTAGCCAATCAAGCTAGGCCCCCCACCCCCAATTTTTATATTAACTATTGATCTAAAATAAAAAATAAATTATATCTTGATATAGAATCTCTTTTCTAGTGCGTCATATTTTTAATTTTTAAAAAATACTATTTTTTTAACAAGACAACCAACCTTATATTTTGGTGCTAATGACCTGCTTTTACTAAATATAAATGATAATTAAACTATTAAAAAATATAATTTTGAAAACTACACTTATAGACCTACAAAAGGATATTTTTAGACTTAAAAATATGTTATTTGTATGAGTGGGATTTGTGAAAGTATTAGTTTTTTTTTTTGATAAATTGGCCCCAAAGCAATGCTACATATGTATTTAGTGGAAACTTCTAGTTGATAAATTGTGGTTCAAATCTAATTTAGTTAGAATGAATCCAACTAAATCATATATTTGACCAAAATTGACTTTTAATTAGAAATTTTAAAATTTATTTATGTTGATAAATTGGCCTAAAGTGTGACACTTTGAACTTTCATGTGTTGAACTTCCAAAATCATGATCATTGATTTTTAAGAATATTCTCAAGAGATTACTCATTTCAAATTTCAAATTTTATCAAGTCATATTTATGTGGTGGTGGTGCATGTAAAAGAATGAAAACTCCTCTTTTCTTGCATAGTGGTCTTGCTTGTCTCTTGGTTTTTTCGGCACTTGTTTTCTATAAGAGATTTATGCTCATTTTCTCATAGAAGGTACTAGGTATGCTCATGTTATGTGATCTATCTATAAATATATTTTTTCTAAAGTATTTGTTAATTATAGTGGCCTTCATATGTTCATATTTGTTTCAATAATCTAGAAATATGTAACGATGGACCACCGTATGATTAATATATTAAGTCATGATCATTTGGTGCCTCTTGTTTTTGTTCATTTGGTAGCATTTTATGTATTTGTGGATGCTAAAAGTATAGTTCCTTTTAACTATTATTGTGCAATGTATGTGATTAATGAATGCTAAACTTCATGTGATGGATAGTCTTCGGTTTTTCATTTAGATTATCTTTAATTGTAAGATTCTTTCTAGTTTCATTCTACCTTTTACCTATAAATTGTTTTGAAAGAACTCATTGAAAATATCACAAAGAGCTCCAGCTTCTAAAATCTTGGAGGTCATTATGTAAACCACATTCTACATTTATAGGCTTCCCATATATATTGTGAATCTATACAATGTAAATTTAAATATCAAAACTAAGTAAATAAGTTCAAGAAAAATTATAAATAAATTAATTTTAATTCTTAATGAAATTATTTAAAACCATTCAAATTGTTTAATTATTCTAAATTTATATTTTGCTCTAACTAAATTTATAACAATTAATGTAGACTAGATTGCATATGTCCATACATTAATTTATTAACTAGTTTAGATATCTTAAATTTTATTTACTTAAAACTCATTTCATTTTCCTAGAACAAATTTTTTATTATGTGTGTGTATGAGAATTATTTTATTTTATTTACTTGTTTTAGTTTTCTTATAATAGATAAAAACTAGGTTTTTAAAGGATCTAAGTATTTATACAAACAACAATATAGGTTGCAGGCTCAACAAAATAAACCAAACTTGAAGGGCACAAAATTCAAAACAACCTATATCACAAGATCCCATCAAGAAACTAGGCCTCTATAATCCAAGCCTCCATGAACCTTGAAAAAAACCTAGCAATCTTCACCCACTTAGCAAGGTAACAGTAGCTAAAGAAAATTTAGGAAGATCTTTCTTCCTTATTTGAAAAATAGTCCAAAAAAGAACATTAGCCTCAACCTTAGAGCTATGAGATACAAAAGGAGAGAGTTCCTTTATCTCCCCACTACAATGTCTCACTTGAATAGGAGAAGCCTAAAAATTACTGATAAAGGAGAAAGAAACTAGAATGGAAATATTAGAAGTCTTTACCAATAGAAAATTAGAACCATTAGGTTGAAACCAACAAGAGAAGGAACTAAATAAGTAAGATCAACCATCCCATGGGAAGTGAGTGCATCAACAACAAGCTCAATAGTGGATGGTAAAATAGGAGAAATAGAGATAGTAAAGTGACAAGGAAGAATGTTACTCTAGTAGAACATACCCATTGTTCTACCCAATATTTTTTACTATGTTTTAATTTCAAGTGAATAAACTATGTTGTAAACACTTAGCAATAAAATTTTTCTTTTCAAATATAGAAATAATATGCACAATTGAACTAAAAATATTTTCCAAACTTTCCTTTTGTATTACAACGAAATATTACAATCTTTCCAAAGTAATGATTTCATATTACATAATCTCAAGATAACATTTCACATTTACAATATTCCATAGAAATGGATACAAGAATGCATACATTGCTCCTCTAAGCTTTACTGGCAATAGATATACAAATGGTCCAGGAAGTCCCCCTCAAATCTTGGTTGCCAACTGGTGAGGAGAAGCATCATTCAAGGACTTTTTCGCCAACCACAGACTTACTACGATCCCCCACACATCTACCAAACTGGTAAGATGGCCCTACCCTGGATGATGAAGAGATTGGTTTGGTAATCTCATAATACTCTCCTTCCTAAGCTTGTTGTTTTGTCTTACATAACTAGAACTTCCATACAGTAGCTACAACCTACATGTATGACAATCCTGGACTAGCATCCATAATTGGATCATAGTGATTTGATAGAGTAAACAATGGAAACTTACACTACTTTGGCCAAAGAATTCATCACCCAATTACTTTGAGTGAGAGTCATCTATTCACACACCTTCCTAGCTCAATTTTCTATAACCATTCATATACTATGCATAGGCTATCCCCTTCATTGGATTATCCTAACCCTAGGAATAACCTATTATCATTTCATGTTTACCATGAAATTTCTACTAAAGTAACTCAAACAAATTCATAATCTAACCCACTTTATAATCCAATTTTCACAAACAACTTCATAATCCAAACTTCACAAATAACTTCTCAATTACATAATAGCTATATAAGCTTTCCTTAATATAGTATATTAGTAAATACACAAACATTCTTTCCTATATATAATTCCTAACTAACCCAACATATAAAATCAAACAATCTTTTCAACATAAAATATATAATGGAGTAGAAAAATAGCATGCCTATAATTAGAAAGCTCCAATTGACAATTCTGGATTCCTAGCCCAGCCTTCTCAAATCAACTTGCAACTCCTTCCCTTGAAAAATTATCTCTATGCAAATACTCAATCCTCACCAAATTCTCTCTCAAAAAACTCAAGTAAAAAATGTAGTAGGATAACTCTTAGAAAAATCAGAAAACAAGAATGCAAATATGTGTCCCCTAAGATGGAGAAATCCCCTCTATTTATACAAAAACTTGGGTACTCCATGGCTACAAACATACTCACATTCTTGCCACTTCTCATGCTTAAGGATCGACTTAGCTACATAAATAAAAGGTGGTAGATTCAAAAATAGTGACTCTTTTCAAACACTTAGCCAACTGCCCTCTCTACTTGACAATAGGGTTATTTACTCAAAAATGCAAGGTTAATGTAATGCCCCCTTTTCAGTTTGATCTTGTTTATTGACGGTTTAGCCTATCACTGGCCCTCATAGGCTAACTTAGATGGTTAGAGGGTCCCTTTTTGGAAGACATCAATGTGTTTTCTCCTTCAGAGCTCAATGTGGGTTCAGGTTTGGCCTTCATTAGACTTAGTTCTTCATACTTGCTATTTATAGTAAGTCACCATTTCAGGGAGTCAAGGTTACTATATTTAGTAAGGCACCTGGATAGGTCTCAGATGCAGTGTTGACCTCTTAATCAGTTGGATGGGAAAAATATTAAATGTTTAATGAGTAATTATCATTAAAGGTACTTTAATGATAATTAAATAATATAAAGTTAAATTATAAAGTCAAAAAGTGTACTTTATTTTCGATGAGGCCATGATCCTCAATTAAAATCACTTAAAGTACATTTTTATATTATTATTTTGGGCACCCAAGTTTGGAGAGATATTATAAAGTTTTTATTAAAAACCTAAAAGTGGATTTCAAAAGAAATTAAAATGCAATTAAGAGGTCAACCTCTTTGAGGAGATTATAAAAAGGAATCAAGAGAAATTTATTTCATTATGATTGAAGATTAAAAAATTGTGTTTGGAGTTCTTGCTTGGAGGAGGAACCAGCTAGGGTTTCTACCATTGTTGAGCCTTTGGGAACAAAAACTCTCATAGGTTGTGCAATTTTGAGTTTGTGAAAGACCAACTAAGATCATTACCTGAGTGTGGGCTTCATCCAGGAGTCCAATCTGTGCTTTTTTGAGAAGTTCTATTCAAGGTTTCAAGGGTTTCAAGGAATAAACATTTGCAGATTAGAAGCATAGTAAATTGCTACAGTACCTGTGAATAGTGTTGCTACAATAATGCTATAGTGTCGCGCTACAGTAATTGCTACAATAATGCGCTACAATGATTTGAACCAATATTGTGTTGAAGTTGGCAAGGGTTTCATATATCTACTGCTATAATCTAGGTTGTTATTAATATTTAATTTATTCAAGGGTTTATCCAAGCTGGACGTAGACTTATGCAGAGGTTTCAACCTTCAGTTAAGTTGTTGTGCACCTTTCAGACCATTGTGCATTCCCAAGTCTGAATCGTAGTTTTATTTAACTTGCTTTCGGTTTTTTGCTGATCAAAATTTTAGTAATTTATAAATTATGTATTGCTAAAGTAATTTTCTGAGCATAAACGTTGTAATCTTCCATTCAATATTGGTTTATTTGAAGTATGTTGAGACTATTGAATACATTTGAAAGGTGTCTTTATATCAGTCAAATAAAAAGGATTTGAGGAGCACATTGTTTATCAGATTTGGTGTAAGCATCTTATGTTGAATCTCTATAGGCTAGAATGTATTAGCTTGTATTTCATGTATGGTTGTAGCTTTGTTTGAGCATCAAAACTCAAGTAAAATAATTCTCTTCTCTCATTTAATGAGCTGCCATAAATATGTAGCTTTACATTTTCATGTATACCTTTGTATGGCATACCAGTGGGGTGAAATTAAGCAAAGCTTTGAAATCCATTTGTGCACTCATTATGTTGTTGTGAAAGTTATGCTTTATAACGTCATATGTTTGACAAAATGTCCTATCTGTCAAACTAAAAATAATCAAGAAAAATTGAAATAGAGATTGTCCCATTTGGAGTGGGGCATTACAATGGTATCATAGTGGTCTCCTGCCATCTTGTTGGGGTTTATTTTATAAAATCATTGAGCTCACATAGCTAATATTTGAGTGACCAACACTTGTTAGTTTCCAACCGATTTTAGTATGGGTTGGTATAGTATTGTAGGGAAATCTAGGGAAGAAATTGATTGGGATGCCATCAAGCTCAGGGAAAGTTATAAATGTGAAGCCCCTCAACTCCTTGAGGGATATTAGAGCATGCATAGTGATTTCAATGCACAGTACTCACTTAATGATTACTTGACTTTTGTTGTCACCTTGCACCCATAAAATATTGGATTGGTAGAGTATTTCAAGAAGATGTATAAGGAAAAATATAAAGAATTTTTGGTTGTTGATGACACTGTAGATAAAAATGACAACAATTCTAAATTTTGTAATAGTAGCCAAACTATTGAGAATAATCATGATGTAGATGTGATGGAAAATGAAGAAAATGTTGTGGAAGGATCTACCAATGTTGGCACACAAGTTGGTAGCTTCAAAGATGAGGAATGTGCAGAGAATACAAGCTCTAACCATTATGATTTTCATGACAGTAGTGAGGTTCCTTTGCATTAGCATGAGACAACAACCATTTCACATGTGGGTGATGGTTCTATGGATTCGTCAGTGGAAAATACTCAAGGTTTGGGTATTGTTGATGAATTTTTGTTGGATAGTGTGCCTCAAATTAACTTGACTTGATCAACTTCATTGTATCTTTATTATCTTTGTTTGAAGTGTATTTCTCAGTTGTTTGTATCAGTGTAACCCAGAGATGTTACACCGATGGAGAGTTCTATCGCCATGTCAACCTCATTGAACAGTTTGGTGTAGCCTCATTGAAGTTATGCCGACAAGTCTCATATTGGTGTAACTTGGCATAGTAGAGAAATATTTATATTCCTCACCAATGAAGGAAGTCATCCTGATGAGTTTTCTATCGGTGTGACTTAGACTATCGAAATTATTTCTATATTCTTCACCGATGTAGGAAGTCATCCTGATGAGCTTTATATCAGTGGTCTTATCCCAATGAGGTTCATATCGGTGTAACCTAGCAAGTCAGAAGAATGTGGAAATGCTAGGCCAATGGAGGGAACTATGTCGATGAGTTTCATATCGGTGGAGCTATGTCGATGGATGTATTGAGGCCGCGGATGTTTGAATGGTTCAACAGTCAAAAGGATAACTCATGGAAATGTAAAGTCATTAGGCTTTTGTATTTAAACTATTGATCATTTCTATCATGCACAAATATTGGATAATGTAATCTCACAAATTCGAATGGAAAACGATTGGACTTCCTCGATAGTTGAACAAACTGAACTTCTTGGATAGAGATCGTTGGATTTTTTTGAAGATAAAAAAAAGGGAACTTTATGACAACAGTTATGCGAAGATCAATTGGATGAATAAAAAAAATATTTGGTCAGTAAGTGTTGTATGTAGAAATTCATTGTAACAGTGTTGTATTGACTGTAATCTATGTAAGAATTATGAGATGGGTTTGATTGTAAATGTTGTTGTGTAAAATATGAGAACAAATACCTAGATGAGGGTCTATAAGTTGTATGTAATTCTCTAATTACGATAATACAAAGAGATCTTCTTTTGGTGGTGGGTTTTTCTCCCGAAAGGGTTTTCCCACGTAAAATTTGGTGTTCTTCTTCGTTGTGTAATTTGTCTATTATGTTCTATCCATTTAAGTGCATCTTAATGTTCTATAATTTAGGAATTACAAGACACTCTTGCATTGTTTTCCCCTCTGAATTGACATTAGGAAAGTGATTTCTACACTAAGTTTTCCTTACAATTGGTATCAGAGCCTAGCTAGTTATGTTATCCTTATGGGTAGGGTTGGTTTTTTGTGTCAATTCTGAAGTGGGAATTTTGTAGAAACATGGTAATCTCGATTGCAGATTAAGATGGAAAGCACATCAGGAAAGATTCAAATTGAGAAATTTAATGGCAGCAATTTTGAGTTGTGGAAACTCAAAATGGAGGACCTGTTAGTGGATCGTGATCTTTGGCTTGCTGTGTCTAGAATGAAACCTTCAGGCATGAAGCAAGAATATTGAGACCTCGTAGATAGAAAAGAAAAAGGGTTGATTAGAATCTGTTTGGCAGACTTTGTTCTCTTGAACGTTCATGAAGAGAAATATGCATCTTCTTTGTGGAAGAAGCTTGGAGACATTTATCAAGGCAAGTCCTTGGTGAATAAGTTGTTCTTAAGGAAGAAGTTGTACTCTTTGAAGATGGAGGAAGGGGTGTTTGTGGCTAATCACCTGAATACTTTTAACACGCTTATTGCTTAGTTAACATCTGTGAGTGTGAAAATTGATGATGAAGATCGTTGTATGCTCTTGTTGTGTTCTTTTCTCGATTCTTGGGATCATTTAGTGATGAAAATTGGGAGCACAACAACCAATTTCAAGATGGAAGATGTGGTTGTTTCTTTGCTATCAGAAGAAATGAGAAGGAAATCTTCTAAGATGGCAAATGAGGCTCTTGTTGTTCGTGGAAGATCAAAAGAAAGAGGAAAGAAGAAGGAGAAGAAGTCCAAATTGAAATCAGAAGGGAGATCAAACCCTCCTAGCAAGAAGTCCAAGGTGAAATGTTGGAATTGTGGGCAACCTAGTCATGTCTGAAAGGATTGCAAAGAGGAGAAAAAGAAGAAGAAGAAGAAGAAGAAATCTTCCGATAATGATTCTTCTCATAGTGAAGCAGATGCCTTTATTGCTGCCTTGGTGACTCAGACATCAGATGATGTCTGGATGATTGATTCTAGAGCATCTTTCCACATGACATCTCATAGAGACTAGTTCACAAAGTATGAAAAATACGATGGTGGAAAGGTGTATTTAGCAAGTGATTCATCTCTGGAAATTTTTGGATGTGGAAGAGTTAGAATTCAGTTTCCTGATCGAAGAATTAAGGGAATTGATGGCATAAGGCATATACCAGGTTTGGGTCAGAATTTACTTTCTGTAAGCAAACTGAATGGTGTTGGAGTGTAAGTCTCATTCTCAAGCAATGGCTGCAAAATGACTAGAGGCTCGATGGTGTTGGCTAGGGGTGCTTGATTTGGTACTCTATACAAGCTGGACACACTTTTTTTTCAATGTAAGTGTCTCTGCAAAGTCACAAAAGGTTGTTTGTGTAGCAGAGACTGAAGTTCCTATAGGGGAAAATTCTTTGGAAATTAAATGTCTTGCAGAGAAGACTATGCTCTAGCATCAAAGGCTCGGTCATATTGGTGAGAAAGGGTTAAAAGCCTTGAAAAATAAAAACCTAGTTGAGGGGCTTGAAGATTGTAGCCTAGAATTTGAATTTTGTGAACATTGTATATATGGAAAACATCATCGTGTTTCATTTTATTCTAGTCCTCATAAATCTTCTAGTGTTCTGGATTATATTCACTCTAATGTTTTTGGTCCATTTGACGTTCCTTCTTTGTCTAAATCAAGATATTATGTATCGTTCATTAATGATTATTCAAGAAGGGCATTTATTGACTTTTTGAAAATTAAATCAAAAGTGTTCAGTCAGTTTAAAGAATTTAAAAATCTTGTTGAAAATCAGACTGGTAGAAAAATTAAATGCTTGACAAATAACAGTGGTGAATATTGCAATGCAGACTTTGACAAATATTGTGCAAACCATGGAATTAAAAGGAACAATACTACGCCTTATACTCCACAAAAAAATGGAGTTACTAAAAGGTTGAATCAATCTTTGATGGAGAAAGCAAGAAGCATGTTAAGTAGTGCTAGTCTGGAACAAAAATTCTGGGCTAAGGCGGTTGCTACAGCTTGTTATTTGTTAAATCATTCTCCTACTTCAGCATTGGTTGACAAGATTCCTTTGGAAGCATGGTCAGGTAAAAAACACTCTTTGAGACATCTTTGTGTCTTTGGTTATGAGGCATACTCTCATGTTCCTGCAGTAAAGAGATCTAAATTGGATAACAAGGCAGTAAAATGTATCTTTATTGGATTTGGAGTATGTGTTAAAGGGTACAAGCTTTGGAATCTTGTGATAGAAAAGGTGATTTACAACAGGAATGTAATATTCAGGGAGCTGAAACCTTCAGTTATTAATCTTTAGCTGGAAAAGACAGAAGGGAAAAAAGAAAGAAATGAAGTTAGTTTTCCTCTAACCCCTGAAAAAGAGGAACAATGAGTACAAAGTGTAGATGATTTAAATGAGAGTTCGAGCAACTATGAAGGCTATGATCAAGAGGAAGAGCCTTCACCTCAACCTCAACTAGTGAGGAGATCTACACATGAAAGGAGATAACCAGATAGGTATGGTTTTTCAGTACTTGATAGAAGTTGTGCCTGTGCTTTACTTACTAATAGTGATGAACCTAGGACTGTGAAAGAGGCTATTAATATGCCTGATTCAAATTCTTGGTTGGAAGCCATGAATGATGAAATGGAACTTGGGATCTAGTGCCCTTTCCTAAAGGTAGAAATCCTATGGGATGCAAGTGGGTGTTTAAAAAGAAATATGGTCCAGATGGTAGTGCTGAAAAGTATAAGGCAAGATTGGTTGCAAAGGGTTATTCCCAAAAGGAAGGGATTGATTATAAAAAATATTTTCTCCTGTAGCTAAGCTAACGTCCATCATATTTCTGTTGTCACTTGCAATAGCACATGACTTTGAAGTTGAGAAGATGGATGTGAAGACAACATTTCTTCATGGGGATCTTGAAGAAGAAATTTATGTCCCAGCCGGAGCATTTTGTGGAAAAAGGTAAAGAACATTTGTATGTAAACTTAAAAATTCTCTATGCTTTGAAGCAATCACCCAAAATGTGGTATCAAAAATTTGATACATATATTTTATCCTTGGGATTTGTGAGGTCTAAATCTGATCATTGTGTTTATTATAAAGTTGAAGGTGATTAGATTCTTATTATTGCTTTATATGTTGATGATATGTTGTGGGTATGATCTCAGATTTAAAATCTCAGTTGTCCTTGAAGTTTAAAATGAAAGATTTAGGGGTAGCCAAATATATTCTCGAAATGGAAATCAAAAGGGAAAGATTTAGTAGAAAGCTTCGGCTCAGCCAAAGCAAGTATATTACCAATGTTCTTGATAGGTTCAATATGTATGATTGTAAACAACTAGTTGTTCCAGTCTTACATGGAACAAAACTATCTGTTGGAGATTTTCTAGAATCTTCATATGAAATTGAGGATATGAAGAAAGTACCTTATGCAAGTGTTGTAGGAATTTTAATGTATGCGATGGTTTGTACAAGACCAGACATTGCCCAAGCAGTGGGAGTACTAAGTAGATTTATGTCAAATCTTGGAAGGCCACATTGGGATGCAGTGAAAAGGTTGTTTAGATATCTAAAGGGAACTTCAAAATTTTCTTTGTGTTATCATGTTAAATCAGTTGGTTCATAGAGGACTCTCTGCATTCGTGGGTATGTGGATTCTGATTGGGCAGGGGACATTGACAACAGAAGATCCACCAGTGGATATGTATTCATATTGAATGGTGGTGCTATTAGTTGGATGAGTAAGCGGCAAGATGTAGTTGCTTTGTCTACTACAGAGCCAGAGTACATGGCAGCAACTCGTGCTTGTCAAGAGGTTGTTTGGATTAAGCGTTTGTGTTCAGATGTTGGGTTTAATGTAGGTAAAATTACAATTTGTTGTGACAATCAGAGTGCAATTTGTTTAGCAAAAAATCCTACTTTCCATGCTAGGACAAAACACATTGATGTGCACTATCATTTTGTTCATGACCTGGTGGAAGATGGAAAGGTAAATCTGGAAAAGGTACACTCTGGAAAATGTTGTAGATGCGTTGACAAAACCTGTGAGCACAACTAAGTTCAAATGGTGTACAGATTCAATGGGTCTTAGAACCCATGGTTCTTAGTGATGTCTAAAAGTGATTGGCAATCCAGTGAATTCCTTGTCAAGTGGGAGTTTGTTGGATAGTGTGCCTCAAATTCACTTGACTTGATCAACTTCATTGTATCTTTATGATCTCTATTCGAAGTGTATTTCTCAGTTGTTCATATTGATGTAACCCAGAGATGTTACACCGATGGAGAGTTCTATTGCCATGTCAACCTCATTGAACAGTTCGGTGTAGCCTGACTGAAGTTATGCTAACGAGTCTCATATCGGTGTAACTTGGCATATCAGAGAAATATTTATATTCCTCACCGATGAAGGAAGTCATCTTGATGATTTTTCTATCAGTGTGGCTTAGACTGTCAAAATGATTTCTATATTCTTCGCCAATGTAGGAAGTCATCTCGATGAGTTTTGTATCGGTGGTGTTATCCCGATGAGGGTCATATCGATGTAACCTAGCAAGTCAGAAGAACATGGAAATGCTAGGCTGATGGAGGGAGCTATGCCGATGAGTTTCATATCAGTGGAGCTATGTTGATGGATGTATTGAGGCCGCAGATGTTTGAATGGGTCAACAGTCAAAAGGATAACTCGTGGACACGTAAAGTCATTGGGATTTTAGATTTAAACTATTGATCATTTCTATCATGCACGAATGTGATATAATGTAATCCCACAAATTTGAATGGAAAACGATTGGACTTCCTTGACGGTTGAATGAACTGAACTTCTTGGAGAGAGATCGTTGGAGATCATTGGAGTTTGTTTAAGATAAAAAAAAGGAACTTTATGACAATAGTTATGCAAAGATCAATTGGATGAATAAAAAAAAAATTGGTCAGTAAGTGTTGTATGTAGAAACACATTGTAATAGTGTTGTATTGACTATAATCTGTGTAAGAATTATGAGATTGGTCTGATTGTAAATGTTGCTATGTAAAATCTGAGAATGAATACCTGGATGAGGGTCTATAAGTTGTATGTAATTCTCTAATTACGATAATACAAAGAGATCTTCTTTTTGTGGTGGGTTTTTCTCTCGAAGGGATTTTCCCACGTAAAATTTGGTGTTCTTTTCCATTGTGTAATTTGTCTATTATGTTCTATCCATTTAAGTGCATCTTAATGTTATGTAATTTAGGAATTAAAAGAAACTCTTGCATTGTTTTCCCTTTTGAATTGACATTAGGAAAGCAATTTTTGCACTAAGTTTTCCTTACAATTGTGTGAGGAGGTTGTTCGGAGGACGGGGACACAAGCTTCAAAAAATTAGCAAGTTGTTTCATATGATCATGAGGTTGGAAACACCTCTACAAAGTTTGCACCTGATTCCAATCTATCCCCATTGGAATTATCTACTAGTGCACAGAGTGGATCTTCATTCAGATTCAGGGGATCAGTTGACCGACAACGATGCATGGCTATGCTTGACACTAGAGCCACACATAATTTTATTGACAAGGGTTTTGTCAGCAGGTGTAGACTCTAGACAGAGGACTTTGTTGGATTTTGGATTTGTGTGGCAGATGGGTATACCCTCACTTTCACTAGGAGGATTTGTAGTCTATCTTATGCTGAATGACTATGAGTTACAGACTGAATTTTACGTAGTCAACATGGGTGAGATAGATATAGTGTTGGGTATGTGATGGCTCCAGGATATTCGAGAGTTCACCCTCAACTTGCCTAAGGTGGAGATGAGTTTTGAGTTACAGGGTAGGAGGTATGTGTTGAGGGGGATGACAGATGATAGTTTGCGCTCTATCTCTCTCATTAGTGAGGAGAGCGAGAGAGTAGAGGTGGAGTCTATGTAGAAGATTGAGCATGATCTTATCCAGTACTCCAGGGGTGCAGAGGTTGTTGATTGGGATCAGCTTGGACGAATGGTTCAGTTTGTGACCAACCCTTTGTTTGAGGTGAATGCTACATTGTCATATGACAATCCACTCTTTGAGATAGATGTTGATCACTCTCTTGACCCTATTCCTGAGATGTGCATTGATCGTAGTGTTTGGGATCCTTCCAGTGCATCAAGATTCTAGATGGGGCTCCCAAAGGAGTTTTTCTGAGGTGTACATAGTGAGGAGTGTGTACAATTTTACATTTGATCCTTATGTACATTATCTATTTCATATGCACAGTTTAGTGGCGCATGTGCTAGACAGTGTGTATGACAACTTGCCTTGCACAGATTTTGGGAGAAAACTTTGTTAGTGTTCAAAGTTGCTTCCATTTGAGGTTATCACTCCTGCGACACCTATTTTTGGGATTGATTTAGTTCTGTAGGTGTTGTCAGTTATACTGGTGTTGGTGTTACGGGACCTAATTGGTGATATCAAGGACATTTCACAGTTCTACCCTTGGGATCTGGGTGGACTGTTGTTTTACTTTGCTCCTGAGATTTCTTGGGGACAAGAAATTTTAGGGAGGGTAGACTGTAATGTCCCCTTTTCAGTATGATCTTGTTTATTGACAGTTTAGCCTATCATTGGCCCTCGTAGGCTAATTCAGATGGTTAGAGGGTCCCTTTTTGGCAGACATCAGTGTGTTTTCTCCTTTAGAGCTCAATGTGGGTTCAGGTTTGTCCTTTGTTAGACTTAGTTCTTCATACTTACTATTTATAGTAAGTCACCATTTTAGGGAGTCAGGGTTACTATATTTAGTAAGACACCTGGATAGGTCTCAGATGTAGTGTTGACCTCTTAATCAGTTGGATGGGAAAAATATTAAATGTTTAATGAGTAATTATCATTAAAGGTACTTTAATGATAATTAAATAATATAAGGTTAAATTATAAAGTAAAAAAGTGTTCTATATTTTCGATGAGGCCATGACCCTCAATTAAAATCACTTAAAGTACATTTTTATATTATTATTTTGGGTGCCTGAGTTTGGAGAGATATTATAAAGTTTTTATTAAAAACCTAAAAGTGGATTTCAAAAGAAATTAAAATGAAATTAAGAGGTTGACCTCTTTGAGGAGATTATAAAAAGGCATCAAGAGGAATTTATTTCATTATGATTGAAGATTAAAAACTTGTGTGTTTGGAGTTCTTGCTTGGAGGAGGAACCAACTAGGGTTTCTACCATTGTTGAGCCTTTGGGAATGAAAACTCTCATAGCTTGTGCAATTTTGAGGCTGTGAAAGACCAGCTGAGATTATTTCCTGAGTGTGGGCTTCATCTAGGAGTCCAATTTGTGCATATTTGAGAAGTTCTATTCAAGGTTTCAAGGGTTTCAAGAAATAAACATTTGCAAATTAGAAGCATAGTAAACTGCTATAGTACTCATGAATAGTGCTGCTACAGTAATGCTATAGTGTCGCGCTACAATAATTGCTACAGAACTACGCTACAATGATTTGAACCAATATTGTGTTGAAGTTGGCAAGGGTTTCATATATCTACTGCTATAATCTGGGTTGCTATTAATATTTAATTTATTCAAGGGTTTATCCAAGCTGGACATAGATTTATGCAGAGGTTTCAACCTTCAGTTAAGTTGTTGTGCACCTTTCAGACCATCATGCATTTCTAGGTCTGAATCATATTTGTATTTAACTTGCTTTTGGTTTATTGTTGATCAAAATTTCAGTAATCTATAAATTCTATATTGCTGAAGTAATTTTCTAAGCATAAACATTGTAATCTATCATTCAATATTGGCTTATTTGAAGTATGTTGAGATTATTGAATACATTTGAAAGGTGTCCTTATATCAGTCAAATAAAAAGGGTTTGGGGAGCACATTGTTTATCAGATTTGGTGTAAGCATCTTATGTTGAATTCTATAGGTCAGAATGTATTAGCTTGTATTTCATGTATGGATGTAGCTCTATTTGAGCATCAAAACTCAAGTAAAATCGTTCTATTATATCATTTAATGAGTTGTCATAAATTTGTACCTTTACATTTTCATGCATACCTTTGTATGACATACTAGTGGGGTGAAATTAAGCTTAGCTTTGAAATCCATTTGTGCACTCATTATGTTACTGTGAAAGTTATGCTTTAGAATGTCATATGTTTGAAAAAATGTCCTATCTGTCAAATTGAAATTAATCAAGAAAAATTGGAATAGAGATTGTCCCATTTGGAGTGGGACATTACAATTAATGGCTTCACAAATCGACTCCTTTCAGCCAACTTATCAACTAACTCTTTCTCACATTCTATTTTTTCCTTATATGTTGGAGAAGAAATACATAATAGACTTCTAATGGTATGTAGAGTTCATACTTTAGTACCACATAAACCCATGCACCCCTATTTATTTGTTTGTTGTTTGAAAGACCAAGTTAGAGTTATTCAACCATTATATTTTCCACTTTTCTTTCATATTTTTTGACTTAGTCTTATGAGAATGTAATTCACAAACTTTGGTTTACTTTATCTCCATGCGATTTATCGTAGTGTTTCCTTAGCATGCTTTAAACTACTTTTAAATTCAAGTTATACAATGTCATTCATAAATGCACTAATTTGTACTCACAACGCTATATGGTTTATCATATATATATATATATATATATATATATATATATATATATATATTGTGCTTAGCACTATACACTAAATAAACATTTCCAATGCTATTCAAAATGATATATATAACATGATATATATATTAATATATATTTATATATTACCTTATATGATTATGAGATGCTTTATTCGATATTTGAATACATTTACTTATATTTACATATTCCACATATTAACAATGTATGTATATATATTAATATATTCGTATGCACATTTTTGTTAACGTAAAAACATACACACATATTAATATATATATATATATATATATATATATCTATATTATATCATTGCTTTAATATTTAAACACATATATTCTCAATCCCATCGATCGACATATTTACACAAAGTGTATACATACATACATACATACATACATACATACATACATACATACATATATATGTCACCTCCATCCAATCAATATTCCCATGCATATGAGTAATCTATCTATGAGCATGTGTAGATACGTCTATCTACATATACTCATGCATATATTTACTCATGTGTATGAGTTTATCATAGACATGTACATATATGCATATATATACATTTTATGTATATATCTCATTGATTAATATATAAACACATAAGGAAGAACTCACACATGTCAAAGAGACTCATTCACATAACCCAAAACAAGATCATTCATAGACAAGATCATAACCTCTTCTTAATCATGCACAAACAAGACTAAATGTAACTTACCATTTCCCAAACTATTGAGTCGACTTGACCAACTAGATGTGAATGTGTGAAAGCTCAGTTAGGATCATTAAGTGTTACCAGAACAAGTTCTTCTCTTGAGTGATACTTCCCCTCCCTTCCAAAGGCTTGAATTTTTTCCAGCATCCAACTTAGTACATTACAACAGTAGTTAGTTGATAACAATACAATCATTTGCATCATGTATTTCATAGTCAAAATCATTATAAAACATCAAATTGAATCAAACATTCATACATCATATTTCCAAGGTACATAAGGCATAAATATATTCATTTAAAGTATTTTCACCCAACTAGGTAAAAGTAACTAAGTAATATCACAATGAGGTGTAACATATCCCCCCCTCGTAAATCGTCATCCTCAATGATCTTAGCATAGTCTTCCCAAGTGGCATAATCTTCTACATACTGGTCCCATTGGACCTTAGAATGCAGAACCTTTGTATTACATAAGTGAAGCTTATGTGTTCCGATCACTTTGAGAGGCTCGATTGTTACCACTCCTGGGTCATGTACTTGTAAAGCATTCCAATCAATAGTTATCACTTGGTATATAATTCTTAAGGTATGAGACATGAAAGACATTGTGCATCTGGGCAAGAGCTGGTGGAAAAGAAATTCGATACACAATAGGGTTTACTTCCTCAAGAACCTCAAAAGGACCTACATAGTGCAAAGCTAGTTTGGGTGACTTTCCAAACTTGATAGAACTCTTATGAGGTTTAACTCTCAACAACACCTTTTCCCCAACTGAAAAAATCTTGGGTACCCTCTTGTAATTTGCATAAATTTTTTGCCTATCATTAGCTTCTGCTAGTTTCTGCTTAATAATACCAATTTTCTTTTCAATTTCTGATAACATTTTTGGCCCAAGGCTTATCCTATCCTCCATCTTATCCCACCTTATAGGAGTTTGATATTTCTGGCCATTTAATGCTTCAAATGGGGCCATCTTGATTGCAGAGTGATAAGAATTGTTATATGCAAAATCAACTAAAGGTAGGTAATATTCCCACTTGTATTGTTGATCCATGCAATACATCCTCAGTAGGTCTTCAAGTACTTGGTTTACCCTTTTATTTTTTCCATCCGTTTTCAGATGATAAACTAAACTTTTGTTCAACTAGGTTCTAAGTGAATAAAATAAGGTTTACCAAAACCTAGATGTCACACGAGTATCCTTATTTGAAATAATATTCTCAGGAATCCCATGCAATCTAAACACCTCTTGAATGAATTTTCATGCTATGAAAAGAGCTCCAACGGTTAGATTCCCAGGAATAAAATGTGCTACCTTGGTAAGCTTATCAACTACAACTAGAATGGCATTATTCTTGTTCCTTGACATAGGAAGACCTTACACAAATTCCATGCTAATAACTTGCCACTTACTCTCTAGAACATCATGAGGGTACAAAAGACCTGTAGGATGATGGTGTTTTTCCTTCACCCTTTGACACTCTAATCACCTTGCTACAAAACTATAAATATCGCCTTTCATTCCTTTCCAAAAATACAATGGCTTCACATCAGCCGACATCTTAGTCACACTAGGATGTCCATAGTATGGTGTATTATGAACTTCCTTCCACACCAAGTTCCTCAATTCCTTAGAATTAGGCGCATAAATTCTCCCTTTAAACCTTAATAATCCATTGGGTTCAAAGTGAAATAATTTGTACCTTACATCTTGTGGATTATCTGAAAGTTCTTTCTTGACTTGCTCATAATATTCGTCACCCTTGGATTTTTGTAATACCTGGCCCTTGAAGTCATTTTGAATTGATACCATTGAGGCTATATGCCTCCTATGACATAGGGAATCAACAACTTGATTCTCTTTTCCTTTAATGTAGTTGATGTGGAAGTCATAATCAAATATTTGCTCCAACCATCTCTTTTCCTATGCATTTAGATTGGGTTGGGTAAAAAAATACTTCATATCATGATGATCAGTCTTCAGTTCAAAAGGTTTCCCTGTCAGATAGTGTCTCCACATTTGCAATGCATGGATTATTGCTGCCAACTCCAAATCATGCGATGCATAATTTTTTTCATAGGGCTTCAGCTTCCTTGACTCATAGGCTATGACTTTCCCATCCCACACCAAGACTCCACCTAAACCTTCACCTGATGCATCAGAGTGGTAGTTATCTTTTCCTTGAGTAGGTCAAATGTTGCTTGACATTTCTCAGACCACTCAAACTTCTTCCCTTTCCTCTGCAATGAAGTGATAGGGAAAGCTATCTTGTAAAAGTTTGCAACAAACTTTTGATAGTAACCAGCTAATCCCATAAAACTTCTAACATCTAGTACATTCTTAGGCACTAGCCACTCAAGCATCTCTTTAATTTTAGCTGGATCAACTGTGATCTAGGCATTAGCTAAAATTATGTGTCCTAGGTACTACACTTCCTTTTGAAAGAAGGCGCTCTTAGAGAGTTTTCCATATAGCTTGTGCTCTCTTAACCATTAGAGAACAATATCTAAATATTTACAATGCTCTTCTTCATTCTTGGAATAGATTAAAATATCATCCAAGAAAAAAAATACAAACCTATCCAAGCAATCCCTAAATACATTGTTTATCAAGTTCATGAATGTTGTAGGTGCATTCATAGGTCCAAAAGGTAGGAACGTGAACTCGTAATGATAGTATCTAGTCTTGAAAGAAGTTTTCAAACTGTCTTCATCTTAGATCCTCAGTTGATGATAACTTGATTGCAAATCAATCTTTGAAAAACATTTTCGCTCCTCGCATTTGATCAAAATGATCATCAATGCATGGCAACTGGTGGGTATGTGCAGGATCATGATGGGCCAAAAACTGGCAATATGATGGGTATGTGTAGGGTATGTGGCTGACGACTTGTTTTTCACCCAAAATTAATGAAACAAAAAGATTTTTTAAAGGATATTCTCAACTTTCCACCAATATAAATTATGCTTTACTTTGAATTTAATAAATAATTATTATTCGTTTTCTATTTGAATTATGACTAAAGTCCTGATTGATAGGTTGATTGAAAAACATCTATAGCTTTCAAACGGTATCACATTTTTTGAATCTGAAACATGTGCCACATTCTATGCTTCACATACTATAGGATTAAAAAAAAGTTGAATTTAATGAAGTTTTGACCAAATTAAGGTGGTTAGACATACGAGTTTTTATATTTTTTAAAAGTTGTAATAAAAAAATCATAATTAATTATTTACTTGGAAAAAAATTACAAAAAAATGTGCATCACATCAGGACATGAGTCCTCTACTTATATCTAAAATCTTATAAAAAATAATTATCATTTTATTGTGGTTAGGGTGGTCAGACAGACACCTACTTATTTTTTCCCTGAAATTTAAGTGCTACTACATTGAAATTTCAAATTTTCACCAAATAGATTTTTTTAAAAATAAACCTAGTAGTTTAGAAACTACATTCAATTTTCTACATATTCTATTCTTACATATTTTTGAAATAATATAGATAACTTATTCAAATTTTTACATCAAGTTTCCTAACTCTGATTTTTCTGAATTTTATTGCCACTTAAGGGCTTGCTTTTTCCATGATGATCCTGCACATACCCTGGTACTTATTCTTTATTGTAGCTTTATTAAGCATTTGATAATCAATACACAAGCACATCGTACTATCTTTCTTCTTCACGAAGATTACTAGTGCTCCCCAAGGTGAAACACTGGGTTTTATTAGTCCTTGTACAACAAATCCTCCAACTATGCTTTAAGCTCTATTAATTCTGTTGTGGTCATTCTATAAGGAACTTTGGATATAGGTTCAGACCCTAGCACTAAGTCGATGGAGAAATTGAACACTCTCTTGGGAGGAAATCCAATTAGTTCTTTTGGAAATACATCTGCAAATTTCCATAAGATGGGATATTTCTCCATATTTGTTTCTCCAAATTCCACCATTTCACCTTCTTCAGCATCTTGGGGGCCTTGTGGTCCATAGTATACAACATCATCTTGAGAAATGAATTCTTTGCATTCCTTAAGTTTCTCCATTTTAACTACAAAGAGTATACAACCTCTCTTCTTCACCCTATGCAATTATACGGCGAAGATCTGCCACAACTTGATTTCTCTAAGTATTCCTTGCAATGTCACCCAATTACCTATATCGTCTAAATACTCTACTATTTTAGCATGACAATCTACTTTGGCTCTAAAATACATAGCCAATTCATCCCTAGGGTGACATCAGAAGACCTAAGGGAGCTACATACAAGTTCACTTCCGTAGAGAAACTTGAAAGTTCAACCCTGGCTTTGAACAAAAATTGATCCACCATGGCTCTGTCTAGTTTGCATACTCAACAAGCCAAGATTTTTCCATAAAACCAACCTTTCTAGAAATTTGACTCGCTATTCTAGGTGAAACAATTTTTTTTGTGGCTCTAGTATCAATAAGAATGGAAATAGGTAAACCAAACAAAGTGCATGAAGTTTCCACTAGAGTGATCCGGTATTGAGCTTGCCAATTGTCCAAAGTTGCATGGATTTTTTGCTAGAATGTAGCTCGTTGTGGAGGAAGTGGGTTCCCATGTGGTTGTGACCCTTATGGTTTGTTAGGACATTGAAAGGAAAAGTGATCCCCACCACATTTAAAGCATCCTTTTACTAGTCCCCTCTTTTTTGTAGGCCTATCAGAATTATTGACATTCTCTCCAGCATGGTTGTAATTGTTGTTGTTTCTATTTTTGAAGTTGTTACCTCTGCGATCCCTTCTTAGTTCATTTTAGTTGTTATGAGGTCCCCTATCCCCTTTCCTTTGAGAATCTTTCCCTACATTAGACCTCTTTGGAACTTGATTAACTTGAGTCCCACCAAACTTCTTTTGATTCTTCTCTTGGTAGATCGAGATAGCTTTAAGATTTTTCTCTTGCTTAATTTCCTTCTCGTATACTAGGTCCATGGTAGTTGGACTATGTACATATACCTCACCACCTATTTGGTTATTCAGACCCATGATGAACTTCTTGATTCAAAATCGCTCATCTTTTTGGTACATAGGTCCACACCTTAGGAGATGAGTGAATTTCTCCCAATATTCATTTACCGAGGAGTCCCCTTGTCTTGAGTCTTGGAAATCAGTGAGCTTTTGGTCATAGAAAAGTTGGGGTAACCACCTTTTCTGAAAAATATCAACAAACTCACCCCAAGTCAGCCTTAAGGAACTGAGACCAACTTCCATCTTCTTATTCATGCACTTGTTAGAAGCTTCTCCTTCCAACTAGAAGGCTCCCCAAATGGCTTTAGTGACCTTAGAATAGTTCTTGATTTCAAATTACTTTTCCATTTGAATTAACCAAGCCTCAACCTCATCTCTGTTGGTGCTTCCCTCAAATTTCAGAGGGGTAATCTTTCTCATATCCCTAGATAACTCAATTTCCACACATTTCCTTTTGCTACTTTTTGATTTGGACTAAGATTCATCTTCCTCATGTTGACTCAATTGAGTATGTCCATGGGAATTCTCCCCTTCTTCCTTATTAGGAACTTCTCCCTCTTTATTCACTTCCCTTCTTATTTGAGGTTTCTAAGTCATTCTCTGGTCTCATCTATTATTTCCAAAATGTGATCCAGCTTATCTTTGACATTATCCAGACCTTGACCAACTTCTTGACTTCCTCCAAGGTTAGTCCTTGTTCTCACCATTTTTGCAAGAAAAGGTTATACTCGAAGGTTCATTTTAATTAGATCCTACGATGATTTACTTAACATATTGAAAACATTTTAAAAGAGAAATTAATTACACATAAAACATATCATTGAAGATCTCATACACAAGTTTTGATAACAAACATGACTTTTCTTTTATTCATTAGTATTTCAACATCCTTCCATTTATATTGAATGATTATTTAGATAGTCAAGAGGAGAGTATCCCTCAAATTCACTCTCAGATACATAACTAAGCAGGATATATCCCTTAAATTTTTGTTCAAATACATCATCAAAAGGGTAGTAACCTTCAAATTTATCCTCTAATACATAGCTTCGAGGAACATATCGTTCTGATTCGCCACTTGAGGCAACTAAAATTACTTCTGACATTGGAATAACTTGAGGGTCCCTAAAGATTAAAGCAAGATTGACACTACTTTTTGAGGTCATATCCTTCGAAAGTGATAAGGAGTCAGACTTGGTTGAAGAGACAGGAGGTAAAAGGTTGAAGTAGACAACCTCTTTCATCTTTCTCTTGTCTTGATTGATTCGTGATAGAGCATTACTAATAGTCTCATTATCACTTCTATCCAGATAGCATTATCAAAGTTGTTTCCCTCTATTATTCGAACAAGGACTTCCTTTTCCTTCTTGGCCCTCAGGTAGCGTTCGTTCCTAATTATTGAATTCCATGCAGTAATTTTGAGATGCACCATACTAGCACAAGAATTCCAAAAATTAGACTCATATAATGTTGGATGGAAAACATAGTGAGCACATAGGTTCTAAAGCTGAACCTGGTATCTCTGACACCACGTGTAACATACCCATTGTTCTACCCAATAATTTTTACTATGTTTTAACCTCAAGTGAATAAACCATGTTGCCAACACTTAGCAATAAAATTTTTCTTTTCAAATCTAGAAATAATATGCACATTTGAACTAAACAATATTCCAAACTTTCCTTTTGTATTACAACGAAATATTATAATCTTTCCAAAGTAATGATTTCATATTACATAATCTCAATATAACTTTCACATAATTTACAATCCTCCATAGAAATGGATATAAGAATGAATGCATTGCTCCTCTAAGCTTTACTAGCAATAGATATACAAATAGTCCAAGTAGTCCCCCTCAAATCTTGGACGCCAACTGACGAGGAGAAGCATCACTCAAGTAATTTTTTTCCAACCACAAATTTACTGCGGTCCCCTGCACATCTACCAAACTGGTAAGATGGCCCTACCCTTCGCCGAAGAGATTGGTTTGGTAACCTCATAATACTTGCATTCCTGAGCCTAGTTTTGTGTCCTACATAACTCGAACTTCCATATAGTGGCTACAACCTACGTGTATGACAATCCTGGAATAGCATGCATAACTGGATCAGTGTAAACAATGGCAACTTACACTACTTTGGCCAAATAATTCATCACCTAGTTACTCTAAGTGAGATTCATCTATTCACATAACTTCCTAGCTCGATTTTCTATAGCCATTCATATACTATGCATCTAGGCTATCCCCTTCATTGGATTATCCTAACCCCAGGAATAACCTATTATCATTTCATGTTTACCATGACATTTCTACTAAAGCAATTCAAACAAATTCATAATCTAAACCACTTTATAATCTGATTTTCACAAACTTTATAATCCAAAATTCACAAATAACTTCTCAATTGCATAATTGCTATATAAGATTGTCTTAATATAGTATATTAGTAAATACACAAACACTCTTTCCTATAAATAATTCCTTCTAACCCGACATATAAAATAAAACAATCTTTTCAACATAAAATATATAATGGATTAGAAAACTAGCATGCCTCTAATTAGAAAGCTCCAATTGACAATTTTGGATTCCTAGCTCAGCCTTCTCAAATCAACTTGCAACTCCTTCTTCCCTTGACAAATTATCTCTATGAAAACACTCAACCCTCACCAAATTCTCTCTCAAAACACTAAACACAAAAATGCAGTAGGATAACTCTTAGAAAAATCAGAAAACAAGAATGCAAATATGTGTCCGCTAAGATGGAGAAAGCCCCTCTATTTATTCAAAAACTTGAGCACTCCATGGCTACAAACATGCTCACATTCCTGCCACTTCTCATGCTTAAGGATCGACTCAAATCAATAGAAGAAAGATGGCAGATTCAAAAATAGTGACTCTTTGCATTAAACACTAAGCCAACTGCCTTATCTACTTGACAATAGGGTCATTTACTCAGAAATGCAAGGTTAATGGCTTCACAAATCGACTCCTTTCATCCAGATTATTAATTGACTGTTTCTCATATGCTATTTTTTCCTTATACGCTAGAGAAGATATACAAAACATACTTCTAATGGTATGCAAAGTTCATACTTTGGTGCCACATAAACCCATGTGCTCCTATTTATTTGTTTGTTGTTTGAAAGACCAAGTTAGAGTTATTCACACATTATATTTTCCACTTTGCTTTCATAGTTTTTAACTTATTCTTATGAGAATGTAATTCACAAACTTTGGTTTACTTTATCACGTGCTTTATCATAGCACTACCTTAGCATGTTTTAAACAACTTTTAAATTCTTTGTGCAATGCCATTTATAAATGTGCTAACTTGTATTCACAATGCTATATGGTTTATCATATATATATATATATTGCGCTTAACGCTATGTGCTAAATAAACATTTCCAATGGTATTCAATATATATATATATACCAGCTTATATGATTATGAGATGCTTTATTCGATATTTGAATACATTTACTTATATTTACGTATTCCACATATTACCAATGCATGTATATATATTAATATATTCGTATGTACATTTCCATTAACATAAAAACACACACACACACACACACATATATCATTGCTTTAACATTTAAACATATGTATTCTCAATCCCATCAATCAACATATATACATGAAGTGTATATATGCATATAAATATATATTTCACCTCCATCCAATCGATATTCCCATGCTTTTGGGTAATTCATCCATGAGCATGTGTAGATATGTCTATCTACATATACTCATGCATGTATTTACTCATGTGTATGAGTTTATTGCAGACACATACATATATACATATATATACATTTTATGTATATATCCCATCGATTAATATATAAACACATATGGAAGAACTCACACATGTCAAAGAGACTCATTCACATAACCCAAAACAAGATCATTCATAGACAAGATCATAACCTCTTCTAAATCAATGCACAAACTAAAGGTAACTTACCGTTTCCCAAACTATTGACTCGACTTGACCAACTAGATGTGAATGTGTGAAAGATCAGTTAGGCTCATTAAGGGTTACCAGACCAAGTTCTTCTCTTGAGTGATACTTCCCCTCCCTTTCATAGGCTTGAATTTGATCCTGCATCCAACTTAGTACATTGCAATAGTAGTTAGCTAATAAAAATACAATCATTTGCATCATGTATTTCATAGTGAAAATCATTATAAAACATCAAATTCAATCAAACGTTCATTCAAGATATTTCCAAGGTACATAAGGCATAAATATATTCATTTAAAGCATTTTCACCCAACTAGGTAAAAGTAAATAGGTAATAACACAATGGATGTAACATCCACCAAAAAATAACTTCCTCTATGTTATGCTTGGAGAAAAAGAACTTGGAATCTAGATGACTTGCATCAAAATAATATTAGTAGTGGAAAGGAAGACCCTCATATCCAATGTTTTCACCTATGTATGGCCCTCCACTTGCAAGATAGTCTCATCAGTAAGATCCTTAGATAAGTTAAGGTCCACAAGGATATAGGAAAAGTTCATGTGGGAAAAAAATGAAGTAGTAGAGTTCACCTTTAGGAAGTAGCCCAAAACATTAATAATAGCCTCATTATATGAGTCAACCAAAAATGTAGAGGGAGCTTAGGCATCCAAACCTAGACAAGTATAATATAAGAGTATTTAGTAATAGGATTGCACAAATAGAACCATGGTTTGACCATGAGGGAATTTTGTTCCCATGACCAATACCTACCATAGAGCATTGCATCCCTAACCTTGGAAGAGTTGAAAATCATAAAAAAGAACACCTTGGAATAGGGGAAAATATCGATCTTTCCATCAATGAAGGGACTCTAAGAAGTAGAGATCCATTTGCGGAGCTATGGATACTAGGTTAGAAATAATTAAACTAATTGATTAGCCCTATTTTTATAAAGATATCTTCACATTTAACTAGCCTTTCCTTGAAAGACACAATTAGAGTGACTTAAGCATAGATCAAAGAGATATCTCCTTAGGAACAAAAAATGTTGATCTTCACTCAACTGGAGATAGTTCGTTAGGAATAAAAGATATTGATCTGATAGCTCCTTAGGAACAAAAGATGTTGAAAGAGAGGTGGATGCAACAACCGCCCACACATATGAAGGAACTACACCAACACCTAGAATCAAAGTCCCCTCCCCATCTATTGTAACACATTAATATCAAATCCCATGAAGGCCATGTCCATATACATGCTCAATCACATCAACAGATAGGAGGGGACATGGGAGAAACCCTTGTTACATTTTCAAAAGCCAAAATAGAGAGAATATCCATTGCAACAATGATAGGAAAAATACCATTACCATTAGGAAAAACACCATATTCACTAAACAATACAAATATACCAAGCAAAGGGACAAAAGAAGTGACGAAAGGGGGAGTAGGGAAATCTCCAATAGGTAGAGAATCGAAGTTAAGCGTGAGTTCTATTTCAAAATATATAGTAAATATTTTTGTTTCAGTTCTTAAGTAAATGTTAAAATAAATATAATGACTGAATTTTCTTATCTATCTATTTACTATGGATGAATCTATTGAATACTTTAGATGAATATTAAAAAAGATACTTATATAGAAAAATAATAATTTTATAATACATAAAAATTAAATATATGTGTCCATGTATGCATGTAGTAAATAAAATAGTTCTAAAATAAAATAAAATTGCTCAAATTGAATACATTTGACTTCAAAAATGAGATATGTACACTTATGTGCCTTTCACCTGCATATCAAATGAAATGGCATATCATTCAGAGATTTCTAGGTATCTCTAGGTAGGAAAGCTTCCTCTAATAGTTGATGGACTACCTAACTTAATGAATGGGAAAATCATCTCACTACAATCTTTTTAACTAAAATACTAAAAATGAGGAGACCATTTGTAACTAAGATATGTCTGGACCACAACTTTATAACGAAAGGCCTTTTTTGGAAGGATATTTAATAACCAAACAATATGATATGGAGATTCATTCCCCAGATCCTTCTAGTGCATGCTCAGAGTGTGAATCCATTATAAGGCATGGCTTCAGTCTTGATTTCTGTGAGGTGTGATCTCCTATAAGTGTTATTTGAGCCTGAAATAGCTGACCAACATGCAGACTGAACTGTACCTGCATTCTCAGAGATTTGAATGCATTTCAGTTACCTTAAAAGAAAATAGATTCAGCTCCATAAATAATATGTGGTGTCCACTGAAGTATCTCAAGTCTATAAGCAAGGAAAAATGATAACAGATGGTATCTGTGCATGAATTCATTCCACAACAAAATCAACTACAATAAAAGAATGGCAGGCAAACAGATAGTACATATGGCAAAATAGGAAAATGATTATTGCAGATCATTATTCATTTCAATTGTTAAGTACAAATGTATGGTGGGTCTGGGCAGGAAATGCTCAGAAAAGCAATGATCATTGATTTATACTTGTCAGCATTATATCCATTGTTTGCATGGGTTTTAGAAATACTTGTCAGAGAGAATCCATGCAACTGGCTTAACCAGACTCAGTGGTGGACCAGCAGAGAAGGGACAAGGCTTAATAAATTAAAAAGCAAGGTGGGCACATGAGAAGTATTTATAATCTTTTTGAGGCTTGAGCATACTTATATAAGAGCAAGGTGGGCACATGAGGAGGAGGGATTTTAAGATCTAAAAGTTGGGATGAACTTGGAAGCCGCTTTTTAAGAGAAGTAAAATGTTATTTTCATGCTAAGTATTTTTCCATAGAAATTATGGTTCATTTGTTTACTTTTGAGTTAGAAATTTTTGTATAGGCAGGAAAAAGGTTACATTATTAGTGTCAAATTTCTGTTCATAAAGGTTTTGTACTGGGAAGTAATATTACATTTTTATTGGAGCCAAGTTTTTGGATGCAGGGATATATTATTTTGTCTTGGGAGTTTGAATGAGATAGCTTTCTTCTTATCTTAGATCTAAGCAGAATGGAGAGCAGTGGCAGATTTGATTTTTAAATTTTTTTCTTCTTGCTATGAAAGTAGGGTAATGGTGTATATCTGAATAGATGTTAGTATATGCAATTTAGGGAAGTTTGATTTGTTACAAATATAGGTTCTTTTCTTAGAAAATGGATTTCTAGGTCAAATTTGTACAATATATTTTGGTGTCAAAATTAAGGTTTGAGTTTGAAGTATTGAATAATTCATTTCTTTTAAAATCTAGAGAAAATGTTTGCAAGAATAAATTCTTTACATGATATAAATGTTTATGTAGATGGTTGATAATTGTAAGTGATGAGATACATTTTTTAAGTTATATTTGTCAACATGTTGATGTTTTTGATTTGTCTTTTGTCATAGTATTTATGAAATATTTCTAAGCAATATTTTCATTAATATTAAATGGAATTATTTGTCATTTATGGGTTGTTAAAGATTAAGTTTCTTGAGTATTTGAATCCCATTTAAGTGAAATTATAACTAGACTAACGATATTTTATATGTAATTCTAATTATTTTCTCTTAGTTGATACATATTTAGCTTTAGGGCTTAGATTTACACATAGATTTCCTTATTTCTTTAGGTATCAACTCTATTGACAATGAATTAAGACACCTTCTTCTTGATTATTTGATCAATTTTTATTATTATGATATAATCCTTTTCCTTTGTACATTTTTTTTAACTTATGTCCTATTAGTTTGTGTAAGCTTAGTAATACTTACCTTTGTCATACTTTGAAAGCCTGCATTTGTTTGTATATTCTTCAAAATTTTATTCACTTTTTAGTTTTTCAAATTACATATGAAGTATGAAAATATGAATGGGTTTACATTTGGGGATATTAACCTAGTCTCACAAAATAGCTTCAATTTGTTGATTTAGATATTTATTGTCGCAAAGACTAGTAAGTGAAGTATAAAGGATACTTTTTAACAATCTTCGGGGCATCCTTATACACAAGGAATGGCTAAGTTGTGTGGCTAGTTTAGTTTATGTATCCTACAAGATCTATAGGAACACCGTATCTGGCTTACGCAATGTTTGAAGAGTAGACGAGTTTTCCACTCTTGTAATTTATAAAACGTAGTTATTGTTTAATCCTAACCCCTATTTGAGTACCTAGCTCAACTTTGTTTTTTAGGGTTACTATTTGTATTTTTCCTTATAGAATTGTAGTTTGGAACTTAGATAGAATGGCATTGTTGCCATGGATTTGAAGACCATAGGTCTTTGTCAAAGAGATTTGTGTTATTTTTATTTAGTTTGTGCAATTCTTAGTGAGTCTAGTTTTAGTTTGATTATTTTTTCTCTTCATTATTGTTGTAAAAAATATGATGGAAGATTGTTACAAATTTTATTAGATCCAATTTTTTGCAAATATTACTTTAATTGTAGATATTTATTACAATTGAACAATGTTTAGGTAAAATTTGTTAAGACTCTATTAGTAGTGTGGACCTCATTCATTTTTTATTGAAGATTGACTCAAGTGATAAGATTCTATCTTTTATAAGAGATGACAATTTTATTGCCATTTTTGATAATCTTTACTATTATAAATGTAATGACGAAAAATGTACTCCCTAATATGTTGCCTTGATTTAGTGTTGTAATGTGTTTAACACATTCACATTAGGTCTTGGGACCTTGTGAACTAAGTGGACCTGATTGTACCTTATTTAAGGTGTTGTAAAGTGTTGTACCACACTTTCACACTAATCTAGGGTTTTATTAATTAATGAGGCTTCTTTATGCCTTATTTTGCATCCACAAGCCTTAATTAATGTATCTTTCTGAGGATAATCCTAACATAAACCAACATCCAATCATAATTCAGGTGTTTCTGGATTGTATGGCCCATATTTAGTGATCTAGGACTCATACACCACCTTGGGCGTATGAGTCCCACCTATGTTTCGAGGCCCCTATCCTGATTTTGCATCATTCTAAGCATTTCTTGAAAAATGTGTCCCATAGCTAAGCCTAATGGGACTCATATGCCACTTTTGGTGTATGAGTCTTGTGTGGCCCAAAATTAAATTTAATTCAATTTCTTGGTAGGATTTTATCCTCCTAGATCTGATGTTGGTTTGTAGTGTTGTAATTTCAAGAAATTTGGCATAAACAAGTATAAATACAAGGTTATTTCACTCATTTTTCTCCTAACAAGAAATCAAGTGACCTAACAAGTTGAATAAGCATTCTTATAGAAAATTTGAGTTCACAAGAGTATTCAAGTGTTTACAAGAGCATTCAAGAGCCTTCAAGAGCTGATTATCAAGCATTGTGGAGCATTATTCAAGTATCAAGCATCATGTCAAAGTCATCATGCATCATGTTTGTTTTTGAGCTAACAATTATGATGTAGGGTTTCATGATTCAAACAAGTATTCAAATCAAGATCTACAACATTCAAGCAAGAGTCAAGATCTACATCCATTGGATCCACTTCATACATGTTTGTAGCACTTTATTGTTAGGGTTTGGTGAGTTGCAACATCACATTTTGTTCATTCATCATTCCTTTATCTCATTTGATTTCATTACAAGGTTTGATTACCAAAACAGGGTTTTACCAAGGCAAACCCCTTTCCACTAACAAAACAACATTTTTCCCTCTCTTTAGTGTGTATTTTACAGATCTAGGTTGAAGACATTGAAGAACAATATTGGAGAAAATTTGCCAAGTGTTCAAAGTTGTCACATCATCTACAAGACCATTGAAAGACCTCTATAGAGTAGAATTCAAAAATTTAGATCCAGAAACTAGGTTGAGAGGGAAAAGTAGGGATTGGAGAGCAAATTTAGATCCTAATTTTTTAGAAAAGCCAAATTAGAATGATACGCCACTTCTAGCATATGGGTCCCAATATAGTGAAAGTTACAATTTTCAGGAGTTTCACACTTGACTTTGCCAGATTTATGTTCCTACCTAGAAACCCTAATTTGGGACTAAATCGACCAACCTGGGGTATGAGTCCCATTCTGCATTAAATTCAATATTTCTAACATTTTAGGACTTCATTCAAGTTTCTACAAATTCCCAGGTGCACCTCTCTGGTTTCTTAGCTTTCTATTTTGTTTTGCATTCATTTATAGGTCATTTAGTGGAGTATTGCATATCGTTAGGTTTCATAATTAGATCTTACATATCATTTGTCTTTCCAAGCCCTAGCTTGGTGGCGAACCCCTTTTTAGTCTCTAATCATACCCTAGGACACCCTTTAGCAGATCTCTCTCTCTCATTCCATCTTTTATTGGAGATCTCTAGGGTTTTCTTGAATGTAATAATAGTGAAATATGGCATCCCCCACTTGTGCTTCATCTCCTAAAAGGTGGAGCACCCTATTTCTATCATTACATTTTGGTGAACCTAGATTTAGAACATCTTAATTTTGATTTGGAGTACATTATCATCCTAGATCTATCTTGCATTGACTTTGCATTAGGTTTTGCATTAGTTGATTTGCATCTAGGATTTTGAAATCTTGCATTAGTGAAAGCGCATATATGTTGCATTTTTGCATCTTGCATCATTTAATTTCATCTCAAATCTACATTTTCACTTAGGATAAACATCATACAAACCAAAAAGCATAACTTTCACTTAGAATGTTTTGAAATCTTTGCAAAAATCCTAAATTGGGAATCATACACCCCTCTGGGCAATTTAGTCCCAATACAGAAAAATTTTCCTAATTTCTAGGTATTATGTGGTGACTGTTGTTCAACATTTAAATCCTTGAAAAACCCTATTTGGGACTCATACGCCCCTCTGGGCGATTTAGTCCCATTTCAAATTTTAAGTTGCATTTTCTAGCATTGAAAACTCTATTTCTGTGTTTCAATTTGCTGCTACTAGTTTTTTGTACCAGTTTAGAGAGTTTATGTTATATTCATTTCATTTCAATTAACTTAGCTTTATTACATCTTGCATTTCCTTGATTCTCCCTTGTATGAGATTTTCTACTTGGTGTCTTATTGCTCATACTATAGTGAGACAAAGTTTGAGACTCATGTCATCCCGCGATATCACAATCGTCGTGGATCTTAGATTTTCTAGATATTTCACTCCTAGCGTTGGCATTAGCTCACTAGGTATGGACCATACCCTTAAAAAATCTTTGCCTTCAAGGAGTGTGATGCATGTTGAAACCATGGTTGCTAGTATTCCACAAGAAAACATAATCCAAATCCATGAAGATTTAACAAACTTACAAAATCAAGTGAGCATTGAAACCATTTCAACCACCGCTATCCCCCTTATAGATAACTTACATCGTATGATTGAAAGTGAAGATGGAATAGAGCTTGCAAATAACATAGTTCAAATTCTTGGGAAATTCCTTACCTCAACCACTAGCTATCCTCTACCATTAGACAATGTCCAAAGCTAAGGATAAATTCAAATTCCTCCTCCCACAATAATTTCCTCTATTCCTACCTATACCAACCCTCAAGTTACAACAACAATGCAACCTACTAGTAATGCGATTCCTTCCTTGGGTAATTCTGCTAGCATTCCTAGTACTTTTGTGGCATCGCAAGTCCTATCTCCTACCACTTTACCTCCAATAATCATTCCATTCACTTGTCCCTTGAACACATATACACCTCCACCTTATTCACATCCATCTCAAAATGCAAACAATGATCCTCTCATAAATCAACTCTTGCAAAACCGTTTCATCCCTTCAAAAGAAAGTTTCCACCATAAACCAAAATCAAAATGGCCAACCTACATATTATGTCAAAATAAATCCCTTGTCCTTAGAGATATTGAGAACGTCGATGCCACAAGGTATAGAGCTGCCTAGATTCGAGAAATATGGGGGGAAAGGAGATCCTTCTAAGATTTTCCCTAGATCCTTGAAGGATACTACCTTAGAGTGGTTTTCTGCATTACCAAACAACTCAATTTGTTCATTCAATGAACTTGTTGAGGCATTTATAAACCATTTCCAAGTGCATATGACTTCTAAGATGACATTAGCTGATTTGATGAGATCTAAGAAAAAAGAATAGGAAAAGATTACCGATTTTATTTCACGCTACCAATCGCTTTATTCCCAAATCGATGTAAAGATTCCTGACCCTCACCTTCAAAAGATGTTCATTAAGAATTTGTAAAGTAATATATAAGATAAGCTTACCATGATGGTGTTCCCCTCCTTCGTGCACTTGTGTACTTCCCTTCGTGATTATCAAAATTTGGTTAGTAGTCATGAAACAAAACCCACCTCTAGCCAACCTGAGAAGTCTAAATCCACAAACTAAAATAATTATCAACCTTTTAGAAAATAGAATAAAGGATTCCTTCAACTTAATCCCCATCAACAAGCAACTCAACATGTCAATACCCAAGTGGCTACTATAAGGAAGACAACTCCTTTCACATTTGGGGATTCGACTAGGCAATTCATTCCCTTACCTAACACCCTCCATAACATAATGTCACAACTTCTAGAACATAAAATGATAACTTTTCCTCTTGTTAAAACTCTCGATCCTAATAAACTATTACCTGCAAATTATAGACCAAATTCTTACTATCACTACCACTAACAAAATGGACACAATACAGAACCTTGCAAGCATCTTAAACATTTTGTGCAAGACCTCATTGATTCTGACCAGCTTTCAGTTGGAGGTGTTAATGATCAAGGAAATAAGTTTGTTGCCCCTCCTAACCAAAACTTGCAAATCTTTACCAACCCTATGCCTAATCATAATATTTCATTTTTCAAAGCTAGTGAAACTAAAAAGAATGATGTGATGAATGTTGACACAGATGATGACAACAATGATACTGTTCAACAAGATCCTATAGATACTGATGAACAAGATCCTATGGATGATATGGTTGGATTGATCGAGGTTGCACCTCATAAGGGTCAAAATAAAAAGCCTCTTGAGATTGCTTTCTCCTCACAAGATATACTCAAACATGCACTTGATGGTCCTCTTTACATAGCCGACTGAATCTATGACAAGCCCACTAATAGGATATTAATAGATCTCGTCTGTGGAGAGAATGTGATCAGTAAAGAATTCTTACTTGTGCATGAGCTCTATCAAGAAATATGATAAACTAAAAGCATAGATCAAAACGCATAATGGTTTCGCTTGTCCTATGATGGGATTGATCACCCTTCCTTTACAAATAGGACCGAAAACATTAGATGTCTCATTCTCCATCATCCTACAGTCAGACCAATTTTGTGTGAAGTTAGGTTTCCCATGGCTTCGCTCCATGAAATTTGTCCCTTCAGTTATGCGTAAAAGCTTAAAGTTTCCCTTTGACAATGAAATATTTACTATGCATCATAGTTAATCCTTTATCTTCCCGAGGGAACTTTTCACTAGATTTCTTTTGTCCCGAGCCTATGGAACCTATTAAACCTCGAGAAAACTTATTTTTCAAATCCTATCAAAATTTCAAGTCAAAATGTATAGAAAAATTGTCCCTTAGAAACATGCCTCAATGTATGACTGAGCCTACCATCCTTGACGAAACCATGATTGAACCTAAAGACATTCCAAGCAACCAAGACCAACCTAAGACAAATCCTTTTCCTACTTCTTATAAAAGGACAAGAGATAACGAAAACAATCCCATCATGCCTCCTAAGATAAAAAAAATGTTTACAAACATAAAGAGAAAGTAGTTGAGGTACATCCTATGGTTCCTTTCATTCCTCCCCTTAGGGAAGAAAAGAAACCTATGGTTGAAAAACCCGCTCCTACACAAACAAAACTTGACAACTGTACTAAAAGAAACAAAAATGCTAGAGAGCATAGGCGTAGATGACGTGCGTGCTCTTGCTCGAAAGCTAAATGAAGAAACAAACAAAGAAAATCAAAATCCAAACTTGAACGAAGCAATACATGATGAGTCCCCCCCTTCACCGCAACAACAAGCTCCTATACCGCAACAAGAGTTAAAGCCTTCTTTATATATTATCATTTGACCTCTCATTGTGATTAATTTAGATGACGATGAGGAGATAGCTAAAATTGATGAGGAGGTGCATAATGAATTGAATATGTTATTTTCCTCTTCCATGAGCTTAAATGATAATTCTCCTAGGAAGATTGTTGAACCTAGTGACGGTCCTAGTTCAACACTTGCTATTGTCCCTTTGGTTAGTTCTTCGCCTTCTATATACGATGAACACGACTGGGATGCGGACGACCTACTCATAGGTTGACTTGCATGTACCTTAGTAGTCTTTTACATTATTTCTTTTTCATTTTTCTTTATGTGATTGCATGTGCATAATGTGATCCCCCGTACTATTTGATGTCTCTCTCTTTGTGACATTCCTCTATTTTTTCTACATTCTTCTCTATGTTGTAAATCTCTTACCTTTTTTCTTTACCTTTTTCTTTGTCTTTTTTTTCCTTTTGGGGATGATGCAAGGCATCGAGACATTCATGTCTCTTCCATGTTGGCCCAAAATATTTTCCTTTATCTTTTCTTTGTCTTGTGTTTTCCTTTTGGGGATGACGCAAGGCGTTGAGACATTCATGTCTCTTCCATGTTGACCCAAAAGGATTTTTCTTTTTTTTCGCTCTCTGTGTCATTCTTCTAGATCTATGAGTATTTGGGGAATGATGACAGTTTTGAGCTCTCTATAAAAATTGTAGCAAGAACATATTGACCTCGGATCCACAGGTCCCTCATGTGTTTGGAGTTTAATTTTTGGGGCAATCCTCTCCTTCCTTTTTCATGACGTAGCTTTATTTGGAAACATATGAATTGGCATAGGGCTTTCCAAATAAGTTCTCATGTCCTCTTTCTTGTTAGAATTGATTGTTTTCTACTTTAAAGTAATTGCTCATAGCATGGTGTTAATTTCTTTAAAGTGGGGGCATACGTTGGCATTATTCTTTTGCATTTCATGTTTCATGCAATGCACCTTTCTCTTTTTGGTGACATTGGGAGTGATGTCCTTCAAGAGCGTGATCTATCTTAGCATACTATATTCCTCTTAGTGGCTTAATGTGATGCATTGCATCCCCTAAGTTGTGAATCTTCTATTCTTTGATTGGTCCTCTCTTGGAGACATTAGGAACAATGTCCCCTAAGCTAAGACCTTACATGAACTAATCAAGACTCCTTTGAATATTCCTCACACTACATGGCATTTACAATTTCTATTATATGGCCACCTTGCATAATACACTTTGCATGCCTAAGGAGCCATCTTGTTTGTTCATGAGCTCCAAGAATATGAAGTTTTGCTTGTCTCATGAAGCTCGAAGATCATTGTTGTGTGGCAACTTATAAAAGTTATCAAGAGGTATAGCTTTGGTTTGGTTGAACAGGAAGCTGAACTTAGGCATGACTTTACCATAGCCACTTGCTTGTGTGTGTGATCGCATACAGACCATGTGTGTATGTGTCTCACCTCTTTGGATACTCACCCAACGGAAAACCTCAAGTTCCATTGCTTCAGAGTGAGCGTGCAGTTTTGGAACAAACAACTTAGATCTGATCCACATCGCAATGGACAAACGGTTGAAGCTTGATCCACTCCTCTTTTGTTTTTGTTTTTGCTTTCCCTATTTATGTCTTTGGCAGTGTATGCTTGTGCCTTGTTATTTCCTCTTATATCATTTTCATGTGTGTTCCTTTGTGCTTATGTTGGTTCACCATGGGATCTTGATCCTGGGGGCTTGATCACCCCTCTTGATCATTGTCATCTTGTCTAACCAGCATTGGTACACTTGGACCCCTCTTGATGTGAGTTTGTCTACTTTAGTGTGAGTTTGAAGCAAGTTCATCCTCTCACTAAAGTGAGGGCTAGATGTAATGATAGAAAATGTACTCCCTAATATGTTGCCTTGATTTAGTGTTGTAATGTGTTTAACACATTCACATTAGGTCTTGGGCCCTTGTGAACTAAGTGGACCTAATTGTATCTTATTTAAGGTAATGTAAAGTGTTGTACCAAACTTTCACACTAATTTAGGGTTTTATTAATTAATGGGGCTTCTTTATGCTTTATTTGGCCTTATTTTGCATCCATACGCCTTAATTAATGCATCTTTCTGAGGATAATCCTGACATAAACCAACATCCAATCATAATTCACGTGTTTTTGGATTGTATGGCCTAGATTTAGTGATTTGAGTCCCACCTAAGTTTTGGGGCCTCGATCTTGATTTTGCATCATTCTAAGCATTTCTTGAAAAATGTGTCCCATAGCTAAGCTTAATGGGACTCATAGGCTAGTTTTGGCGTATGAGTCCCATGTGGCCCAAAATTAAATTTAATTCAATTTCTTGGCGGGATTTTATCCTCCTAGATATAATGTCGGCTTGTAGTGTTGTAATTTTGGGAATTTTGGCATAAACAAGTATAAATACAGGGTTATTTCACTCATTTTTCTCCTAACAAGCAATCAAGTGACCTAGCAAGTTGAATAAGCATTATTATAGCAAATTTGAGTTCACAAGAGCATTCAAGAGCCTTCAATAGTTGATTACCAAGCATTGTGGAGCATTATTCAAGTATCAAGCATCATGTCAAAGTCATCACATGCATCATGTTTTTTTTGAGCTAAAAATTGTGATGTAGGGTTTTATGACTCAAGAAAGTATTCAAATCAAGATCTAAAACATTCAAGAAAGAGTTAAGATCTACATCCATTGAGCCACTTCATACATGTTTGCAACGCTTTATTGCTAGGGTTTGGTGAGTTGTAACATTAGATTTTTTTCATTCATCATTCCTTTATCTCATTTGATTTCATTACAAGGTTTGATTACCAAAATGGGGTTTTACCAAGGCAAACCCCTTTCCACTAATAAAATAACATTTTTCCATCTCTTTAGTGTGTGTTTTGCAGATCTAGGTTGAAGATATATTGAAGAGCAATATTGGAGAAAATTTGTCAAGTGTTCAAAGTTGTCAAAGTTGTCACATCGTCTACAAGATCATTGAAAGACCTCTATAGAGCAAAATTCAACAATTTAGATCCAGAAACCAGGTTGAGAGGGAAAAACAGGGATTGAAGAGTAGATTCATATCCTAATTTTTTGGAAAAGCCAAACTAGACTAATACGCCACTTCTGGCATATGAGTCCCTATTAGTGTAATTAATTTTTTCACTTAGGGTAGATTACTATGATTAGTTTCTCCCGGGTGGATTTTCGCGTGTGGGTAGTTTTCCCACCCGACACCTTTCTCATGGATTTAAAAGCCTGTACAATATGTAAATTAATCATCTCATCTCATTCATTTTGTTTTCTCTGGTGAAGTAGCATAGTGCTCCTCTCTATCTTGTGAAGGTTTATGTTGTAGTTGATTTTCCTAGGTTATTCACTCTAACAGTCCTAGTATAGTGACAGTTGTAGTTTTTAGGAGTTTTAGACTTGACTTTTCTAGATTTTTGTCCCTACCCAAAAACCCTAATATGGGACTAAATCACCTAGCCTAGCAAATGAGTCCTATTCTACATTAAATTTAGTATTTCCAGCATTTCAGGACTTCATTCAAGTTGCTACAGATTCCTAGGTGCACCTCTCTAGTTTCTTAGCTTTCTATTCTATTTTGCATTCATTTCTAGGTCATTTAGTGAAGTATTGCATATCATTAGGTTTCATAATTAGATCTTACATATCATTTGTCTTTCCAAGCCCTAGCTTGGTGTTGAACCCCTTTTTAGTCTCTAATCATACCCTAGGACACCCTTTAGCAAATCTCTCTCTCTCATTCCATCTTAATTGGAGATCTCTAGGGTTTCCTTGAATGTAATAATAGCGAAATAGGACATCCCCCACTTGTGTTTCATCTCCTAAAAGGTGGAGCACCCTATTTCCATCATTACAATAAAATTTCTACATATATATAAATTCTATATAATGGTTTTAATACTTTGAAATTCACTATTTTTAGCATATATAATCAAAGGCAATACCTATGCACCTACATATACTTCCTCCAAGTGCATATAAGTCTTCCATTACCATACAATTTACACTTGAGTGAAATAAGATGTTCTTATATTGAAATGCTAAGAGGGTGAATGCTAGAAAAAGGAGATTAAGAAGACTTAAAATCTTCTTCTCCTTTACTTAGAATTCTCATAAAAAGAATTTTTAAAAGACTATGCTTGCATATGTATTGGTGCAAATGGGTAAGTGCACCAAGATGGTGCACGAAAAGGGGGTCAAAAGTGGCTACTTTTATTTTGAAATCAGCTAAACCTAAACTTGGAGGAGTAATTTGAGATTAATGCACTCAAAATTTTAAGATACCAAAAGAACAAGAATTGTAGTACTCTAAATCTAGTTTCTAAACTACTAATTTTTTCCAAAAATAGATAAGATTAAGAGGATCAAATGTTTGGCGCACACAAAAGTGTTCCTATTTTTCATAAAAACATAACATAGTGTCTAGCGTGCACCCCTCAATTTTTTTAGTTGCATTTAGCATTTTCAAAAATCCATTGGTTGAAACATAGTTAAGAGTGAGTACTAGAAGTTGTATATTTTTTTGTAATTTTTTATTGAGTATTTTTTTTTATGATTTTTCAAAGTTGATGCATCCTGAAAATTGCATCACCGAGCGTGCACGTCACATAACTTGCACCAAAATAATCAAAAATACAATTTTTTTCCAATGTCTAAAGAATGAGGTGTAGAAAAATATTTATATTTTTTCAAATTTGGACAAGTAGGTCAAAAATTATTAAAAAAAGTCAATACATATGTCTTTGATAATTATGAAAACATTAGTGAAAGAAATTAAAACGAAAAGTGTTAATGTAGTTCAAATCTAAAAAAAAAAATGATTACAAAGATTAAAAGACGTGTGAAATTATGGTGGTAATTTTACTACTTGATTTGATTTATAATGCATAAACCTGATGACAAGCATGTTGGAAAACAAGAATGGAGGAGAAAATCACGTGAAAATGAGGCAAATGAACCATCCAAGCCTAAGTACAAGCCAAAATGTGTACATGTTTTTTGCAATCCATAACACGTACGTTTTTTCTACAAGCCAAAATGCGTATGTGTTTTGTAAAAATTTGTGTAAGCCAAAACACATACATGTTTTGTAAAATTATAGACCTAAATAAATAAAGAAAATAAATAAATTGTTGGTTCATGAACCATGCAAAGAAAATGAAATTATTGAAGAGGGGATAAAACTAAAATCACCGAGTATCTTATTTTAGAGAAAATTACTATAGTCGGCATTACAATATATATAAATAAAATTTAAAATTGGGAAACTATGTATTTATGTATGCAAAGGTAGATCAACACAATACCAATTTCATGTTTAAGTATTGGTATGCACTAAAAGCATCATGTTCTTGAATCTAACTATCCAACTCTCTCTCTCTCTTCACCTCAATCTCTAACTCTCTACATCTCTCTAAGCATCATGTTCTTGATGGTTTATGATGGAGAGGTGAGAGTTGAGGGTTTAGGGATTAAATTTAATTATGTAGGTCTTAGTGTTAAATGATGAATGTTAGGTTTTAGCCCGTTTAATGTATAGGGTGCATAAGGTTTATGTATTAGGGTTTATGGTTGATGATATAGGGTATAAAATTTAGGGTTGAGAGTATAAGATTGAATTATAAGGTTTAGGTTTGAGGGTATAAGAACCTTAAGGGTTGAAGGTATAAGGCTTAGGGTAGAGTGTATAGGTGCTATGACCTAGGGTTGAGTGTAGAGTTTAGAGTTGAGGGTATATGATATATAGTGTAAATGGTTTAGGGTATATCATTTAGGATTGAGTGTATAGGGTTGACGGTTCATCCCCTATGCTTTAGGGCCTAGGGTTAAGGGATATGGTTTAGGGTTGAGGGTATATGATATAGGGTTTAGGGTTGAGTGTGTATGGTTCAGGGTTTATTATATATGACTTAGGGTCCAAGGTCAAGAGGGATAGGGTTTAGGGTCATGATGGTATATGGTATAGGGTTGAGGATTAAGGGTTTTAGCCTATAGGCTTTAAGTTCTAGGGTTGACACATAGGTTTTAGGGTTGAGGGTATATGGTTTAGGTTTGAGGGTTGAGGGTATAGGGTATAGGGTTGAGTATATGGTTAAAGGTTTAATCTATTAGCTTTAGTTCCTAGGAGTGAGGAATAAGGTTAGGGAATTGACGATATAGCCCGTATAGGGAATAGACTTTAGTTCCCTAGAAATTATACCTCTCTCTATCTAACCTCTCTCTATATGATTTAGGGTTGAGGGATAGGGTTTAGGGTTGATTATATACGGTATCTAGGGTTTATGGTTATGGGTATAGAGATTAGGGTTATCGGTATAGAGTTTAGGGTTAAGTGTATAGGTGTTAAGGTTAAGTGAATAGGGTTTTAGTAAGTTAAATCCATTGTACAAGCCCAAAACTAAGAAAAAAACATATGTGCTTTGTTAAGTTAAAATCATGTACACATTTTTTAAAGTCGTAGATCACTTGAGGTCTAGGACATCTAGATTAGCTAGATCAAGGAGGTCGAGGAGATCAACTAGATCAATGAGGTCAAGGAAATCATCTATACGATGATCGAGAATGTATTATGTTAATGATCTAATTATGATATCAATGGAATAATAATGATATTTGTACTAATGTATGTGATTTATGACATATACAGGTGAATGTTAATGTAGATATATATGTATATGGTTTAAATTGAATCTAGAATGTATCTTTAAATGAAGAATGCATGTATGTATGTTGTGGATATGAAATATAATAAACGTGTAAGATGATAAGATGCTTAAAATAATAAATCTAAACACTTAAGATGAAAACATGAAATGATGCTTACAATAACAAATCTAAACAAGTTTTAGATAAAAATGAAATGACAATAAGATGCTTCAAATAAAAATTAAAAACATTGAAACAAATAAAAATGCAATGATGATAAGATGCTTAGAATAACGAATCTCAAAACTTAAGATGAAAATGCAATGATGAGAAGATGCTTACAATAACAAATCTAAAGACTTAAGACAAAAATGCAATGATGAGATGAGTTGGATGGAGATGAAGACTAGCCAACCATCTTAATACACTGAGTATAGGGACATATGGAAGAAATAAAGAATGAATGTACACATACAATCCATGATTAGGAAAGAGAAAAATGATGGTGACCAAAAAGAAGGGATGGCATGGGATTAGGTGTATTTGGAATGCAATAATTGAACTACAATGTAGAGAGCACTTAATTTGATAATGCATGCATGATACTATACACCAGGGTATGAGGAACCAAGGTGACTATGTATCGCATGCATAGGACTAACACAAGGGTTTAGGGATGAGGGTATATGATATAGGTTTTAGGGTTGAGTGTATGTGGTTGAGGTTTTATTATATAGTCCTTAGGGCCCAAGGTTGAGTGACAAGGTTTAGGGTCAAGAGGGTATGTGGTATAGTGTTTTGGTTGATGGTATAGGGTTTAGGGATGAGGGTATAGGGTTGACTATATGGTTAAGGGATTAACCTATTGGATTTAGTTCCTAAGGTTGAGGGATAAGGTTTAGGGAACTAATGGTATAGGACCGTATAGGGTTTCAGTTTATGTGTATACATTTAGGGTTAAGTCTCATATCCCCCCTCTCTACTCTCCTCCAAGCATATCTATTATTCTCTATCTCACTTTTCTCTACTCTAGATCTACCTCTCTCTATCTAGAACCTCTCTCTCTTCACTATCTACCTCCCCTTCCTATCTCTCCCCTCATTCGTCCTTATCTACCTCTCCCTCCCTCATTATGTAGATCTCTCTTCTATCTATCTCACATATCTATTTCTCTGTCTCTCTTATCTACATATCACCTCTCTCTATCTATCTCGCATGTCTCTCTCTCCTTTATCCCTTTAATATCTCTAAATTATTCATTATTTAGTGTGTAAGGCCTATGGTTTATGGGTTTAGGTTTGATGGTTTAGGGTTTAGGGTCAAGGTTTTAGGGTATAGGGTTGAGTATATGGTTAAGGGTTTAATCTATTGGCTTTAGTTCCTAAGGTTGAGGGATAAGGTTTAAGAAACTGTTAGTATAGGATTTAGGGTTTCAAGTTATGGGTATATAGTTTAGGGTTAAGTCTCACATCTCCCCCTCTCTACTCTCCTCCCCATCTCTATTGTTCTCTATCTCACTTCTCTCTCATCTATATCTACCTCTCTCTATCTAACCTATTTCTCTCCACTATCCACCTCCCCTTCCTATCTCCCCCCTCATCCATATCTACCTCTCCCTCCCTCACTATGTAGATCTCTCTTTTATTTATCTCACATATCTCTGTCTCTGCCTCTCTTCTCTATAAATCACCTCTCTCTATCTCTATCCCATGTCTCTCTCTCTTGTATCCCTTTAATATCTCTAAATTATTCATTATTTAGTGTGTAGGGCCTTTGATTTATGGGTTTATGGTTTAGGGTTGAGGTTTTAGGGTATAGGGTTGATTACATGGTTAAAAGGGTTTAACCTATTGGATTTAGTAGAGCCAAGAAAATGATCTAAATCTAATTTCCTTAAAATTAAAATACCACAAGGAGCTAGGACTTGATCCATAGAACACTTGGTGACAAAAATTTCTTTTATCAAGTCCAAAATATTCTAATAGAACTTACATGATTAATAAGACTAATAACTTTACAATATCTAACAATTCCTTTCCAACTAAAATTTCCAAAGAGTAAAGACAGGAAAAATATCCTAGGCCACAAAAATGAATGAGGTAGAAGTAGGAGGGCATTCCAAACTAGCCCAAAAATAAACAAAGACGTAGCATGAACTAGATGCTAGTTATAGATGTGTCACCACTACCTCTAAAGACCCTTAAAAAAAGAGCACTAAAAGAAAATATGAGTCACATACTCTGGATTAACCCAATAGAGAACACATTTGGAAGGACCTTGGAATCCTCTCTTTTTTATGTTGTCCTAGGTAAGACATTTATTTTGAAAAAATACTCAGAGAAGGAAATTACACTTAGGCCAATAATAATTGTTCCAAATCCTTTTCCAACAAGGGAAATCCCTATAACCAAATTATTTCTTGCTATTTATTACCTAATAGAAATCAAAGAAATCCCTTCAGGATCATAGCCCCAAGCAAGAGTATCATCCTCGTCCAAAGAACGACACGGTTGATCTACCAAAATAGAAGATAAGGCCACTTGAGCATCTAGATCTCCCTTTAAAGGTCAATGACTCAAATCCTTCCAATGATAAATGCAAGATTCTTGCACCAAGAAAGAAGCTTTAAAGTCTAAAAATTTAGACCAAGCGATATACAAAAACACCTTACTCAAAGGGAGTGGATGGGGAAAGGTGGTCAGAATTTAAGGGATGGTTATCCCACAAATCTATCAAAAAAGAGCATTGATAACAAAATTTACAATCTAGGAGAGGCCCTACTTAACAAATGATGCACCCTTCTTGATAGTATTCCAAATCATAGAGCCTTTCTCAACCAAACCCATTCTTGAAACCTTAGCAACACCAACACTTCATAAATATTTATAGCTTAAAATTTTGGCATAAGGCCAATCCTACTACTCACACTATCACCAATAAAGTTTAACAATCAAGGCTTGAACTCAAAATGTCTAAGATCAAGACTGCCATTTTGTTTAGACCTACAAACTTGATCCTAGTTAATAAGACTCCTTAAATTTTAAAGCTTAGATTCCTTTCCCTAAGAAAATTTTGAAAAAGGGAATGTAACTCCTTAAAAAAAAAGGAGCAAAAGCATAAAAAATATGTAAACATGAAGAGCTCATAGCACCAATTTTAAAAGGGTAAAACACCTTACAAAAGAAAACTATTGGAAGGTCCAATAAGAAACCTAAATTCTAAACTTTTCAAGAATTCTCTTTCACTAAAATTAATTAGGAAGACCAATTGATAAGGGAATACCAAGATAATCCAATGGATGCTCCCCTATTTTGAACTACAAAATAAGAGCAATCCTTTGTTGAATGGCCAAAAGAGTACTATTAAAGAAATAAATAATTGACTTATCCTCATTAATCTACTAACTAGAAGCCATAAAAATTTATCAAAAGTTCTCTTCAAATTGATAGCCTCTTGAATTTTAGCAACACTCATTAAGGTAATATTATCCAAAAATTGAAGATGAGAGTGAGAATCAAGATCCCTAGCCACTTTTCGACCCTGAATAATTCCATAATTTCTTTGGTGACAAAGGAACCTTCTCAAACCTTTAGCCATAAAAATGAAAAGATAGGGGGGGTGTTATCACCTTGTCACAACCCTTTAGAAGCCAAAAAAAATGGGATACTATTAGTAAGAACAAATAAGGAAGGATGCACCACACAACTCATGATCCACTAATTCACTTTGAACAAAAACCAAAAATTGATTAAACATTTGTAAGGACCATTTAACCATATCATAAGGCTTGGACATATCTAGCTTGATAAACATAGGTTTAATCTTAGAACACAATGGAATGAATGGCTTCTAAAGCAATAACAATACCATCAAGTATTTAATGCCCTTCACAAAATCCACATCCTTAGGTGATATCAAAATAATCAAAATCCATTTCAAATGATCAACAATGAATTTGGTAATGATATTGTAAGAGTCATTACAAAGAGCATTAGGGTGAAATAGATGAGAAGACTTAGCCCTCGTTGCTTTAGAATCAAAGACAAAAAGTAAATAAAATGAATTGCTTTAAACATTTGCTTGTTAGCCTAAGATTCACACACAACTTCTAAAAGATCATCTTTCAAGATGTTCCAAAATTCTTTAAAAAATTCGATAGTGAAGTCATTAGAACTAGAAGACTTACCTTTTTTCATTTGGAAATCAACTTTTTTTCCAATTTTACAAGAATAATAGGCCCATACATAGACCATTCATTTCCTCTATAACCAAAGGACTCCAACCTAAAATAATCTTTTCCTCTAACCACTGCATGACTACTTTCCTTAAACTAAGAAGATAAAAGATAAAAAATAATCCCTATTAAAAACACAATTGAATTCCTTGAAAATGAGTTATAGAACACAATGATCCCTTTTGAAGCCAATTAATTCTTGATTTCTTCTTTCAAGAAATATCCTCTTAAAGCCCTATTTATACAACTCTTTAGAAAGAGGAATCCTCCGCAAGTCTCATTTATCATTCAATCTTTTTCTAAAATATTCATTTATTACAATTCTCATTCTCGAGTGTCTTTGGGATTTTATCCCTTTATAAAACTATACCACATGATTTTTTGATTTCAATTTCACAAGAATGATATTTGAATGCTCATTTGTGTAGTGTTTTCTCATGGCGAAGTCATTTACTTTAAGATATTGGTTAGTTTTACTTTTCCTTCCCAGATTATTGGTTGGTATTACTTATTCTTGCAAAACTAATGGTTTAATGTTTCAATTTTCTTGCTTGTCCCGAGTGTTTACATTAACGAATCAACCAAACTTTAACGAATGATTTCATTTACATGAAGGAGAACAACTATATCCATTCATTCAGAGTTCATGAAAGAAATGATAGCACAAATAGAAATACAGGATGGATGGAGTGAAGCCAAAAAGAGGCTCTTACATTTAGAGACGATGCAATCTTCAAATCAGTTGAAATTAAAGAATCACATACTAAAATACAAGTCTTCCATGAGTTACAGATAAGGGGTGGCTTGGTGCTTTTATGCACCATTAAGAATCACATGATGTTTACTGACTTATTGTGTAATCGGAAAGTTGGTGTCTTTCTTGATACACATAATTTCCCGTCCGTTTGGGTGGGCAATGTTACAATAAAAAATGGTAACTGATATAAGAAGCAAATACCTACTTGCAGGCTCTCCTAATATTCCTTAAACTTCCTTTGCAAATTAGTGAACAAATATGTTTAGAGATTGTGGTAAGAATATATAATATATTGGAAGGCTGAAGATGTCGATGCATTTCCTACACAGGCTTGAAGCCATGCTTTAGTGCTGCGTTCCACACTATACCAATTCTGTCAACGTCAATAGCTCCAACTTCGTGATGATCCCAACCCTCCAGCGAATGCACAACACCTCCAGCATGACAAGCGTGAACTATTCTCCTTGACATGGTATACTGATATACAGAAAATAAGGTTTTAGTTATTATTTATTACGAAATTAATACAATTAGATAATAGTTGGTATTAGTTTTCCACAATCCATGTAGTATTCAAAAGATTATTTCTACACATACCTCACACGTTGCTAAGCCTTCGACATCTGCGGGCAATTCCATGGCTGCTAGCTTTCCATATGTGCAATCTCTTCGCAATTGGAATATAGGGGGGACAACAAATTGATGAAAATGTGTTCCACATGGAGCCCAATTCTGCTCCCTAAAAGATATCCATTTCCCCACTATCCATGTCTGTTAAGATCATCCACTTTAAAAGATTAAAACACATTTGTCTGAAACCAGAAATTAGACCACCTAAGCAAAACAAGTACTTGGCAAGAAGAAGAAAAGCTAATATGAGTAAAATCCCAGACTGCTTGAAATATTCCTTACTACATCCCTCCACCATCTTTATGAAAATTATCTATGCAACATATTTCACTGTGAAAATGCTAGTTGTGCTTATCTTAAATGTCCATATTTTACAGACTGGCAAGTTTACCTTGCAGTTTTGAGCTGCTTGATATTTTGTAACCTGGACAAGAAATTTTTGATATTGAACTGGGGCCTCCTTCTGAATTGTCTGAAACCGTTCTGTTGAGGCAGTTAACATCTGGAATTTCATAACCATCAGTCATTGGGTATCTATGTGAAAATAAACTGATTTGAAATTAGCATTTTGAAGAGGAGACTATAAAGAATTGGGTTCACTGTTTTTGTCACATACCAACACACGAACTTGTTTTTTGCAGAGATAAAGAGCGACTGCTCGACCCAGTTTAGAGGTTGCCCCAGTCAAGAACACCTCTTTCACATCGGGGTGTATCTCATTAAGAATGACTGCTGCTGTTAATGTATTGCCATGTACAACTCGTACTCTCAAATTGGGATGCTTTTGAACAAATAAAGTGCCTCCCCCATTTAGAGCTTCATTCTGCCCATTAAAAAAATCAGTACTAGCTAAGAAAAGCTGTTCAATCGCTACGATTCAACAAGATTTTATATCATCCACGAATTCAACATCAATATTAAAATTTTGAACACAACCAACCCTTGTTTTTGCTATCAAAAGCAAATATGAAGGCAACGTTTTACCTTGTTTAGTGCTGCAAGGCTTATGACCTTCACACCTAAACTATCTGCGCTTAAAATTGCCTCCTCAATGAGATTATTGATGCCTTCTTGGGCGAATGGCAAGAAGTACTATAAAACAGATAATGGGGAGTAAATTTTCATAGGGTTAAGGCATATGCTATTGCGTACCAAAATAAAAATATAAAACAATTTCTGGGTTTCCATTTTGAATTGTATAATGACAACACCATTTAAGTTGATTGTTATAGATGTCACTGACCTGAAAGCCGAACCTGGGTATAACCCAAGTGTGATGAAGACGATCTCTTAATACATAAGAAGTGTGAACGAATGGCTTTGCCCAAGCCCACATTGCAAACATAACAGGAACTGTGAAGGGCCAGATGGGCAGCAGAAACCACTGCGTTGTGAAGGGCTTTGATGCAAATGAACGGAAGACAAATGGTACGTGAAGGGATGACAGCATGTCCACCACATGGGCCAGAAACACATAGTGCGGCACCTTGTCCACTTGCCCTGCACACTCACAAATCTTTATGAACATTTATCCATTCTGCAATAAAATGAAATCTGAAGGGACTGGACAACATTGCTACCTTTACGGACAGATTTGTGGAGAAGCCAGGACTTTGGGTTAATTGTATTTCCCAAGTAATCATACAGAGGCATAAAGAGGCAGAAGTTTGTCTTCATTTCTACGTGATGTAAACCATGGTAGCTGTCATCAAATGTAACAAATAGGTTAATTGGACTGAGCTGAAGATGTTTCAAAATAGTGTGCCAACTAAAAAATGTAGTGGTAGTCTAAAGAATAATGAATTAGGTACACATTGTATATGCTTGGCCATCTAAATATCCATAAAAAGAAAGAAAAGAACCAGAAGATCTTTTCCATTATTCCATGGTGCATGTGTGCTGTACATGTCGATCGGGTTAATATCTGATGTCCTCGCTATGAGAACGAACTGGTAAACCTGACAATAACAGGTTACTGTTATAAGTTTAGTACTTCCTGGCATACACAAGGACAGCAGTTGTCTGCATCAATGGAATATTAACCCAGGCATGGCCCATCTTAGGTTAAATTGAATGGCCGCATGACCGGAATCATAAATGTATATCACCAAATATTACTCCTAACTATAAAATACTATTGAGTTTCCTTTTCTGGTCATTGACCTTTTTGGATATCGGTTCGAAACTTGGATTGAGATTCATACATAATTAATCCAAAAGATCATTCGAATTTACTTCATCAACTGTGAAAAACTCATACCACCTACGATCTTTATTTCCATCAGGACGAAGGAAGTTCCAAGCAACCAAAAACACTCTAGGATAACAGTTGTAATAGGATTGTACTAGCTATTGAAGGCCAGGGCATCTCTAGAAACAGTTGCATTGAAAATAACGGTGGCCGTTTAATGGCCTCGTTGACCTTTGCTCTCTCAGTGGGTCAGGGATAATAATGAGAGCAGCGATGAGTTCAGAATGTATTAGACAATTGGCCACAACTGTCAATGGACAAATTCGATGACGGCGGAGCATCTGCTGTGCCTGTCACTTTCTAATTCTGAAATGTCGCTTTCAATTGAAAGTTTCGGCCCGCTCTGTCGACACTCCATTCGTACAAGATTGGATTGAGTTAGCAATATTGTAAGCTGTTGATGAATTAAACAGACATTTTCTTGTAAAGATGATGCATCACACGAGACATTAATGGCGGTGCTGCAACTCAGCACCTTAATTTGACTGTCAATCCTGTCTGTCAATTTATTTATGTGTCTGTTACCCATCAGTGGTTGGTGTCTTATCATACAATTATACAAGTCGATCCCCGCAAAAAATTCCCACAGTTCGCATTCAAATATTTGAAATGATCCGCCAAAAACAACCCTCCAAGGCGAATTATATAAAATTGATATGTTAAAAAGGGTGAGATAGGGGCTTACCATGGAGTGTAGATGAAGAATTTAAGAAATGGGAAGCAACGAAAAATGAATGCTGGCAACACTTCCACATTGCTGTGGCCCATGCACCTCAGAAAGTCGAAACACAGGATGTAAATATATAGCATGACTATTGATCCGCCCCGCAATCCTGAGGATCCCAATATGGGTATCGCCATGATGCATGTCAGGAACAAATTTTCAAGGAAGGTGACAGTACCAGCTGTAAACACACCCCAGAAATCGACAAAATCAAAATCTCCAGAAATTTGAACAATTTAATCCTCCAAAGTACGTAATTATAACATCAAAATTTGATATCTACAAGAAAATTTTCACTTTTAATTACAACCAAGAATCAAAGATCACCTCTTGATTACATGTAATTGTCTGGTTGATATAGAAAAGCAAATTTTTAGTTACTTGAAAAGGATTCAGAATCCAAAGAATCGCCTATGAATTCATCATGAGATTTACATCCAGCTAAAGTTGTGAATCTACTCTCAGTAATCTTCAATGTATTCGAAGATACACTTACCGGTTGACGGTTGCACGGTGAGAGAAGCGTGATGAAGTGAATGATATCTGTTGAAGAAAAAATTCTGGTGAAACAGTCGATGTACGATATAATACAAAGCCTCTGCTGGTCCAGCATGAAGAAGAAAAAGGTATATCAATCCTTGTGAGTTCCACAAAGGCATGTCTCGGAAGAATGGAAAGAAATGATGCGCGGCGGTGAACATATATGCCTGGAATATAACGAAATTGTCCCTGAATCCATCACAGACAGGATTCTTATGAGATTCGTATATTACACAAACCTCAGAAAAGATTTGGTACTGTCCATATGGTGTCAATAAGGCCTCAGAATAAGAGACACGGCAAATCAACGACAAAATTCAAATAAATGAAGAGAATCCCAGTCCTAAATTCACATTAAAATCTACACAAAATAACATATTCTAATCTCGACAAGGGAAGAACGGCAAGTAATAATATTTAATGCTCCACAGAAACAGAAAGAATGCATACCAGTCCCACTCTCTGTCGACTTGCTTAAAATCGACGCCTTGCTTTCTAATTTTGTATGTCTTTGTGAGAAAATGCATATTGGAGTACGTGAGCCACAACTGACAAACCAAACATCTTAGGCCGGAGATAAGTAAAATGTGGAAGCACCAGTTATCAACCTCGTCGCCTCCGTCGAATGTGGTATACAAAGCTTTTGCAAATAGTGGGCCATACAGAATGTACTGCATATGTGCAAGACATAGTAAAACAGGCTCAGAACAAATCCAAAGATGGTAATTTATGCATCATCTATTAAAAAAAAAAAAAAAAAAAACATTGTCGCTGTTTAGAATTTGATTGTGTGTGATTTTTTAGCATAACATTTCGGATCACAATTCATGATCTATTATCATTAAAAAACACTCCATTAATCATCATCAAGATATTAGATAAACGCTACGTGAACCATCATTGAGATATGATATTGCTATCAGAATTCAACCATGTAATTTTTTGAACCAAATTCATTGATTCATGTTTCATGAGTAGTGGTTCACAAGAACCCATATCTCATGAAAATGAATGACCCACTTATCATCGTCAACATGTTAGAAAGCTGATGGATCATAGATTATGATCCAAAACATTGATACTAAAAAATCTCACACAATCGAATTTGAAAACAGTGAAAATCTAAAATAAAATATCATAGTAAAGAACTCAAACTAAAGAAGAAGAAGAAGATATATCCATCCGTGCCTTGAGACTGCCCATGCTGGCCCAAGGCCAGTCCGAGAGAGGGGCAGATTTGTGGTGCATGATTGATTCTTCTGAGTAAGTGCAGGCCGAGAAATGCCCACTAGTTAGTTGGGTGAGGAATGAGGAACAATGAGGGCAGACTGAGCTGCATACAAGAGGAAGAAGGGGATCAAATTGGATTTATAGGTGACCTGAAGACGAGAGCGTATGTCAGCCATGTGATGGGGTGCTAATAAGTCCAAACAGAGAAGAGGACGAAACCAAAGACTTTGCGCAGGAAAGGAGGAGGGCGGCCATTGAGGTGGATGGTTAGTGGTTGTGCGGGGGCTCCCCGACAAGTACAACCCCACCGACGAACACAGGCAAACCAAACTCTTCCTTGGTAGGATTAAGGCATAACTGTGATGATCATAACGCTGGCGGCCATCACTGCCCCGAGTAGTTGTACATTTATGGTCATGCATTTTGGATGGACAAAATCAAATCATAAACAAAACATGTAAACTATAGGTAGTTGTGATAATAGGAGAATTGCGTTGCGTGACGCCATATATCACGCCCTTCACCGATCTGGTCGCCCCCTGTATTGCCACGATTTCATACTAAGCATTTATATCAAGGGGAATCATTTATACCGGTTGCTACACCTATCCCCCATCTAGAATGCAATATTACGTGAAGATCATTAATTTTCTACTTGCAGCAGTAGAGTCTGTAGCATATGGATTTTCTATTTCCATTTTTACTTTCCTGCACCCGCCATATCCATATCAATTACATACGTTTTCTATTTTAAACTCCTCGTAGACCACCATTAATGTTTGATTTCCTAATTCCTTGTCTCTTCCAAGTGTCTGCCCTGCAACGAACCACTGATCAAGCATTGAATTTTGGAAGTTGTCCAAACTAAAGGTACTCATTAAATGTATGAAAGAAACACTATCTTTCTCCATCCGTAACTTACTATCAAGATCTTGGGTAGCATGGAAAATCCTGTAAAGAATTCTTACCATTTTCAGTTATGGTTTGTTAGTGATTTCACTATTGATTGAAGGATAGGCAGTTTGGTGGTTTCTGGTGGGTATAATAAATTGTAATAGAGAAAAATTAAGTGTTTGGAGTAATAGGTTTTGTATGTTGTACTGAGTAGAGTGACTTTTAATGTTAAACAAGACAAAATAATTTCAAAGTCAATAACTTAATTTTATTAAGTCTAAAAAAAAAATTATATTAATTTATCTTGTCTCCTCATAATAGAAAATGATTGCTATGATGCATATAATAATGTTCATATTATCATTAATAGAGTTGAAATTTGATTCAATAAACTAAATGCATTTGACATATAATTTACAAAAAAGGATAAAGAAAATTTTGATTTTTGCAATAACTATTCTCAAAATAAACTAATAAAAGAGAAGATAGATGACATTTTCACAACTATTTCAAGTAACAATTAAATGTAGACTATGATTGTTTGTTCAAATTTTTTAACATTGTAAAAAATATTGTAAGTTGTTCATGAATTAAATAGCCAACTTTAATTTGTTATTTATCTTGCATTAGATAAATAAAAATTGTGTTTAGAGCAATATAAACAAGAGATATATTGTGATTAGATTTTTTATTATGCTTCAAATGGTTTTGTGGATGCAATTTTGGGTACTTGGCCTATGTGCCAATTTTGGCTCCGGTTTGGTTTGTCTGATGTTGTTTACTGGTGGTTGCTGGTGTTGTTTTCCCAGTTCTGATTTTGTAACCACGGGATCAGGGCCCTTTCCTTGATTATCTAATAAAAAACAAGAGGTATATTGCATTAGGTTTTCTTTAATGTTGTAGTGAGTGGAGTGAATTTTATTGTGTCTAACAAATTAAGTAACATAATTAAATACGTTATTTAATGAGGCAAAACAATTTCAAAATCAACAATGTAATTTTATTAAGTTTAGAAATTATTTTCATATTAAATTTATCTTGCCACCTCACAATAGAAAATGATTGTTATGATGTATATAATAATGTCCATATTATCGGAGTCATTAATGAGTTGAAATTTGATTCAATAAATTAAATGCATTGGACATATAATTTACCAAAAAAGATAAAGAAAATTTTGATTTTTGCAATGACTATTCTCAAAATGAACTATTAAAAGGGAAGATAGATGACATTTTCATAACTATTTAAAATAAACAATTAAATGTAGACTAGGATTGTTTGATCAAATTTTTTAACATTGTAAAAAACATTGTAAGTTGTTTAGGAATTAAATAGCCAACTTTAATATGTTATTTATCTTGCACTAGATAATTAAAAATTAAGTGTTTAGAGCAATATAAACAAGAGATATATTGCATTAGGTTTTTTTAATGTTGTAGTGAGTAGAGAGAATTTTATTGTGTCTAATAAATTAACATTAAATATATTATTTAACGAGACAAAATAATTTGAAAGCCAACAATGTAATTTTATTAAGTCTAGAAATTATTTCATACTAGTTTATCTTGCCACCTCACAATAGAAAATGATTGTTATGATGTATATAGTAATGTTCATATTATCCAAGCCATCAATAGAGTTGATATTTGATTCAATAAATTAAATGTATTGGACATATAATTTACTAAAAAAGAAAGATAATTTTTTATTTTTTATTTTTGCACCAACTATTTCCAAAATGAACTAATAAAAGGAAAGATAGATGACATTTTCACACTATTTAAAATAAACAATTAATGTAGACAAGGATTGTTCGTTCAATTTTTTTAACATTGTAAAAAATATTGTGAGTTGTTCATGAATTAAATAGCCAACTTTAATATGTTATGTCTTGCATTAGATAAATAAAAACTAAGTGTTTAGAGCAATATAAACAAGAGATATATTGCATTATATTTTTTTTAATGTTGTAGTGAGTGGAATGAATTTTATTGTGTCTAATAAATTAAGTAACATTAAATATATTATTTAACGAGACAAAATAATTTCAAAGTCAAAAATTTAATTTTATTAAGTCTAGAAATTAATTTCATACTAGTTTATCTTGCCACCTCACAATAGAAAATAATTGTTATGATGCATATAATAATGTTCATATTATCCAAGCCATTAATAGAGTTGAAATTTGATTCAATAAATTATATGCATTGGACATATAATTTACCAAAAGGATAATTATTTTTTTTAAATTTTTGTACCGACTATTCTCAAAATGAACTAATAAAAGGAAAGATGGCATTTTCACAACTATTTAAAATAAACAATTAATGTAGACTAGGATTGTTTGTTCAATTTTTTTAACATTGTAAAAAATATTGCAAGTTGTTCACGAATTAAATAGCCAACTTTAATATGTTATTTATCTTGCATTAGATAAATAAAATTTAAGTATTTAGAGAAATATAAACAAGAGATATATTGTATTAGGTTTTTTTAATATTGTAGTGAGTGGAGTGAATTTTATTGTGTCTAATAAATTAAGTAATATTAAATATATTATTTAATGAGATAAAGTAATTTTAAAGTCAACAATGCAATTTTATTAAGTCTAGAAATTAATTTCATACTAATTTATCTTGTCATCTCACAATAGACAATGATTGTTATGATGTATATAATAATGTTCATATTATCCAATTCATTAATAGAGTTGAAATTTGATTCAAAAAATTAAATGGATTGGACATATAATTTACAAAAAAGGATAAAGAATTTTTTTTATTTTTGCACCAACTATTCCCAAAACGAACTAATTAAAGAAAGGTAGATGACATTTTCACAGCTATTTAAAATAAACAATTAAGTGTAGACTATGCTTGTTTCTTCAATTTTTTTAACATTGTAAGTTGTTCATGAATTAAATAGCCAACTTTAATATGTTATTATCTTGCATTAGATAAATAAAAATTAAGTGTTAAGAGCAATATAAACAAGAGATATTATTGCATCAGGTTTTTTTTAATGGTGTAGTGAGTGGAGTGAATTTTATTGTGTCTAATAAATTAGTTAATATTAAATATATTATTTAACGAGACAAAATAATTTCAAAGTAAACAATGTAATTTTATTAAGTCTAGAAATTACTTTCATGCTAATTTATCTTGCCATCTCACCATAGACAATGATTGTTATGATGTATATAATAATGTTCATAAATTATCTAAGCCCTTAATATTAGTTGAAATTTGATTCAATAAATTAAATGCATTGGGCATATAATTTACAAAAAAGGATAAAGAATTTTTTTATTTGTGCACTGACTATTCCCAAAATAAACTAATTAAAGGAAAGATAGATGAAATTTTCACAACTATTTAAAATAAAAAACTAAGCTCAATTTTTTTAACATTGTAAATTTTTTTGTAAGTTCATGAATTAAATAGTTAGCTTTAACATGTTATTTATGTTGCATTAAATAAAAAAAAATTAAGTGTTTAAAGCAATATAAACAATAGATATATTGCATTAGGCTTTTTTATGTTGTAATGAGTGGAGCGAATTTTATTATGGACCTAATAAATTAAGTAATCTTAAATATATTATTTAATAAGATAACATAATTTCAAAGTCAACAATGTAATTTTATTAAGTCTAAAAATTATTTTCATATTAATTTATCTTGCCACCTCACAATAGAAAATGATTGTTATGATGTATATAATAATGTTCATATTATCCAAGTCATTATTAGAGTTGAAATTTGATTCAATAAATTAAATACATTGTACATATCATTTATAAAAAAGGATAAAGAAAATTTTGATTTTTGCACCAATTGTTCTCAAAATGGACTAACAAAAGAAAAGATAGATGGCATTTTCACAATTATTTAGAATAAATAATTAAATGTAGACTATAAGATTGTTTGTTTAAACATTTTAACATTGTAAAAAATATTGTAAGTTGATCATGAATTAAACATCCCACTTTAGCATTTATTTATCTTGCATTAGATAAATAAAAAATTAAGTGTTTAGAGCAATACAAACAAGAGATATATTGCATTAGGCTTTTTTAATGTTATAGTGAGTGGAGTGAATTTTATTGTGTCAAATAAATTAAGTAATATTAAATATATATATTTTTAGTCAAATGGCTAAATGCCTATATTTATATTAATAGCTTATAATAGATAATTACATAGTTTCCAAGGATGGCAAGCATACCAACTTTACAACTGAATGAACATAAAAGCCTTTCTTCTATCCAATTGTCCAAAATACTTACAAAAAATGATTTAGCCCCTACACAAATTTACTGTTACCCATATTCCTAAACTTTGAAACCTTGCCACCCTAACTTGTGCTTCCATATATTGATATATTCGCAGTATGAACAAAATTGATAGAAACATTACATTTTAACCACCCCTGTGGGCGAAATTTATTGATTTTTCGCCGTGTCCCTCATGAGCTACCAAATGCACTTGACTCACTGCCAAAGCTTGAGATTGCTTTGTTATATTAGTGTTAGGAACTTGATGATTTTTTCATAACTTGGATATTTTCCCTATTTGCATGATGAACTGGTGGTGGAATGCTCACTTGCAGACCTTGAGGAAAATCATGTGATAGGATAAAAGAAATTGCATGATATTTTTTCTTAAACTTGTCAATTTCCTCCTTTCTAAACTTAAAGTGATACATGTTCAATGCCATGTACAAATAGCTCGAAGAACCTTTGAGCAATGACAATTTCATAGCTTCATATGCATCCACATATCTCTATTTGTGAAGGAGATAATGCCTTGGAAATAAACCACCCACAAACCCTTCACCTTGGGTGAACTCATAAGCCTGAACACTCTTTAATAGAGCATTGTCTTGCAAATAAACTACATTGACTACTTTGCTTGCAACAGACTAAAATGAGTTGTAATTTTTCACTAAATCCATGACGTTGGAGAGAAAAATTGATAAAAGATTTGCAAGGAAAATGATATGTTGAGACTCAGTGTGTAAAACCTCCTCTCCAATTATAGACTTGATGCAATTGAGAATTGATGGGTGGTTTACCGTGAAAGCTTGCTGCAAATGTTCTTTTCCAATACACCCTAAAAAGGGTATATCCCATGGTCGAATTGTAACAGGTACTCTGTAATTGTGTGGTCGATAATCCATGTTGTTTCCAAGTGCCAAGTGATGACCATCGGTTTCCATTTGAACCTATAGGCGTCGAGTGCCAAATGATGCCCACCGCTTTCCGTTCAAAACCTAGGGAATGTGACACAAGCTTTCAAACCAAAGTGTGGCAACCAAATACAAAGAACACCTTCACCCCAGAAGCACTACAAAGGAGAATTTCATCCCCATGCAAACCCTTGCTTAATATAGTTTTTCCCTTGCTAAATGCCAATTTAAAGGAAATGCTCAAAATTCACATTTCCCAAACCAGTCTTGAAAATAATGAAGTTGAGAGATGAGGCACGCTCCAAATCTTTCTCGAAAGGAAGTATCTGGATACTCTTGTCATGTCGATTTAATGCCTTACCTTCACCTGAAGCATGTGTTTGACACCTCATTTTAAAACGTGTTGATTAATGATGGATTAAGTGTAATTAGGACAAGCAACCTGCGTTCACACAAAATAGGGTTATATTATAAATTATAACTGGTGGCAAGCTTCATATTTCCATGATGTCAAAAAATTGATAGTACTTCTTGCATGCTCTAGGATATCTAACTTCATGCTTTCTGATATTCCTTTAACTCAATATACCCATTTTCTCTCCGCATTTAAAATTTGATTTATTGATTTTGTATCACTATCCCCACATTTGAAAACTATGATGGTTTGCTAATTATGTATCAAATTTAGACTTTTAGTATAAATCAACACATTACGCCCTTTGTTGGTTTGAGGAAGTTTCTGCCATCTGAGGATATTCTTTGATTTGATTCTAGTATCTTGAACTAGAAATATTTCATGATCTTATTACATCCCATGTTTGCTAGACAATCTACTAATCTATTGCCTTCATGGTATGTATGGGTGATTTGGAAGCTCTGAAGCTTATCTAGCAAATACCAAACTTTTTGAAGAATATATTCTAGGTTCCAATTATGGATTCTTCTATCTTTGCAAGCATTGAAAATCAGTGAAGAGTCTCCTTCAATGTGTGGCTTTGTAATACCAAGCTTCAAAGCTATCTCCAACCCTAGAAAAATTGCTTTTGCCTCTACAAGATTATTAGTTCCTTTTGGAAGCTAACAAGAGCTGACTGCTATAATCTTTCCAGTTAAATCTCTTAAGCATATACCTGCCCCTGACTCCCCTGGATTGCCTCTTGAGGCACCATCAAAATTGAGCTTTAAAAATTTTGCTTGAGGGGCCTTCCATTTAACCTTTTTCCTATCTATCTTTGTGGAAACATTGTTCAGTAGACTACCCACAAATGGTAACATTATACTCTTCCAATTTTTTAAAATCAAATCATCCCAACTTGTAAATATTGAACCAATACTTTTATTCTTTTAAACACTTGAATTTGCAGCTTCAAATATTTCCTTCTCAATCTTTGCATTTATAACTTCTATTGAAGAAGTAATTTTCCTAAAAAATACACAAGTTACACTCCCACCATATATTTCATATGAATATAATGTAGGAGCTACTTGCCATATACAAGTAGCAAACATTGATTTATATAGGAGTGTCCAGCTTTGAAATAGATCCCATATTGAATTTGGCAATGGAGTGTAGAAGTTTAACTTGTTCATAACAAAAGCCCAACACTATTGAAAAAATTTGTAATGAATGAGCAAGTGATCTGCATTTTCAAAGACCTCTTCGCATAATGGAAACTTGAATGGATCTGCTATTTTCAATTTTGTTAGTTGGTCACTAGTTAGTATTATCTTTCTTAATACTAACTAAGAAAAACTCCCTGCCTTGGGTAGGATTTTGTTGTTCCAAAAAAATGAGTAGGCCCTTTAGGGAACCAATTGACCTCTTTTTTGACTTATAGCCCTATAACCTTGCTTAACTATGTAAAAACCTTCTTTTGATGTAGCCCATACAAGTTTTTTTGGTTTGGAAGAAAGATATACCACTCGATCATTTAATAAAATTTGTACCAAAGTGCTCTGCTCCATAGATAAAGAGGTGCCTAAATTTTTTTTCCAAATCACTTTCCTTGTTGTACCTTCAATCAAATACACATAGTCTAAGAAATTGTCCCCCCAAACCTCCTTTAAAATCTACATTTCATCTAGCAAATCAAGATTATTTTGCAAGGGAGGATTCCCATTCCAAGAATCACTCCAAAACTTTACACTTTCTCCATTATTAACCTCCCATGAAATGTATAGAATGATTAATTTTCTACAGGAAATCAAAAAGTTCCACATAGTAGAGCCCTTAGGTGGATTAGAAATAGTGAAGATTCTTGAGGGATTCAAACTATCTAAGTACTTAGCTTACATTATCTGTCCTTTGGTTTTGTATACATTTTCCAAGAAAATTTAGCCCCAAATGATTTATTCCTATTTGATATGTTATGAATCCTAGCTCCACCATGACATTTCTCCCCTGCCATGCCTTCTAAAGAGATTAGAGGCACCTTCTTTTATTCATCCATGTTTCCTTTCCAAATAAAACACCTAATTATTTTCTCAATTTATGCTATCACTATTTGTGGAGCTTTGAGGACCGCTAAAAAGTAATTAGGAATTGCAAACAAGACTAATTTTACCAAAAGAATTCTTCCTGACAAAGATAACTATCTATCCTTCCACATCAAAATCCTTGACTTTAACCTTTCTATTACTTTAACCCAGTAAGATGCATTGTTTGACCTCATGAAGAAAGGAATCCCTAAGTAAGTGCATGGAAAGACAGCCTATTGAAAACCTAGCAACCTGACTATCTTCTTCCCTATGTCCTCCTTTGTGTTAAGAACATAAATTTTGGACTTAGAAGAATTAATTTTTTGACCAAATGCTGAAGAATATTTCTCTAGAACTTCTTTGAACTATTTTTTATTTTGCAATAGTGGCCTTACCAAATAAGATAGTATCATCTACAAAGAGAGAATGTGTGATTGTAATACCTGTGTTTTCAATTTTGATGCCATGCCAAAGCCCCTGGATATGCTTACTAGTGATGAATTTTCTTAAAGCTTATGCCATGATGATAAACAAAAAAGGTGACAAAGGGTCCCCTTGTCTAACTCCCTATGTTGCACTAAAGAAGCCTATAGGTGAACCATTGAGGATGACTACAAACTTTGCTCATGATAGATAGGATAATATCCATCTACGCCATCTTGCACTAAAACCAAATTTTGCAAGTACCTTAATCAAGAAACTCCAATCTGCTTTATCATATGCCTTCATCATGTCCAACTTGACAATGATGGAAGGAACATTAGAAGTAAAGATTGAATGTAAGGTTTTGTGAGCTACAAGTGCCCCTTCAAATGTTTCTCTTCCTGGAACAAAACCCCCTTGCTCCAGGGAAATAATCTTTGGTATAATAGGTTGCAGCCTTAGATAAATTGCTTTCGTGAATATTTTGTATATTGTGTTACTACACAAAGATACCGGTCTATATTCAACAAAAGATTTAGGCTCTTTTACATTAGGGAGGATTGTTATATTTGTCACACTAAATTGTTTAAGCATTGAACTTGTCCTTCTTGATTCCTCAAGTGCCCATAGTAAATCAAAACATAAAATATGCCAATTTTTTTGAAAAAAAAGAGCAGTGAACCCATCCAAATGAGGGGCCTTATCCAAAGACAAAGAGAAAACTACTTTTTTCACCTCCTCTAAATAGAATGGCCTCATCAAAAATTCATTATCCCTTTCACTAACAATTGATGGGATTGTTTCCAGAAGTTCTATTTCATCTTTATCATTTTGTTCACTCCTATCTTAAGGTGTTGATAAGAGTTATGAGTAGAATCTAACACACTCTCTATTTATATCTTCTCCTTTAGTAAGCCATTTTCCCGTTGGGATCTCCTGTATAGATTGAATTAATTTTACAACCCTTTCAATCTGGGTATAGACATGGAAATACTTAGTATTATGATCTCCCTCTCTCAACCACAATTCCCTTGACTTTTGCCTCCAATATATATCTTCCCTTGCACATAATTATTCCCATTCCCGCTGAAATTTCTTTTGCTTATCATATAAAAAAGAATCCAAACCATTTTGAATAATTTTTTCATGCACTTCCTCTAAGTTTTTATGGACTAAATCTTTTTGTAGGAAAATATTCTTGAAAACCTCTTTATTCCACTTTATAATCTACTACTTGATATACATTAACTTTTTACATAACTGAAACATCTTTGTGCCTTGCTCATAAGGTACATTAATCCACCATTGTTGAAGCAAATCCATGATTTGGGTCCAATGCCTGAGCCACATGCTCTCAAACTTGAATGATGATTTTCATTTCGGGCGAGAGACATTTGAAATGTTGAGAGAAATTGAATAATGGTCAGATCTTGCATAGGGAAAAAAAATTGACACTAAATTATGGTGCAAGCTGAACTAGTTTGAAGTGACTAAATACTTGTCCAACCTTTCTATTATTTGTAGAAAAACTTTCCTCCTATTTGTCCAAGTATATTTCCCCTTATCTGAAATAATATCCTTTAAAGCATTAGTGCTGATAAATGTACTGAAGTCTGCCATTACTTTGACTGGAGGACTAATGCCCCCATTCTTTTCTTGTAAAGAAGCTATATCATTAAAATCTCTTGCTAGTACAAATTTCTCATCTCCTAAGTCAATTAATAATTATGTGATTTGATCCCACAGACTTTTTTTATCAGATGTTAAAATCAGCCCATAGATATTTAGCAACCATAATTTCAAGTAAAATTTAGTTACATCCATCAATTGCTAGTTGCTCTCATTTTTGCTTGATACTACATTTACTAACTTAGGGTTCCAAACTGTTACTAAGCCCCCTAAGGTCCCTTGAGCTGGCGAGTGAGTTGACTTCCACATTGACCTTTTTTGTACTATAGCTTCATATGTTACCGCTAATGTTTTTGTTTCCTGCAAAAGCACAATATCCGCTCCACAACCATCAATTTGATGCTTGATATGAGTGCATTAGGGGCATTGATTCCCCTATCATTCTAGGATATGACGTTCATTGTGTGCGGGGAGAGCAACAAGCTCTCCTCAGGCACTTACTTGCAGAGTTTGGAATAGAGTCATACATTGTCTTTTGCACACTTGCTTCAATTTCCTCTTTTAGTTTTGTGAGGTTAGACTTTCGACCTCTTTTTCTTAGGGATTTCTTTAGCACTGGTTGGAAAGGAGTCTAAGATATAGATAAAGATTGTGATTAATCAAATTCCTCATCTTCCTGACCCGTTATCTAATTCATTTCAGTCACTTTATCGATTTCCATCAATATTGAACTTGTCATTAGGGATTCATTTTTTTGAATAGTTTGGGTTGATTCCATTAATTTTTTTATCTACCTCCATTTTATCTTTTAAACTATCACAATCCCATAAAATCCCCTCTTATGCAATTTCATCTGCAATCTTGTCAAACATTTATGATCCAACTAACAAGAGGATTTTCTCTGCTAACACTTTCGTGTCATCTTCATTGACTTTCTTATTGACCTCTGGAGTAAGTTAAAATTGTGACCATTTTGTCCCAACAATAAGTTTGTTGGTAGGATGCATATATTCTTCCCTCTTCATCATTTTTCCAACAAGTTAGATATGTCATAAGATCTTGGGACATCAACTTTCTGACTATATCTCCTAGTTGTTGTTCAAATATTTACAACAAAGATGGGGAATATAAATTTAGAGTGTATCGCATGCTCCTCTGAATCAATATCTCTAATTTTTTACAAGAATCCATTTTAACAGAAAAGGGTGTCTTTGGAAAAATGACAATGGGCATCTCATGTTTTCTTTTCACACCTCCACCCATTCTATGCACCTTAAGTCTTTGTTCCCTAGAGCTTGAGAGAATTTTATTTCTCCTTTCATTGACAACCTCCTCTGAATCAATATCTCTAATTTTTTACAAGAATCCATTTTAACAGAAAAGGGTGTCTTTGGAAAAATGACAATGGGCATCTCATGTTTTCTTTTCACACCTCCACCCATTCTATGCACCTTAAGTCTTTGTTCCCTAGAGCTTGAGAGAATTTTATTTCTCCTTTCATTTACAACAAATATGGGGAATATAAATTTAGAGTGTATCGCATGCTCCTCTGAATCAATATCTCTAATTTTTTACAAGAATCCATTTTAACAGAAAAGGGTGTCTTTGGAAAAATGACAATGGGCATCTCATGTTTTCTTTTCACACCTCCACCCATTCTATGCACCTTAAGTCTTTGTTCCCTAGAGCTTGAGAGAATTTTATTTCTCCTTTCATTGACAACCTCCTTTTTATACTGAATGACTTTGTTAACTAGATGAAATGAATTTGTTTCATGTACCATATCTTGTTGAAGATGTACTTGACTTTGTAAAATATCCCTTTTTGTGCATTCAATAATAGAGTGCCCTAAAATATGACATTGTGCACAAGAATTTTTAGGGGTTTCAAGGATTATTTCTTGTAACCATTTTCCAAAATTGGATGTTAGCTCAATTTGAGTTGGGATTTTCTTCATTGTGTCAAGCAACACACACATCCTCACTAGTTTTGAAGGGTTATTGAAGAAAAGATAATCATGCTTGAGAAAAATTCCTGTATGATTAGCCATTATCTCTAGAAAAATCGATTCCCTATATTCTAGTGGTAATGCATGCATTTGGATTCAGAAAGGAGCAAATCTAGTGACAAAATCTTAAAATTTAAAATTGGGAGTCCAAGGTTACATGTACAAGCTAGACCCTTGAAATTTCCATGATTTGATCTTGACTACATCATCCTTGTATGCTTTATTGCAAAAGAGAACTACAAAAATACCCTTTCCTTAATCTAGATAAAAAACTTTTACAACTCCTTCCCATTCATCAAAAACTAGACCCTTTAACTTTTCTAAATCAAGGGTAAGATTCCAAAACTTACATATTAGGGATTTTTCTCTTAGATATTTAATTTGTGACTATAATAGGTGCTTTGGAAATTTTATCTTGATGATTCCATTTTTTTTTAAGGTAAGACTTTATCCACCTCTTTGAGTCCATCAACCCATGTCTTAGGTTCCATATTTTGCTTTGTTGTGTCAGCCTTTTGCATTTCTTTACACCTCCATTCTTTCTTTTGGATAGGTTTGCACCTTTTCGCTTTATTTTTGTTTGCCCTTGAACCCTTTCTTCTATTTCCCTTTCCTTGAGTTCTCATTATGTTATCTTTTTGCAACGTTTCCTGCCTTTGATTAATTTTTTCCTTTTGCTCCTATTGTTGTGGCATTTGCTGATCACCCAAAACCTTGTTATCATTATCAATGTGAGAGTTCTTATGATCTAGCCTATTTGGGTGTTCCAGTGATTGAGAGTGAAAATCCTTCTCACTTCCAATAAAAACATTTGCTCAACCAGATGAAATATTGGGCCTATAATGTCCTGTATGTGAAAAATTTGGATTGAAGGGACCCACATTATAGCCATAAACCCTATTCGAAGGGGCCCTATCTAGGTGCTTGCTTGATCTAAAACCCTTTTCACTATCTGCATAAAATTGATCCAATAATCTTGAATTGTGATTTTTAACCTCATCGTCATGCCCATCTCGTGTTACAATTTTTTATCTTCACATATGTCGAAAATCGGTTGCTTCCCTTTATCTAGATGCCTGTGTGAACCAAATGGTTTCCAGTTAGGTCTCAGAAACCTATACCTAACCTGGTAGGTTTTTTTCCTTGCATGTTACCATTTTGTCATAGTAGTGGGCCCTCAATATTGATGTGGCTTCCTATCATAGAATTGGGGCTTGTGATGATCAAAAGGACTGCCATTTTCTACAAATTGACCATTAGTATGCCATTGTTTTCTTGACCGTTGGTTTGCCATTATCATTTAGTTGCTAATATTAAATATATTATCAATAAACAAAGGTCCTTCCACATCAAACACATCAAACACCCAAGCACAAGGAAAAGGTCAAACATTGTACGTAGTCCAAAACAACCAACAACGCAGAGGTCCTCCCCGCACCAAGATAACATGCACCCAATTGGGTGAACCCATTGAATTAGTCCTCAAGACACTCTTGCAATCCAATATCATCCAACTACCAGACATCAAGAACTATGAGCCCTCATTGATCAAACCCAATTGGTGGAAAGAAGAAGAATATTGTGAATATCACTGTGGAAAATGACATAAAACATCTAGATGTTGGACACTCAAAAATGTCATTGAAGACCTCATTGAACAAGGAATCATTTTCATAGACAATTCACAAGCCAAGAAAAATATTGACCATACCATATTTAAAAATCCCTTGCAAGATCATGACAAAGGAAAAGCCTCCAATTCAGGGAACAACAATAATACTAATTATGCCAGTGTCAAACATGATTATCCTTAATGTAAGACCCTTTGAAGATCGCATTGCCACTATTACCATAAATAAGAAAAGTTTAGAATGCGCTATCACCACTCACAAAGCCAAGATAACCCTTCCAAGACCTCCTTCCAATCCGCAACCACAAAGTCAGTACAATCTCCTAGACCAACTAGGGAATACCCCCACACATATTTCTAGTTTGGAATTCCTTCGCATATCACCACAACATAGAGATATCCTTGATAAAGCCTTGCAAGAAGCATCCATACCCACTAATCCAGATGTCAATGAATTTCAGGCCATGGTTGGATACCTAGCTATGTTGGATCATGTCACCTTTTCTAAACAAGATTTCTTTGCACAAAAGTCCAATCATAACAATCCCCTACACTTAGAAGTCTAAGTAAATAAATATAAGATCATACGAATCTTGGTAGATGGTGGAGTAGGTCTAAATATTTGCTCCCTAAAATTGGTAAAAGCATTGGGATACTCTAAGAATTGCATTGACCAAACCAAGAAAATTGTTATCAAAGGATTGTTATAGAGTTTCCATGTTGTTGATATTTCTATGAGAAAAAAGGGAATAAACACGTTAGGTTCATAGCTATGTTTTTTATGGAATTTGGAATTTGAAATTAAGCACATTTTTAGGATGAAATTAAGCTATGTTTTTTTTTATGGAATTTGCTCAGAGTTGATGAGTGGTCTTCAAATACAATGTTGTATAAATTTTGAGGAAATCATGGAGAAATGTGTCATTATTGAAAAAATCTCTTATAACAAAGGGACTGATTAAAGTACACAAAGAAACCCCTAAGGCGAATAATGACAAAGGTAAATATTGGTCTTGAAACAAGAATGTCACTAATGATGGAGTAGTTGATGCTAAAGTGATAAAAAAAGGTCCTACCATTCATCTCAAAGGTCCTTCCACATCAAACACATCGAACAAATCAAACACCCAAGCACAAGGACAAGGTCAAACATTGAACACAATCCAAAACAACCAACAACGTAGAGGTCCTCCCTTCGCCAAGAGAACATACACCCAATTGCATGAACCCATTGAATCAACCCTCAAGACACTATTGCAATCCAATGTCATCCAAATACTAGACATCAAAAACTATGAACCCTCATTGATTAAATCTGATTGGTGGAAAGAAGATGAATATTGTGAATATCACCGTGGAAAAGGACATAAAACATCTAGATGTTGGACACTCAAAACTGTCATTCAAGACCTCATTGAACAAGGAATCATTTCCATAGACAATTCACAAGGAAAGACAAATTCTAACCATACCATATTTAAAACTCCCTTGCAAGATCATGACAAAGGAAAAGCCTCTAGTTCAGGGAACAACAATAATGCTAATTATGCCAGCGTCAAACATGATTATAGCACTATCATCCTTAATGTTATACTTTTTGACAATTGCATTTCCACCATTACCATAAATAAGAAAAGTTCAGAATGCATTGTCACCACTCAAGAGCCAAGATAACCCTTCCATGACCTCCTTCCAATTTGCAACCACAAAGTTAGTACAATCTCCTAGACTAGCTAGGGAAGATGCCCACATAGATTTCTATTTTGGAACTCCTTCGCATATCAACACAACATAGAGCTATCCTTGATAAAGCCTTGAAAGAAGCATTTGTACCCACTAATCTAGATTTCAATGAATTTCAGGCCATGGTTGGATACCTAGCTATGTTGCATCATGTCACCTTTTCTAAACAAGATTTCTCTGCACAAAAGTTTGATCATAATGATCCCCTACATTTAGAAGTCTACGTAAATAAATATAAGATCAGATGAGCCTTGGTAGACAGTGGAGAAAGTCTGAATATTTTCTCCCTAAAATTGGTAAAAGTATTGGGATACTCTGAGAATTGCATTGAATAAACCAAGAAAATTGTTATCAAAGCTTATGATGAGGCTTAGATCTTTTAGAATGAAAACTCTTGACATGTATATCCTTTGGTCATACACTATCCATAAAATATCATGTCATTTCCTTCATAGAATTTATCCAAACCCATACCTTAGAGAAAACAAATTATTCCTATGTGAAATGGACCTTGGAGATCATATGCTAAGCCTTCCAACCAATAATCCTCATGTCTCCTATCCTTTACCAAAGTCAATCCATTATCATTTCATACCTATCGCTAGAATTGGTTTTCCCTTGTCATTGGTTTAAGGATTCTAATCCACTTATCCAGGTTCCCTCCATAATCCCATCTAGTCCTAAGGTTAGTCATTCCAAATGCAACAAGCCTAATCCATACAATCTTGCTATGCAATCTAGTGCATCATCCAAAACATTCATTGGCTTTATTCCTAGCCTTGCTACAGACCTTGATCCTTTAGTTACATTATCATCCACGGGATATGTCTTTCCCAATCCTCATGTTGTTTTGGGATGTGTCCTTCCCATATCAACAACATTGTCATCATCATCACCTATCATTTGGTTTTCAACTTGACTAGGGGAAAGATCATGTTTATCCTTGGATCCTTGTGCATGCTTGCTTGGTTGATTGTGGGTATCTTTCATATGCATTTTCTATGATCCTTATAGTCACATCCATAGCAAAGTCTCATTCATCCATAATAATGATTTTTCATCCTTACCATGGCCTAAGAACCACCAACATTTAGTATCCTTTGCCTTCATGATCATCCCTTGCATTCATCCGCTACTTCCCCCCGCACATAATAAGTTGGTCCTATACCTAACTGGGGGAAATTCTTTGACTTATGTCTTCATGGGATCCGACGAATGGTATCAAGCTTTTAAAAACCATAAAAAATCCAAAAAAAATCATAAAAACCTTCAAAATCCAAAAAAATCATAAAACCTTCAAAATCCAAAAAAAAATCATAAAACCTTCAAAATCCAAAAAAAATAATAAAACCTTCAAAAGCCAAAAAAATCATAAAACATCAAAATCTAAATAACATCAAAAAATATCAAAGACCTCCAAAAATAGAGTCTGAATCAAGGTCTGAGTCAATCTATGCTAGAATGGTCAAACTATGTTGTCTTTACGTGTTGCTACATAGGCGGGTCCATCACTCAATAAGCCCCTGAGACATTAGGTTTGTCCTTAGGGTTTTGTTGAGTCATATCAATTTTGGTTTGCATCGGTCAAACTATGAGGTCTCTATGTATATAACATAGGCAAGGCCATCTATCGATGAGCCCTCGAGGCCACCTAGGTTAGTCCTTTAGGGTTCATCAAGTCTAGTCGTGTTCTTTGTCCAAAAGCTATCATTATTGAAACCAGATCACAAATCAACAAAAAAACATATCCAACAAATATTTAATCTTCAATCAACCTTCAATCAATCAATTACCTTATCATTGGTCTTATATCAGAATGGGGCATTATGTCATTTGTATCATTTAGTTTTATCACTTGTCTTCTATCAGGATGCATCCTTCCTGAGATTAGACATTTTCTTTGGTCGATCTTGTCATTCACCTTAAGTAGAATATGTCTTTCTTGCAGCTAGGTGTTTATCACAATGGTCAATTGGTCAACTTTCTCAGATGTATTCCTTGCCTTAAACATGATATGTCTTTCCTGAAGTTAGGTGTCACCGCATCATCAATCATATCAATCAAACCTTATCGAATACATTCATGTTTGTCATTTGGTCAATTAGTTGTCGATGTCGCTTAAATTCTAGTTCATGTTGTTTAACATGTTTAGAGGCTTGTCGATAGTACTCGATTAGTCGACCTTTGTGTTAATATGATTCTCTTAAGGGTTATTAACTCTCTTTTTATTATTTAAAACAAATGAATATATGAATGTCGGTATGTGGGATAAGGAAAGCTTATGTACTCGTATAGATGGGTACATGGATGCATATATGTGTACAAAGACATAGATATTGTCAATATACAAACATTTACATTCAAGTATGTACGGATACATACACACATGCATAAGTTGTTATGACAGATAAACTCTTAGTAAAAGAGGGAGAAATCATATTTGAATTGCTCGAATCTTTAATGAGGAGCTTAATTGAACATTATGGCAATATATATATATATACATTTGCTAATGTCTAAATGCCAACATAAATTCCTTTTGGCCGTTGAAGGTGATAGAAGTTTCAATTCAATGGAAATTCTTTTGAAAAGCTATTACAAGGCCATGTCATAATGCTCGAGGGTGGAACATACTTAAGTAATGTGAAAGTCAATTGCTACCATGATTGGAGTCGTGGATATCTCCACGATTTGTTAAGTGATAAATGTTTTCTTTTAAACGGTTCTTTAATGAATTTTGAACTGCTTCTGGAGCCGCGGATAGTATCTAAGGCTATGCTTATTTTCGTAATGGGAATGGCACGTAGCAATAGCAGCATCCATCTCGATCCTTGGTGGAGTTAAATCACTGCGACCATGACCATTCTTAACTAAATCTTGAACTTAACATCAAGAAACGATTCTTTGGGAGAGAGGGGATTGGAGGTAATCGTTTTGGGAGACCTCCATATCAGTGGAGGTAACTGATTCTTGTAAATCCATCTTGGAAGATGGGAGAGGGGAGGAATCTAGTCATCATAGAAGGGTGGTCACCAAGCAAGCAAGAAAGGAAGTTCATGACATAGAAGGCTCAGGGAAACACGATGGAAGAGGAATCCTTCAATTAAACGATACTGCACAAATTATGAGGAAGAGAAGAAGATATGAGGAGCAACTCAAATTGAGAATATATCTAGAACTCAGGCGTGAGCTTGTCAATATTATAAGTTAAGTGATTTCTATTTTTCCTTGTTGATTTTGTTTACAAAATACTTCGCTGGAATCTTCAAAATGTTCTTTGTAACACATATAAGGAGAAGAATAGATCCCTCTTTGGCATGTCAATCATACTATGATTATTGTAAGGGTAGCAAGTAGTTATATCTATTGATACAATGTTCACAAATCACCCCAAAACCTGACAGGTTGTACGTATATTATCCTAGATGGTAGACCATGTTAAGTCAATAAAATTCACTGTCATGTAGGAGAAATCCATAGGCCGTGGAGTGGGAAGCCTTTTAAAAGGCTATTTTAATCAACTTTTTGAATAGTAGTGGGAGAGTCGAAACAGTTGGAGAATAACTTGACTCTTGGGAAAAACTTAGAACTGTGTTTTTATAACGTATTTTTATCTCTGTTAAAACTCAAGGCCAATGGCCAAGCGGAAAGATAAGGTATTCTTGTCTATGTCTAACTTGTGGTCAATGATCGAAGCTACTCTATAATGCAACCTCGATGGTAATGATGCTCGAAACCAATGGTCATGGTCGAGCTATATTAAAACGAATTCCTTACTGTGTCTTGGCTCATGGCCACGAAGGCTGAGCTTAAAACATTGAAACTCATACTATTTCATGGCTACAGGCCTTCACAACTAAGCCCATGTGTAAACTTTAGAGTTTTTTTCTATTAATTATGACATCGTCTGCATTGAATGACAACGATCATTATGACTGTGTTGATGGTTGATACAGCTTTAACCCAAAACTCTGCTTAAGGCACTCAAACCAGACGAGGGCTCAACATATATAAAGGGATTATGTGATTCAATAAGGGTATTTAGAATTACCAAGACCATGCTTGTTACCCTTGGCTAAGAAGGTGGTATGAACATTTCAGGACATAGATATTATTTCAAGATTGGATTAATATATATCTTCTTATGAATGAACATTCTAAGATAGTGCTTATCACTAAAAGCTCACACGGGTAAATCTGAGTTGTCAGCCATTATTAACTAATCTTTAGTCTCAGGCATGGTATGCCTAGTAAGTCAAGATTTGACTCTTACTTTCAAGGTTGATAAAACCAAACTTGTGAACCATAAAGGACCTTGGGTGGTGATTATGGTTGCTTTTGTAATAAGTTAAAAGGTGGAATAAGGTGAGGAGGAGTCACCTTTTCCCATTACTATAGTAACCCAAATGATCGAAACAAACCCACGTTTGGGCATCACTCGAATGATTTTCCTCAAGGTGGGACATACTAAGAGACTCGTAACTCAATTCAATATGATGGTAGTAAACTATTATGGTTGATAAGGGTTTATGTGACAAGGATGTTATTTATGAGATCATAACTTAACCTATGTTGAAAGTCAGTGGACTCAAGTAAGACCAAGGGGTCGAAAGTAGATTATTATCTTTTAAATTGAACCCTTTAGGGTAGAAAGATTGTCTCAGATCTAAACAATTGATATAAACAATGTATTCATTTAAATATTATGTTAGTAAGGATTAGCTTGAAGACTATTTTTATTCATGTTGTGTAAAATGTGAACTCAAGGAATGCCAAGTGGTCTAGGAAAGACTAGGGGTATTTGTTCTTATGTTTTATTACACTCATGCTATAACCTTGGAAAACGAGGATGTTGATATTTCCATGTATTGGGTTAGAGAAGCTAAACCCTAGAATTGAAACAAGGAGGATAGAGGAAATCTATAACTCTTATGTCGGTTATGACAATATATGTATATATATATATAGATTGACAATGAAAGGTCAAGAAAAACATAGAGCAAGACATAAAGTCTTTATAATATATCTTAAGAGATTCTATGATAATGTTGAAACTTGATTTAACGCTTCAAAGATGTTGGGTATTGAATCTTGAGAGTAAATGACAAGAAGTCATAAACCCTAGATATTGCAAGGATGCAATAAGGGACTTTTAAAAGGATTTAGATACCTAAATTTTTACATTGTTCAAATGAATATCCTAGATTAAGGATTAGTTCTAAGTCAGATTGGCTAAAATGGATTTTTTGTACAGACTAGTTTGTGTCTAGATTACTAAATAAAGTAAGTAAACTATAGGATGAGACAGTTCCAAGATGAGTCAGAGGTGAGTGTCTAGATGGCATGACCAATCAGAATGATCATACTTCTAGCTAGAAGGGATCTAGAGTTGTATGGTCGATTGAGTTTTGTATGACACGTCCCTAGGACTGAGATGGAGAAACTTGACAGTTCCTTATATCTAAACTCTTCGAGAAGGGCTAGGTCACTTCCATTTAGGAAGTGCGCGGGGGACCACTTGAGTCCATGGTTGGAGGAAAAGCACTCGGATGATGCTCTCCTTCTGTAGCAGTAGACTTTTTGAGGCTTGCGAAGATAGAGATCAACATTCCAGATGCAGTGAACTCCATGTTCTGGCTACAACAGTCAAAACCTATGAGGTAAAACTAATCTTTATGCTAAGTGTAGTTTATGTGATATAAATGAATATTGTAAGGAATTATCTTGATTCTATTTATGAGTACATGTGAATTCAAGTTTGAATTTTATCTGGAAAAGTTGTACTTTATTCTTGTGCTTATGCAAATGATGAAAAAAAAAAGTCTCTCTCTTGTTTACTAAGTTGATTTACCTTTTAGTAAATTCTTGAGATTACTTGAGTATTAAGAAGCGGGTTGTTACATATGGTATCAGAGCAAACCAGGTTCAACACATGGACCTATGAGCTCATTACGAGAAAACTTGTTAAACATTAGTAGATTGGCTAAGGCTAAAGCTGGTTGATGCCAGAATGGCATAAGGAAAAACCAAGGAAACTGTTCGGAAGACTATCTCCCCAACATTTACCAAAGTCAATGGCTTAGAGATGGCCAACGGAGGAGTTAAAAACTCCAAGAGAAAAACCATTCCATTAAGATTGCATATTGAAAATATTTTGAGAATCTAACTAGAAAGGTAAAACCTTAGTCAGTTACTAATCAGACTAAGAGCTCGGGTAGAGCAATGTCTATATGAATTTAATACTACTCTTATTTTTCAGGAATTAAGGATGGAAGGACTTGGAATTAATCAACTAGGTGCTGGAGCATCTGATCATTGGAAATCCTTGAAACTATATCCACGACACCTAGATAAGATGGGTTTTAGTCTAAGTTTTAGATGGCTTTGAATGAGCCAAATGGAATAAATGGATCATTAAAGGTTGAGAACTAAGTACTTTCCTTTTGGTAGAGCTAGAAAGTACAACCGCATTGGTGAATGTAATCATCCTCGAGATATTTAGTCAAATTGTTAAAGTTTTAACAAGTAACATATTTAGTGAAGTAACTTGAATAGAGTTTTATAATGTAAAACAAATAAAAGAAGTTTTTGTTCAAGTTGTAATCTTTGTTTAAAATGATCTTATGATATCATCTGACAGGTGAATGATAGATACTCCAGGAAATAGGAGTGAATCTGATATAACCCCTTTATTTGCAAAATTTTGGGCATAATGTAAGTCTTAAGAGACTTATTTGTTTGATGTGATTGTAACGCAATCTATAACCCATTGTAAGCTTTTGGAAAATTTGAATACAGTGCAACAATCTACTCCCTTGTAGTGACTTAGTCAAGTCACATAGTGCATTAACAATGTTCTTCTGGATTTTGTCACTTGGATTTTTTTTGGTGAAATTATTTTTAATTCTAGCAAGGATTGTCATCATTTTATTCTTTATTTTGAAATGGTCTAGCACCAAATTTTTGAAGATTGTTTATCTTATGGACGGTTGGTCCAAAATTTGATTTATTGTTGAAATTAAAAACTGCTTATATTTTGATGTTGGGTTGAGTTTTGTGGTGGCTATACAAGAAATTTTTGGTTGTTCACTATGTTTGATTTAATGTTCTTCTCTACCATGTCCTGGATGGGCCTCTGATGGATTGTGTAAGGGAGTAAATTGTAAAATGTACTTGGTATCTCCTTAGCTTTACAAAAGAAATAAACCTTGTGTGGAAAGGAATTGGTTCTGAACCCTTTTAGGGTTATAGAATTGATGTGTAAGTTATCTGAAAGAGGTCTTATGCATATATCACTTTTGAACCTTGTGTTATGGTATGTGGGTGGATAGGTAGTCCAGTAAGCCCAAGTGAATAGTCTCTCCAAGTCGAGCAGGGTGATGAACCATTACTACGTGGATTGCAATGTGTATGTATACAAAACTATGGCCATAGTGAGTGCCGTTGCCACAACGTGCACTCGTCAGTTCATAGTACTCTAGGCATTTAGCTAACCGGAGTTGTCATACTTAGTAGTAGGGTATCCTTAGTAGTGCGACAGAATTGGTTAAGTGGGGGTACACACCAGAGCTCAGATGGCAACTGTGAGGGTTTCCAACACAACCTTTCATCGAAAGGTAGGACTACTTCCAATTAGGAAGTGTGCAGAGGAACCGCTTAAGTTTGTGGTTGGAAGGAAAAATAGCCAAGTGATATTTTTCCTCTTTTTAGTGGCATGCCGAGTCTTGGAGGATAGTTGAAATAGAAAAGGAAATATGATCCTTTCTCTTGTATTTACTTATTAGCTTATTTTAATGATGCATGAAATAAATGAAATTGGTACTTCATGAATAACCTTTTAGGCAAAAAAAGGTGAAGATTTATGTTATTCCTTGTATCTTACTTGATGTATACTGGCACTTTACTTATTTAAAGGTGTTAACCTTAGGTATCATTCTCTTGGTAAACCTATGTAAGAGTAGTTGATTGCTTCCAGTAGAAAGAGTATCCATCTATTATGGAGTTTGTGGCAGCAATTTCTATAATTCTGCTATCAGGATGACTCCATTTGAAACATTGGATAGAAAAGATGCCAAACTCCTAGAAGATAGGATTAGCATTAGTCTAGAAATGTTGTCAGAAATGAATTAAAAAAAATCAAACCGATGAAAAAGATTGGTGGAAGCTAATGTTAGATAGAAAAGTTATGTAAATGCCAATCATGCACTAACACAATTCTTGGCTAGAGAAGGAAAGTTTCATAAAATAAGGAATGTATTCCTAACCAATTCCTAGATATAAAGGACTCTTCAAAATTCCCGAAGTTACCAATTTGATTGTTTACATAATCATTCTATTATCAGCTATTACCAGGAGGTATAATGCTTTTTAAGAATTATATTTGGAAAGTATATAACAAATGATAATTATATTCTGAGGATGTTATACAGGAACAGGACTAGGGAGTGGTCATGATCAAGCTTCTTAAATGCAAGGTCCAATGGGACCAGTATCCAGAGGGGTAAACAAAAGTTTTGTCTTATAAGGTTTCAAAGGTATTGGATCATCGAGGACGATGACTCTTATGGGGGGAGATATGTTACACCCCTAACTTTAACTATGTTTTACTTTTTACTTTGAAGTAATTAGTAGATGATTATGCATGTTTCAATGATTTGACGTTTAGTTAAAATGGATAGAAAAATCAATGTTTTCATGAGTCATGTTTATTTGACTAAAACTTGACATGTATTTAAAAGTTGTTAAGATGTGATGATCTCATGAGGATTATGAAATGATTATTAATAATACACTAATCTTTAGTTGGTGATGGCAAGTTGCATTCAAGAATCAGCTTTCCACCCTCTGAGAAAGGGGGGAGAGCATCATTGGAGAGAAGGGTATAGATACAAGGAAAAGAACAGGTTGTTTCCATCTTAGGTCTAATGTTGATGCATAATGGTGAACCTAGTTGAGTTGGGTAAGTGATACTCAACCCTCTTGGTATAAGTTTACTTCTTGACTCGACAAGTTGTCGATGTCGCTTAAAGTCTAGTTCATGTTGTTTAACATGTTTAGAGGCTTGTCGATAGTACTCGATTAGTCGACCTTTGTGTTAATATGATTCTCTTAAGGGTTATTAACTCTCTTTTTATTATTTAAAACAAATGAATATATGAATGTCGGTATGTGGGATAAGGAAAGCTTATGTACTCGTATAGATGTGTACATGGATGCATATATGTGTACAAAGACATAGATATTGTCAATATACAAACATTTACATTCAAGTATGTATGGATACATATAAACATGCATAAGTTGTTATGACAGATAAACTCTTAGTAAAAGAGGGAGAAATCATATTTGAATTGCTCGAATCTTTAATGAGGAGCTTAATTGAACATTATGGCAATATATATATATATATATACATTTGCTAATGTCCAAATGCCAACATAAATTCCTTTTGGCCGTTGAAGGTGATAGAAGTTTCAATTCAATGGAAATTCTTTTGAAAAGCTATTACAAGGCCACGTCATAATGCTTGAGGGTGGAACATACTTAAGTAATGTGAAAGTCAATTGCTACCATGATTGGAGTCGTGGATATCTCCACGATTTGTTAAGTGATAAATATTTTCTTTTAAACTGTTCTTTAACAAATTTTGAACTACTTCTGGAGCTGCGGATAGTATCTAAGGCTGTGCTTATTTTGCGTAATGGGAATGGCGCGTAGCAATGGCAGCGTCCATCTCGATCCTTGGTGGAGTTAAATCACTGCGACCATGACCATTCTTAACTAAATCTTGAACTTAACATCAAGAAGCGATTCTTTGGGAAGAGAGGGGATTGGAGGTAACCATTTTGGGAGACCTCCATATCAGTGGAGGTAACTGATTCTTGTAAATCCATCTTGGAAAATGGGAGAGGGGAGGAATCTAGTCATCGTAGAAGGGTGGTCACCAAGCAAGCAAGAAAGGAAGTTCATGACATAGAAGGCTCAGGGAAACACGATGGAAGAGGAATCCTTCAATTAAACGATACTGCACAAGTTATGAGGAAGAGAAGAAGATATGAGGAGCAACTCAAATTGAGAATATATCTAGAAGTCAGGCGTGAGCTCGTCGATATAATAAGTTAAGTGATTTCTATTTTTCCTTGTCAATTTTGTTTACAAAATACTTCGCTAGAATCTTTAGAATGTTCTTTGTAACACATATAAAGAGAAGAATAAATGCCTCTTTGGCATGTCAATCATACTATGATTATTGTAAGCGTAGCAAGTAGTTATATCTATTGATACAATGTTCACGAATCACCCCAAAACCTGACAGGTTGTACGTATATTATCCTAGATGGTAGACCATGTTCAGTCCATAAACTTCATTGTCATGCAGGAGAAATCCATAGGCCGTGGAGTGGGAAGACTTCTAAAAGGCTATTTTAATCAACTTTTTGAATAGTAGTGGGAGAGTCGAAACAGTTGGAGAATAACTTGACTCTTGGGAAAAACTTAGAACTGTGTTTTTATAACATATTTTTATCTGTGTTAAAACTCAAGGCCAATGGCCAAGTGGAAAGATAAGGTATTCTTGTCGGTGTCCAACTTGAGGTCAATGACCGAAGCTACTCTGTAATGCAATCTCGATGGTAACGATGCTCAAAACCAATGGTCATGGTCGAGCTATATTAAAATGAATTCCTTACTGTGTCTTGGCTCATGGCCACGAAGGCTGAGCTTAAAACATTGAAACTCATACTATGTCATGGCTCCAGGCCTTCACAACTAAGCCCATGTGTAAACTTTAGAGTTTTTTTCTATTAATTATGACATGGTCTGCATTGAATGACAACGATCATTATGATTGTGTTGATGGTCGATACATCTTTAACCCAAAACTCTGCTTAAGGCACTCAAACCAGACAAGGGCTCAACATATATAAAGGGATTATGTGATTCAATAAGGGTATTTAGAATTACCAGGACCATGCTCGTTACCCTTGGCTAAGAAGGTGGTATGAAAATTTCAGGACATAGATATTATTTCAAGATTGGATTAATATATATCTTCTTATGAATGAACATTCTAAGATAGTGCTTATCACTAAAAGCTCACACGGGTAAATCTGAGTTGTCAGCCATTATTAACTAATCTTTAGTCTAAGGCATGTTATGCCTAGTAAGTCAAGATTTGACTCTTACTTTCAAGGTTGATAAAACCGAACTTGTGAACCATAAAGGACCTTGGGTGGTGATTATGGTCGCTTTTGTAATAAGTTAAAAGGTGGAATAAGGTGAGGAGGAGTCACGATTTCCCATTACTATAGTAACCCAAATGATTGAAACAAACCCAGGTTTGGGCATCACTCGAATGATTTTCCTCAAGGTGGGACATACTAAGAGACTCGTAACTCAATTCAATATGATGGTAGTAAACTATTATGGTTGATAAGGGTTTATGTGACAAGGAAGTTATTTATGAGATCATAACTTAACCTATGTTGAAAGTTAGTTGACTCAAGTAAGACCAAGGGGTCGAAAGTAGATTATTATCTTTTAAATTGAACCCTTTAGGGTAGAAAGATTGTCTCAGATCTAAACAATTGATATAAACGATGTATTCATTTAAATATTATGTTAGTAATGATTACCTTGAATACTATGTTTATTCATGTTGTGTAAAATGTGAACTCAAGCAATGCCAAGTGGTCTAGGAAAGACTAGGGGTATTTGTTCTTATGTTTTATTACACTCATGCTATAACCTTGGAAAACGAGGATGTTGATATTTCCATGTATTGGGTTAGAGAAGCTAAACCCTAGAATTGAAACAAGGAGGATATAGGAAATCTATAACTCTTATGTCGGTTATGACAATATATGTATATATATATATAGATTGACAATGAAAGGTCAAGAAAAACATAGAGCAAGACATAAAGTCTTTATAATATATCTTAAGAGATTCTATGATAATGTCGAAACTTGATTTAACGCTTCAAAGATGTTGGGTATTGAATCTTGAGAGTAAATGACAGGAAGTCATAAACCCTAGATATTGCAAGGATGCAATACGGGACTTTTAAAAGGATTTAGATGCCTAAATTTTTACATTGTTCAAATGAATATCCTAGATTAAGGATTAGTTCTAAGTCAGATTGGCTAATATGGATTTTTTGTACAAACTAGTTTGTGTCTAGAGTACTAAATAAAGTAAGTAAACTATAGGATGAGACAGTTCCAAGATGAGATAGAGGTGAGTGTCTAGATGGCATGACCAATCAGAATGATCATACTTCTAGCTAGAAGGGATCTAGAGTTGTATGGTCGATTGAGTTTTGTAGGACACATCCCTAGGACTGAGATGGAGAAACTTGACAGTTCCTTATATCTAAACTCTTCGAGAAGGGTCGGGTCACTTCCATTTAGGAAGTGCGCAGGGGACCACTTGAGTCCGTGGTTGGAGGAAAAGCACTCGGATGATGCTCTCCCTCTGTAGCAGTAGAGTCTCTGAGGCTTGCGAAGATAGAGAACAACATTCCAGATGCAGTGAACTCCATGTTCTGGCTACGACAGTCAAAACCTATGAGGTAAAACTAATCTTTATACTAAGTGTGATTTATGTGATATAAATGAATATTGTAAGGAATTATCTTGATTCTAGTTATGATTACATGTGAATTCAAGTTTGAATTTTATCTGGAAAAGTTGTACTTTATTCTTGTGCTTATGCAAATGATGAAAAAAAAATTCTCTCTTGTTTACTAAGTTGATTTACCTTCTAGTAAATTCTTGAGATTACTTGAGTATTAAGAAGCGAGTTGTTACATATGGTATCGGAGCAAACCGGGTTCAACACATGGACCTATTAGCTCATTACGAGAAAACTTGTTAAACATTAGTAGATTGGCTAAGGCTAAAGCTGGTTGATGCCAGAATGGCATAAGGAAAAACCAAGGAAACTGTTTGGAAGACTATCTCCCCAACATTTACCCAAGTCAATGGCTTAGAGAAGGCCAATGGAGGAGTTAAAAACTCCAAGAGAAAAACCATTCCATTAAGATTGCATATTGAAAATACTTTGAGACTCTGACTAGAAAGGTAAAACCTTAGTCAGTTACTAATCAGACTAAGAGCTCGGGTAGAGCAATGTATATATGAATTTAATACTACTCTTATTTTTCAAGAATTAAGGATGGAAGGACTTGGAAGTAATCAACCATGTGCTTGAGCATTTGATCATTGGAAACCCTTGAAACTATATCCACGACACCTAGATAAGATGGGTTTTAGTCTAAGTTTTAGATGGCTTTGAATGAGCCAAATGGAATAAATGGATCATTAAAGGTTGAGAACTAAGTGCTTTCCTTTTGGTAGTGCTAGAAAGTACAACCGCATTGGTGAATGTAATCATCCTCAAGATATTTAGTCAAATTGTTAAAGTTTTAACAAGTAACATATTTAGTGAAGTAACTTGAATAGAGTTTTATAATGTAAAACAAGTAAAAGAAGTTTGTGTTTCAATTGTAATCTTTGTATAAAATGATCTTATGATGTCATCTGACAATTGAATGATAGATACTCCAGGAAATAGGAGTGAATCTAATATAACCCTTTTATTTCCAAAATTTTGGGCATAATGTAAGTCTTAAGAGACTTATTTGTTTGATGTGCTTGTAACGCAATCTATAACCCATTGTAAGCTTTTGGAAAATTTGAATACAGTGCAACAATCTACTCCCTTGTAGTGACTCAGTCAAGTCACATAGTGCATTAACAGTGTTCTTCTATATTTTGACACTTGGATTTTTTTGGGTGAAATTCTTTTTAATTTTGGCAAGGATTGTCATCATTTTATTCTTTATTTTGAAATGGTTTAGCCACCAAATTTTTGAAGATTGTTTATCTTATGGATGGTTGGTCCAAAATTTGATTTATTGTTGGAAAAGAGTTCGTTCTTTGATTTATTGTTGAAATTAAAAGTTGCTTATATTTTGATGTTGGGTTGAGTTTTGTGGTGGCTATACAAGAAATTTTTGGTTGTTCACTATGTTTGATTTAATGTTCTTCTCTATCATGTCCTGGATGGGCCTCTGATGGATTGTGTAAGGGAGTAAATTGTAAAATGTACTTGGTATCTCCTTAGCTTTACAAAAGAAATAAACCTTGTGTGGAAAGGAATTGGTTTTGAACCCTTTTAGGGTTATATAATTGATGTTTAAGTTATTTGAAGGAGGTCTTATGCAGATATCAATTTGTAACCTTGTGTTATGGTATGTGGGTGGACAGGTAGTCCAGTAAGCCCAAGTGAATAGTCTCTCCAAGTCGAGTAGGGTGGTGAACCATTACTATGTGGATTGCAATGCGTATGTATACAAAACTATGGCGATAGTGAGTGTCATTGCCACAAAGTGCACTCGTCAGTTCACAGTACTCTAGGCACTTAACTAACCATAGTTGTCGTACTTAGTAGGAGGGTATCCTTAGTAGCGCGACAAAGTTGGTTAAGTGGGGGTACACACTAGAGCTCAGATGGCAACTGTGAGGGTTTCCAACACAACCTTTCATTGAAAGGTAGGACTACTTCCAATTAGGAAGTGTGCAGAGGAACCGCTTAAGTCTATGGTTGGAAGGAAAAATAGCCGAGTGATGTTTTTCCTCTTTTCAGTGGCATGCCAAGTCTTGGAGGATAGTTGAACTAGAAAAGGAAATATGATCCTTTCTCTTGTATTTACTTATCAGCTTATTTTAATGATGCATGAAATAAATGAAATTGGTACTTGATGAATAACCTTTTCAGCCAAAAAGGTGAAGATTCATGTTATTCCTTGTATCTTACTTGATGTATACTGACACTTTACTTATTTAAAGTTGTTAACCTTAGGTATCATTCTCTTGGTAAACCTATGTAAGAGTAGTTGATTGCTTCCAGTAGAAAGAGTATCCATCTATTATGGAGTTTGTGGCAGCAATTTCTATAATTCTGCTATCAGGATGACTCCATTTGAAACATTGGACAAAAAAGATGCCAAACTCCTAGAAGATAGGATTAGCATTAGTCCAGAAATGTTGTCAAAAATGGATAAAAAAAAAATCAAACTGATGAAAAAGATTGGTGGAAGCTAATGTTAGATAGAAAAGTTATGTAAATGCCAATCGTGCACTAACACAATTCTTGGCTAGAGAAGGAAAGTTTCATAAAATAAGGAATGTATTCCTAACCAATTCCTAGATATAAAGGACTCTTCAAAATTCCCGAAGTTACCAATTTGATTGTTTACATAATCATTCTATTATCAGCTATTACCAGGAGGTATAATGCTTTTTAAGAATTATATTTGGAAAGTATATAACAAATGATAATTATATTCTGAGGATGTTATACAGGAACAGGACCAGGGAGTGGACATGATCAAGCTTCTTAAATGCAAGGTCTAATGGGACTAGTATCCAGAGGGGTAAACAAAAGTTTTGTCTTATAAGGTTTCAAAGGCATTGGATCATCAAGGACGATGACTCTTATGGGGGGAGATATGTTACACCCCTAACTTTAACTATGCTTTACTTTTTACTTTGAAGTAATTAGTAGATGATTATGCATGTTTCAATGATTTGACGTTTAGTTAAAATGGCTAGAAAAATCAATGTTTTCATGAGTCATGTTTATTTGACTAAAACTTGACATGTGTTTAAAAGTTGTTAAGATGTGATGATCTCATGAGGATTATGAAATGATTATTAATAATACACTAATCTTTAGTTGGTGATGGCAAGTTGCATTCAAGAATCAGGTTTCCGCCCTTCGAGAAAGGGGGGGAGAGCATCATTGGAGAGAAGGGTATAGATACAAGGAAAAGAACAGGTTGTTTCCATCTTAGGTCTAATGTTGATGCATAATGGTGAACCTAGTTGAGTCGGGTAAGTGATACTCAACCCTCTTGGTCTAAGTTTACTTCTTGACTCGACAAGTTGTCGATGTCACTTAAAGTCTAGTTCATGTTTTTTAACATGTTTAGAGGCTTGTCGATAGTACTTGATTAGTCGACCTTTGTGTTAATATGATTCTCTTAAGGGTTATTAACTCTATTTTTATTATTTAAAACAAATGAATATATGAATGTCGGTATGTGGGATAAGGAAAGCTTATGTACTCGTATAGATGGGTACATGGATGCATATATGTGTACAAAGACATAGATATTGTCAATATACAAACATTTACATTCAAGTATGTATGGATACATACACACATGCATAAATTGTTACGACAGATAAACTCTTAGTAAAAGAGGGAGAAATCATATTTGAATTGCTTGAATCTTTAATGAGGAGCTTAATTGAACATTATGGCAATATATATATATATACACATTTGCTAATGTCTAAATGCCAACATAAATTCCTTTTGGCCATTGAAGGTGATAGAAGTTTCAATTCAATGGAAATTCTTTTGAAAAGATATTACAAGGCCACGTCATAATGCTCGAGGGTGGAAAATACTTAAGTAATGTGAAAGTCAATTGCTACCATGATTGGAGTCGTGGATATCTCCACGATTTGTTAAGTGATAAATGTTTTCTTTTAAACTATTCTTTAACGAATTTTGAACTGCTTCTGGAGCCGGGGATAGTATCTAAGGCTATGCTTATTTTTCGTAATGGGAATGGCACGTAGCAATGGTAGCGTCCATCTCGATCCTTGGTGGTTTTAAATCACTGCGACCATGACCATTCTTAACTAAATCTTGAACTTAACATCAAGAAGCAATTCTTTGGGAAGAGAGGGGATTGGAGGTAACCGTTTTGGGAGACCTCCATATCAGTGGAGGTAACTGATTCTTGTAAATCCATCTTGGAAGATGGGAGAGGGGAGGAATCTAATCATCGTAGAAGGGTGGTCACCAAGCAAGGAAGAAAGGAAGTTCATGACATAGAAGGCTCGGGGAAACACGATGGAAGAGGAATCCTTCAATTAAATGATACTGCACAAGTTATGAGGAAGAGAAGAAGATATGAGGAGCAACTCAAATTGAGAATATATCTAGAAGTCAGGCATGAGCTCGTCAATATTATAAGTTAAGTGATTTCTATTTTTCCTTGTCAATTTTGTTTAGAAAATAGTTCTCTGGAATCTTCAAAATGTTCTTTGTAACACATATAAAGAGAAGAATAGATGCCTCTTTGGCATGTCAATCATACTATGATTATTGTAAGGGTAGCAAGTAGTTATATCTATTGATATAATGTTCACGAATCACCCCAAAACCTGACAGGTTGTACATATATTATCCTAGATGGTAGACCATGTTAAGTACATAAACTTCAATATCATGCAGGAGAAATCCATAGACCGTGGAGTGGGAAGCCTTTTAAAAGGCTATTTTAATCAACTTTTTGAATAGTAGTGGGAGATTCGAAACTATTGGAGAATAACTTGACTCTTGGGAAAAACTTAGAACTGTGTTTTTATAACGTATTTTTATCTTTGTTAAAACTCAAGGCCAATGGCCAAGCGGAAAGATAAGGTATTCTTGTCGGTGTCTAACTTGAGGTCAATGACCAAAGCTAATCTGTAATGCAACCTCGATGGTAACGATGCTCAAAACCAATGGTCATGGTCGAGCTATATTAAAACAAATTCCTTATTGTGTCTTGGCTCATGGCCACGAAGGCTGAGCTTAAAACATTGAAACTCATACTATGTCATGGCTCTTGGCCTTCACAACTGAGACCATGTGTAAACTGTAGAGTTTTTTTCTATTAATTATGACATGGTCTGCATTGAATGACAACGGTCATTATGACTGTGGTGATGGTTGATACAACTTTAACCCAAAACTCTGCTTAAGACACTCAAACCAGACGAGGGCTCAACATATATAAAGGGATTATGTGATTCAATAAGGGTATTTAGAATTACCGGGACCATGCTTGTTACCCTTGGCTAAGAAGGTGGTATGAACATTTCAAGACATAGATATTATTTCAAGATTGGATTAATATATATCTTCTTATGAATGAAAGTTCTAAGATAGTGCTTATCACTAAAAGCTCACACGGGTAAATCTGAGTTGTCAGCCATTATTAACTAATATTTAGTCTAAGGCATGTTATGCCTAGTAAGTCAAGATTTGACTCTTACTTTCAAGGTTGATAAAACCAAACTTGTGAACCATAAAGGACCTTGGTTGGTGATTATGGTCGCTTTTGTAAGAAGTTAAAAGGTGGAATACGGTGAGGAGGAGTCATGATTTCCCATTACTATAGTAACCCAAATGATCGAAACAAACCCAAGTTTGGGCATCACTCGAATGATTTTCCTCAAGGTGGGACATACTAAGAGACTCGTAACTCAATTCAATATGATGGTAGTAAACTATTATGGTTGATAAGGGTTTATGTGACAAGGATGTTATTTATGAGATCATAACTTAACCTATGTTGAAAGTCAGTGGACTCAAGTAAGACCAAGGGGTCGAAAGTAGATTATTATCTTTTAAATTGAACCCTTTAGGGTAGAAAGATTGTCTCAGATCTAAACAATTGATATAAACGATGTATTCATTTAAATATTATGTTAGTAAGGATTACCTTGAATACTATGTTTATTCATGTTGTGTAAAATGTGAACTCAAGCAATGCCAAGTGGTCTAGGAAATACTAGGGGTATTTGTTCTTATGTTTTGTTACACTCATGCTATAACCTTGGAAAATGAGGATGTTGATATTTCCATGTATTGGGTTAGAGAAGCTAAACCCTAGAATTGAAACAAGGAGGATATAGGAAATCTATAACTCTTATGTCGGTTATGACAATATATGTATATATATATAGATTGACAATGAAAGGTCAAGAAAAACATAGAGCAAGACATAAAGTCTTTATAATATATATTAAGAGATTCTATGATAATGTTGAAACTTGATTTAACGCTTCAAAGATGTTGGGTATTGAATCTTGAGAGTAAATGACAGGAAGTCATAAACCCTAGATATTGCAAGGATGCAATAAGGGACTTTTAAAAGGATTTAAATACCTAAATTTTTACATTGTTCAAATGAATATCCTAGATTAAAGATTAGTTCTAAGTCAGAGTGGCTAAAATGGATTTTCTGTATAGACTAGTTTGTGTCTAGAGTACTAAATAAAGTAAGTAAACTATAGGATGAGACAGTTCCAAGATGAGTCAGAGGCGAGTGTCTAGATGGCATGACCAATCAAAATGATCATACTTAGCTAGAAGGGATCTAGAGTTGTATGGTCAATTGTGTTTTGTAGGACACATCCCTAGGACTGAGATGGAGAAACTTGATAGTTCCTTATATGTAAACTCTTCGAGAAGGGCCGGGTCACTTCCATTTAGGAAGTGCACGGGGGACCACTTGAGTCTGTGGTTGGAGGAAATGCACTCAGATGATGCTCTCCCTCTATAGCAGTAGACTCTTTGAGGCTTGTGAAGATAGAGATCAACATTCCAGATGCAGTGAACTCCATGTTCTGGCTACGACAGTCAAAACCTATGAGGTAAAACTAATGTTTATGGTAAATGTATTTTATGTGATATAAATGAATATTGTAAGGAATTATCTTGATTCTAGTTATGATTACATGTGAATTGAAGTTTGAATTTTATCTGGAAAATTTATACTTTATTCTTGTGCTTATGCAAATGATGAAAAAAAAAAATTCTCTCTCTTGTTTACTAAGTTGATTTACCTTCTAGTAAATTCTTGAGATTACTTGAGTATTAAGAAGCGGGTTGTTACACAATCAATCAATCAATCATCTCAATCATCTACCTTAAATATGATATGTCTTTCCTGAAATCAAGCATAATCAATGGGTCACTTGGTCAACCTAATCAATCATATCAATCAATCTTGTCAATCCTATCAACAAACATTATCTCTCTGACAAACACTTTGTTTGTTTGAGTTTGTCTTATCTTTTTGATTGGTTTTTGTTTGATGTTATTTTACATTTGATGAAAACCTAGCAAACAGGCATCTTGGTGACAAAAAAAAATAGTAAAGAGAAATAATTTGTCCAAGAGTGAAAACCACTTTGGTGGCACTTTGGATAAGTACCACGGTAAAAACCTAGCAAACAGGTACCGTGTGTAGTCAGTATATGCTTGTCTGTCTACTATCACTCTACCTTGTCTTCCATCCTTCGCTCATCCACTCGAACATACCCTGCACCCATAATAAATCTTTGTCATCCTTCTTATGGCCTGAGAACCATTGAAATTTAGTCTCCTTTGCTTTCATGACCATCCTTTGCATCCATTGATCCCCTTGCACATAATAAGTTGGTATTCATATTATGCACATTGATAAAAAAAAATTGGTCATGTTACTATGTAAAGAACCAAAAGACATAGTTTAGCTTCATCACCACCTTGCATTACCTTCCAAACTTGCAAGTCTTACATGGTGGAAACAAGGTCATGAACTAAAAGAAAGGATATGGATTCCTTAAATGGTCCCTTTTCTAGTCCACATCATGACACCAACTTTGGATTAAACTCAAATCAATCTACTCCACAAAGAGACTCAACCAACACATTGAACAATCTAAGTATAGACGAATTCAACAAGAAAATGACACTCGAAGAGATTGAAAGAGCTTACCAAGATCCAAGGATTTTACACATGGTTGATGAGCTTGTTAGTGCTAATCCTAATAGATTCTTCTATGCACTAACCAAAAAGGGTGCTAAACTCCCTTAAGGCTTTGATGTCTCAACCATTGTAGAGGGAGATACTCAAAATCCATTTGCATTAGGGATGCCATCTTCACAAAAAAAATCAACTATACCACTTGGGACAACAACACACATGGAAACCACTACCACACATATCCATAGTATCTCCACATTTGGAAATAAGATGACTCATGTGACAACACAAGGACAAACTTTCACATTTGGAAGCTCGTCAAATTCCATGGGTAAGCATCATCATAAGATTTGAGAACAATTTTCTTGGTTTGGTCAATGCAACAAAGGTCCTTCCACATCAAATAAATGATAATGGTAGGACCTTTGCTAATATTAAATATATTGTTCATGTAGTTACTCTGACCTAAAATAAACATCTCATTTCAATAATTATTACAATGGTAGACAAAAAGAATTTAGTTTTAAATTTAATATTAGTTCAATACAAACAAATATCATTAGTAATGAAATTTAAATAATACATAAAGGAAAACAATAAACTAAAACAATAGAAAACAAAAAAATACAATGACTACAATTTAAAAAAAATATACAATGCCTGCAATTTAAAAAAAAAAATACAATGACTGCAATTTTCAAAAAAATACAATGACTGTAGTTTAAAATTAGCAAAATTTAAATAATATAGAAAGGAAAACAATAAATTGAAACCATAGAAAACAAAAAAAATATGATGACTATAGTTTAAAATTAAGATCCAATTCTCAAGCTTTGAAGGATAATTTGTAAATACAAAAATAATTGGGATACGGTTACTCCCTATAATTTGTAATTAGCATTGGGATACTCTGAGAATTGCATTGACCAAACCAAGAAAATTGTTATCAAAGCTTATGATGATGCTGAGGCATGTATAATATTTTTTTTTTTGTTGTTATAAAAAAAAATTCAGATTATGGACATTGATAACAATTTTTTAGGATAGACCATGAGCTCAATGATGATAGACCATTCTGCATAGAAAAATTAAGTCGAACTTGCATCATTGAATGTAAACCTATGGAGGAGGCAATTCAAACGGTCTTGGGGAATGACTAGTTAGAATTTCACTCCATGTCACTCTCGTGTGAGGCAGCTTCTTGGTTCGTTTCAAATCTAATGGATGTCAAGTGTGGTGTGGTGAGATGGTTAAATTTTTAGCCGGTTCTTATATATTGCCTCATGTTTGTCCTCTTCCTTTACTACATAATGCTCTTGAGGAATATGATATATTAAATGGCTCTAATCTTGTTGGAGGTGTTCTCTGTTGGCAATTCATTTTATCTGACCACTCTATCTTGGCTCTTCTAAGCTCGATGGCTCATGGTTTGCTAAAAAACTATTCTTATGACTTTATCCAAAATTTACATGGCCTTAAACCCAGGTTGGGTCATACCATCTCCAATTTGCTTCTAGACCTTTTCGATTTTGTGCAGTTTCTTATCCGCCATGCTTTGACAGAACCCCATTCATCTCCTTATTTTCCTCTATTGTCTGACTTGGAATCATCTGAGGAAAGTGGGATTTACTCTTAAACCCGGCTTGGCCTCTCCTCTTCTTCGTCTTGCTCAGAATGTTCCTATAATGGGGTTTTTGTTTTGGCATTTTTTGGTGAATTTTGTGATGCAGGTTATGTTATTCGTGCTTGGTCATCCCAGTGGCATCCTTTACATGGAATGTTCCTCAGCTCCCTATTGCTAGTGCAGGATCATTTATGATACTCATCTTCATAGATATTTTTTCTCAGTCATGGAAGAATGGACTTTGCATACTCGATCTCCGTCTTCGGGTTTTTGGCACCTTTCCAGCTCGGTGGACTTGGCTTCTTCTTCATGGCTATCCAACACTCTTGTTTTGTTGCTTATCTCTCTTGACTACTTGGCTCTTGAGTATTGTCCCCCTAGTCTGTGGGGTTTTGGCTTTCTCTCTTTTGATGTAATTATTCTCCTAAATTTTGCTTTGACAACATCTATATGCTCATTATGGTGAATTTTGCTATTATCTACCATATTTGCTTTATGTAACTATCTTTGTAATCTTCCATCTCTGCAATAAAGGTTTGTGGCCATGCCATTTTTTTTTTTAAAAAAACATTTTTTTAGGAAAACAATAAACTAAAACCATAGAAAACAAAAAAATACAATGATTGCAATTTAAAAAAATACAATGACTGTAATTTAAAATTAGTGAAATTTAAATAATACAGAAAGGAAAACAATAAACTGAAACCATAGAAAAAATAAAAATACAATGACTGTAGTTTAAAATTAAGATCCAATTCTGAAGCTTTGAAGGATAATTTGTAAATACAAAAAAAATTGGGATACAATGGAGCAGGTCTGAATATTTTCTCCCTAAAATTGGTAAAATCATTGGGATACTCTGGGAATTGCATTGACCAAACCAAGAAAATTGTTATCAAAGCTTATGATGATGATGCGACATGTATAATATTAATTTTTTTTGTTGTTATTAAAAAAATATTTAGATTATGCACATTGATAATCTGAATATTTATTTGATGTATAAATAAATCAATGTGCATAATATGAATATTTTCTCCCTAAAATTGGTAAAAGCATTGGGATACTCTAAGAATTGCATTGACCAAACCAAGAAAATTGTTATCAAAGCTCATGATGATGTTGAGGCATGTATGATATTAATTTTTTTTTGTATTTACAAATTATCCTTCAAAGCTTTAGAATTGGATCTTAATTTTAAACTACAGTCATTTTTTTTTCTTTTCTATGGCTTCAATTTATTGTTTTCCTTTTTGTATTATTTAAATTTCACTAATTTTAAATTACAATCATTGTATTTTAAAAAAAATTGTAGTCATTGTATTTTAAAAAAAATTGTAGTCATTGTATTTTAAAAAAAATTGCATTCATTGTGATTTTTTGCTTTCTATGGTTTTAGTTTATTGTTTTCCTTTCTATATTATTTAAATTTTGTTACTAATGATATTTGTTTGGGGTAAGTGCACAAAGATGGTTCCCAAAAAGGGGGCTTAAGTGGCCACTTTTTTTCTGAAATCAGGAAATACTGACCTTGGACGTGAAATTGAGGATAGTTACACTCAAAATTTTGAGATGGAACAAAACCAAGGATCAAAGTGCTCTGAGTCTACTTTCTAAACTACTAATTTACTTTAAAAATGGTTGAGATTAAGGGGTTCAAAATAGGGACGTACACAAATTGGTTTTGTTTTTGTTAGAAAAACATAACATAGCAACTCTTATACGACCCTAGCATGGTGAACTTTTTTTTAGTATTTTTAAAATCGCTATGGTCAGAAGTTAGCTAACAGTATGTAGTTGATGCATGATTTTTTTGATAATTTTTTAATGAATATTTGATTTTTTACTAATTTTCTAAGTGGACACTTCTTGAAAAACAGAATTTTGGCCATGCTACCCCTACAAATTTTGGAAACTAATTGAATTTTTTTTAAAGAAATTTGTAGAATGGAGTCTAGTTTCTAAAAATGTAATTTATTTGAAATTTCGATAAACAGTTAATTTATAACAAAAAAAAACACCAAACACTATTTTTTGCCAAAAAAGAGACACACAAACAAAAGAAATTATGGATGAAAGGCTTAACATTGTTAGAAAGTGAAAAAAATTACATCATTGGATAGCTAAGAGAGGACCTAACATTACCCAGATGTTTGATTTGTTTGATATTGAACCACATGCAATCCAGACGGTGAGCACGAACCCGTTTATGTGAAATATTGTAGAATTTGCAAAAACACGTCTCTGGTCGTTGGGAATGCCCTCCAAGCCTTTGGGTTGGTATTCCAAGGAAAATACCAATACCAAGGGTTGGGGATTCCCAAATAAAGATATAACACGCTTGAGTTATATCTTAGTTTTGACATGGCTTTTGCGTTTTGTGAATGCATTTACAAAATGCAGGCGCGTTATAACACGCTCGTGTTTTGATCTACATTGAATTTATTTTTCTTCTATTTTTTTTCTTTCTTCTCATTATCTTTGAGGGAAAACTATATACATGAAATAAACATTTAAGTATAAGTTGGAATTTACATATGGACGCTTACTTTATTATACTTTAAGTTATATTTTATGTATATAGTTTCAGGATGTTTGAGAGTGGTTTCAGATCTCTAGTACAGTTATAATGAAAATTCTAGTTTTTGGAAGATCTCACAAATTTTAGACTTAGTCAAATTTTGGTAATCAAGAGGTCAAATTTCAATAATCAGCAAGTTGTATTATTTCTCTCTCTATCTCACTCATTTTTTATCCCTTACACTATAGACCTATCTCTCACTATCTCCATCCCTTTATCTCTCTCTCTCTCTACCTACCTCTCCCTCCATCACTCCCTGCCACTCTCTCTATTTCTCTCTACCTCACCTCTCTCTCACCTCCCTCTCTCTCCTTGCATACTTCTCTCTCCCTCTCTTCTTCCCTATCTACTCTCTATCTCCCAATCCCTCTCTCTACCTACCTCTGCATCCATCAAACCTTACCACTCTCTCTCTACACCTCTCTATCTCACCTTTCTCTCCCTCCCTACCTCTCCCTCCTGCCCTCATTCCCTCTCTACTTCTATCTATCACTCCTCTCTCTCTACCTCTCCTTCCCTCTCCACTTATCTTTATCTCATATTTCCCTCTCTCTACGTACCTCTCCTTCCACCACTCTCTATTTCTCTCTATCTCACCTCTCTCTCCCTCACTACATCTCCCTCCCTCCCTCTCTCCCTCCCTCTCTACTTATCTATATCTCCCCTCTCCCTCTCTACCTAGCCCTCCATCCATCACAACCTACCACTCTCTCTCTCTATTACTCTCTATCTCACCTATCCCTCTTTACCTCTCCCTTCCTCCCCTCTCTCACCCATCCTCCCTCTTTCCCTCTATCTCTACTTCTCTCTATCTCACCTATCCCTCTCTACCTGCATATCCCTCTATCACTCCCTACCACACTCTCTTTATTTCTATCTATCTCATTTCTCTCTCACCTCCCTCTCTCTCCCTCCATACCTCTCCCTCCATTTGTCCTTCCTTATCTACTCTTTATCTCTCATGTCTCTCTACCTCTCCTTCCCTCTCTACTTATCTTTATCTCCCCTTTCCCTCCCAACCTCTCTCTCTCTCCCCCTATGAGGGTTGAGGGTTTAAGGTTTATTGTTTAAGGTATAGGGTTGAGGTTATATGGTTAAGTGTATAGGGTATAGGGATTAGGGTTTAGGATATTAGGTATAAAGTTGAGGGTATATGGTACAGGGATGAGGGATGAGGGTTTAGGGTTTAAGGTATAGGGTTGAGGGTATAAGGTTAAGTGTATAGGGTATATGGATTATGGTTTAGGATATTAGGTATATAGTTGAGGGTATTGGTTGAGGGTTTAGGGTTTAGGATTTATGTATAAGTTTGAGGGTTGAGGGTTGAGGGTATGAGGTTAAGTGTATAGGGTATAGGGATTAGGGTTTAGGGTGTAGGGTTAAGGGTATAAGGTATAGGGTTTAGGCTTGAGAGTGTAGGTTTTGTCGTTTAAGTATAGGGTTGAGGGATAATGTTTAGAGTTTAGGGTATAAGGTTGAGGGTATAGGGTATAGGGATGAGGGTTGAGGGTGTAGGGTTTAGGGTTTATGGTTTAAGGTATAGGGTTGAGGGTTGAGGGATAGTGTTCAAGGTTGAGGGTATTGGGTTTAGGATTGAGGTTTAGGGTTTAGGGTTTAGTGTACAAGGTTGAATATAGGGTTTAGGGTTTAATTATAGGGTTGAGGTATGATGTTTAGGGCTTAGGTTATAAGGTTGAGGGTATAGGGTATAGGGATGAGGGTTGAAGGTATAGGGTTGAGGGTTGAGGTATAGTGTTCAAGGTTGAGGGTGTAGGGTTAAGTGTATAGGGTACAAGGATTAGGGTTTAGGATATTGGGTATAGGTTTGAGGGTATTGGGTTTAGGGTACAAGGTTTAATGTAGGGTTTAGCATTTAATTATAGGGTTAAGGGTTTAGGGATAATGTTTAGGGTATAGGGATGAGGGTTGAGGGTTAGGGTTTATGGTTTAAGGTATAGGGTTGAAGGTATAAGGTTAAGTTTATAGGGTATAGGGATTAGGGTTTAGGATATTAGGTATAGGGTTGAAGGTTTAAGGTTAAGTTTATAGGGCATAGGGATTAGGGTTTCAGAGAGAGAGAGAGAGAGACTTGAGAGAGGGTGAGGGGGTGTGAGGGAGAGACATGAGAGAGAGAGTATTCTCTAGTTAGGGTGGGAAGGAAAGACTTGAGAAATGGGGAGTGGGTGGGAGGGAGAGACCTGAGAGAGAGGGAGAGAGAGAGATGGCCCCCATTTCTTGGACCCATTTTTTCAAACAGGCCACTACATTTCCAATTTCACCCCACTGGTAAGCCAAGAGCCTGGCCAAGCAATTCGTGAAATTGGAGGCCCATCTTGTTTATTTAGGGCTGGTTCAAGAATGGGGTCTCCTGCTGATGCCATCACCGAGACTCCTACTTGGACCCATTTTTCAATAGGCTACTACATTCTATCCCAAATTGGTAACCTAGGGTAGAGGGCTTAAGGTTTAAGGGTTTAAGGGTTAAGGGTAGAGGGTAGAGGGTAGAGGGGAGAGAGATAGAAGGAGGAGGAGTGAGAGAGAGAGAGAGAGAGAGACTTGAGAGAGGGAGAGGAGGTAGGAGGGATGAGACTTGAGAGAAAGAGGGAGAGGGAGGGAGTGGAGAGAGATAGAGGGTAGAGGGTTTGCTAAGGGTAGAGGGTTTAAGGGTTAAGGGTAGAGGGTAGATAGTTAAGGGTTGATAGAGATAGAGGGTAGAGGGTTAAGAGTAGGGGGTTTAAGGTTTAAGGTTTAAGGATTTAGGGTTTAAGGGTTAAGGGTTTAGGGTTTAGGGTTAAGGGTAGAGGGGGGAGAGATAGAAGGAGTAAGTTAGTGAGAGAGAGGGAGAGGGGATAGGAGAGAGAGACTTGAAGAGAGAGAGAGGGAGGGAGTGGGAGAGAGATAGAGGGTAGAGGGTTTAAGGGTTTAAGGGTTAAGGGTAGAGGGTTAAGGATATAGGGGAGAGAGATAGGAGTGAGTGAGAGAGAGAGAGACTTGGGAGAAGGAGAGGGGGTAGGAGGGAGATACTTGAGAGAGAGAGAGAATGAGGGAGGAGAGAGATAGAAGATGTAGGTAGAGGGTAGAGGATTTATGGCTTAAGGTTAAGGTAGAGGGAGAGAGATAAGAGGAGGAGGAGAGAGAGACTTGAGAGAGAGAGAGGGGGTGAGGGAGAAACCCAAAGAGAGAGAGAGAGAGAGAGAGAGAGAGAGAGAGAGAGAGAGAGAGAGTTCTCTAGTTAGGGTGGGAGGGAGAGACTTGGGAGAGGGATAGGGGGTGGGAGAGAGATATGATAGATAGGGGGAGATAGAAAGAGAGATAGAGAGAGATAGACAAAGAGAGAGAGAGAGTTCTCTAGTTAGGGTGGGAGGGAGAGACCTGAGACATGGAGAGGGGGTGAGAGGGAGAGAGAGGGAGAGGGATAGATAGGGAGTGGGAGAGAGATAGAGAGAGAGATAGAGAGATAGAGATGAAGAGAGAGAGAGAGAGTGAGGGGGTGTGAGGGAGATACTATAGAGAGAGAGAGAGTGTGTGTGTGTGTGTGTTTTCCTAGTTAGCGTGGGAGGAGAGACCTGAGAAGAGGGAAGGGGGTGGGAGGGAGGGAGAGAGAGAGAGAGTGTGTGTGTGTGTGTGTGTTCACGTGGTGGGAGGGAGAGACCCAAGAGAGGGAGAGGGGACCTAGGAGGGAGAGACCTGAGAGAGACAGAGAGAGATAGAGGGAGTGATATATATACTTGAGAGAGAGAGAGAGGGAGAGAGATATACCTAAAAGAGAGAGAGGGAGGGAGGGATAGGAGGGATAGACCTGAGAGAGGGGGAGAGAGAGGGGGTTGGACCTAAAGCCTAAGCCATAAACCATAAAGCCTAAATGCTAAACCATAAACCATAAAACCTAAACCAAAGAGAGAGAGATTGGGGAGGGAGAGAGTGTGAGAGAGAGAGAAACACAAAGGGAAGGAGGAATGTTGGGAGATTAAGAGAGAGGGAGAGTGAGAGGGAATGAGGGAGGGAGAGGTAGAGATGGAGAGAGGTAGAGAGAAGTATATAGGGAAGGAGAGATAGAGAGGGGGGAGGAGGGAGGGAGAGATAGAGAGAAGTAGAGAGGGGATGAGGGAGGGATAGAGGGAGAGAGAAGTGTGATAAAGAGAATTACAGAGAGAGGAGGGAAGGAGGAAGGTGGAGAGATTGAGAGAGAGAGGAGGGAGGGTGAGAGATAGGCAAAGAGGGATAGGTTAGATAGAGAGAAGTAGAGAGGGAAGGTGGTTGGGATGAAGGGAGAGAGAGAGAGAGGAGAGAGAGAGAGAGAGAGAGAGAGAGAGAGAGAGAGAGAGAGAGAGAGAGAGAGAGAGAGAGAGAGAGAGAGAGAGAGAGAGTGAAGTAGAGAGGGAAGGTGGGTGGGAGGAAGGAAGAGAGAGAGGGGGAGATAGAGAAAATTAGAGGGAAGGAGGGAAGGAGGGGGAGAAAGAGGTTAGATAGATAGAAGTATAGAGGGAAGGAGAGAGTGTGAGAGAGAGGTCTAGAGAACAAGGGATAAAAAATGATTGAGATAGAGAGAGAAGATGATACAACTTGCTGAGTACTAAAATTTGACTAAGTCTGAATCTTCCAAAAACTATAATTTGCATTATAACTCCTAGAGATCCGAAACCACTCTCAAACATCCTAAAACTATATACATGAAATATAACTTAAAGTATAAGAAAGTAAATGTCCATTTCATGTATATAGTTTCCTTGAAGGATAACAAGAAGAAAGAGACAAGAAAATAGAAGAAAAAAAATTCAATGTAGACCGAAACGCGAGCACGTTATAACACACTCACATTTTGGAAATGTTTTTTTTATTTCAAAAAAATCACATTTTTTGAACTCAAAATGTGCGCATTTTTTGAAATTTAAACCATAACACGAGCACGTTATAGCTTGGTAATGACCAATCCTAGGCTCAGTCATTACCAAGCCATACTGCGAGTGCATTTTACTATAACATGATCGCATTTTCGCTATTTTAGGATGAAAAAAGTAAATTGGCCACAAATTGGCTACCGATCTCTATGCACCTACCCTTTGTACTAAACTAATATTAAATTTAAAACTAAATTCTTTTTGTCTACCATTGTAATAATTATTGAAAAGAGATGATTATTGTAGGTCAGAGTAACTACATGAACAATATATTTAATATTAGCAAAGGTCCTACCATTATCATTTATTTGATGTGGAAGGACCTTTGTTGCATTGACCAAACCAAGAAAATTGTTATCAAAGCTTATGATGATGCTTACCCATGGAATTTGATAAGCTTCCAAATGTGAAATTTTGTTCTTGTGTTGTCACATGAGTCACCTTGTTTCCAAATGTGGAGATACTAGGGATATGTGTGATAGTGGTTTCCATGTGTGTTGTTGTCCCAAGTGGTATAGTTGACATTTGTTGTGAAGATGACATCCCTAATGCAAATGGATTTTGAGTATCTCCCTCTACAATGGTTGAGACATCAAAGCCTTGAGGGAGTTTAGCACCCTTTTTGGCTAGTGCATAGAGGAATCTATTAGGATCACCACTAACAAGCTCATCAACCATGCATAAAATCCTTGGATCTTGGTAAGCTCTTTCAATCTCTTTGGATGCCATTTTCTTGTTGAATTCGTCTAGAATTAGATTGTCCAATGTGTTGGTTGAGTCTCTTTGTGGTGTTTCTCTTTGTGGAGTAGATTGATTTGAGTTTAATCCAAATTTGGTGTCATGATGTGGACTAGAAAAGGGATCATTTAAGGAATCCATGTGCTTTCTTTTAGTTTGTGACCTTGTTTCCACCATATAAGGCTTGCAAGTTTGGAGGGTAATGCAAGGTGATAATGAAGCTAAACTATGTTTTTTTGGGGATTTTTTGGTTATAAGGATGCAAGGTGATCATGCAAGGATAATGATGATCAAAGGATGAAGCTAAATGAAACTAATGGATGCAAAGGATACCAAAGGTAGACTAATTAATGATGAAGGATAATGATATGGAGACTAAATGATGCTAAATTCATGATCAAGTGTAGTGATGCAACTAAGGATGAAATTAAGCTATGTTTTTTTAATGGAATTTGGAATTTTGATTCATAGCTCTGTATAGTAGTATGGTCCAATATATTGTTCATGTAGTTACTTTGACCTACAATAATCATCTATTTTCAATAATTATTAGAATGGTAAACAAAAAGAATTTAGTTTTAAATTTAATATTAGTTCAATATAAACAAATATCATTAGCAGCGGAATTTAAATAATATAGAAAGGAAAACGATAAACTAAAACCATAGAAAACAAAAAAATCCAATGACTGCAATTTAAAAAATTAGCAAAATTTAAATAATACAAAAGGGAAAACAATAAACTGAAACCATAAAAAACAAAAAAGTAGAATGACTGTAGTTTAAAATTTTAAGATCCAATTCTAAGCTTTGAAGGATAATTTGTAAATACAAAAAAAAATTAATATCAAACATATTATTTAATGAGACCAAGTAGTTTCAAAGTCAACAATGTAATTTTATTAAGTCTAGAAATTACTTTCATACTAATTTATCTTGCCATCTCACAATAGACAATGATTGTTATTATGTATATAATATTGTTCATATTATCCAAGTCATTAATATAGTTGAATTTTGATTCAATAAATTAAATGCATTGGACATATACTTTACAAAAAGGGATAAAGAAAATTTTGATTTTTGCACCAACTATTCTCAAAATGAACTAATAAAAGGAAAGATAGATGACATTTTCACAACTATTTAAAATAAACAATTAAATGTAGACTATGATTGTTTGTTCAATTTTTTTAACATTGTAAAAAACATTGCAAGTTGTTCATGAATTAAATAGCCAACTTTAATATGTTATTTATCTTGCATTAGATAAATAAAAATTAAGTGTTTAGAGTAATATAAACAAGATATATATTGCATTAGGTTTCCTTTAATGTTGTAGTGAGTGGAGTGAATTTTATTGTGTCTAATAAATTAAGTAATATCAAATATATTATTTAATGAGACAAAATAATTTCAAATCCAACAATGTAATTTTATTAAGTTTAGAAATTACTTTCATACTATTTTTTCTTGCCATCTCACAATAGACAATGATTGTTATGATGTATATAATAATGTTCATATATCCAAGCCATTAATAAAGTTGAAATTTGATTTAATAAATTAAATGCATTGGACATATAATTTAGAAAAAAGGATAAAGAATTTTTTATTTTTGCACTGACTATTCCCAAAATGAACTAATAAAATGAAAGATATATGACACATTCACAACTGTTTAAAATAAACAATTAAATGTTGACTAGGATTGTTTGTTCAAAATTTTTAACACTGTAAAAAATATTGTAAGTTGTTCATGAATTAAATAGTCAACTTTAACATGTTATTTATGATCTTGCATTGGATAGATAAAAATTAAGTGTTTAGAGCAATATAAATGATGCAGGAGCATCCAGGGAGAAGAGCAATCCTACATCATCATTCTGTGTTTATTTGACCAAATAAGGGTTGGCATGTTCTATTGGCAAGACCTTGACATATCGGTGTGGCTTTCCTACAAGTCCCAATGATGAGCCGATATCCTGGTGAGTGGTGGCATGTATATCATCGATAGGTGTGAGCTTCATCGGTGAGATGTTAACTTAGGTCTCCCCGATGGACCGATGGTCACCTTTGATGGGACACTTGAATATCGGTAGGAGTCTAATGTGAGTCCCTCTGATAGGCCAACATTCGTAATTAAGCTAACAAATGACATCGGGTGGAATTGGATGTATTGGCAGGACGGGAGAACGAGTCTCAACAATGGGGCAATGACTGGGTCGAATCATATCTTGATAACAAGTTGATCGGTGTGATCGACCTTCATCAACAGGTCCCTTGAGATGGTCCCAACGATACTACGATAAGGAGATGATAGCGGGAAAATGGTTGAATGATGAGCTGGCGAGTTAGATCATGACACGTGGTAGAGCGATATTGGGTATTTCACATCGTTGTTATGAAATACAATCTCATTGGTTAGTTCATGGGGATTGTTGATTATGATGTAATGATTTGGAGACTTCGATTGTTGATTGGACAATAATGGCAACTACGACATGAGGAGTAAGGCCGACCTGGAGAGTTCGATAGAGATATAAATAAGGATGGAATGCCTATGTGGGGAGATGGGTTGGAGCATTAGAAGAATATGCAATGAAGAATAGAGCATGAGTTTAGATCTGCAATCTATAGATGCATGTAAGAAGCCCATAAGATGGCATGCAGTCTATAATCTCTTCCGGTAATAAAAGGAAATATTTGTTCTCTTCTTGCATCTGGTTGTTCTTTCTTTGTGAATGTGTTGAGATTTCGTAAATAAGGGGAGTACCCTTCATCAAGTGGTATTAAAGCAGGCGGTCTTGAGCATGGATAGTATCCACCAAGATCTATGGGAGAGAGTGACAAAAGTGCAAAGCTCAAAAGGATTGTTGTGGGTGTGTGTGGAATCCCAAACAATTGAGAGCTAGAACCTTTGATTGGAAGAGATGCTATAGTGCCCCTCCATGTTTCACCTTGGTTGTTTGTTGTGCATTTGATTTAAGTTGGGTTAATTAGTACTTGATGAATTATTACGTTAAAGTAAAGTTATTGAAAATTAAAAAGGCGTTGGTATAATTAAAATAAAAGCTTTTATATAATAGAAGTATAGATTAAATAAAAGATTATTAAAGTATTTATTTGATCTTAATAAATTAAGATTTAAGGCTTAAAATGAAATATTTAAATAAATATATTAAACTATGAGATTGTGCAAACAAATTCTATGAAAGATAGATTAAATTAAAATAAACTTAATATTTTAATTGTTTGATCTTTTGTGTGCAAATATTAAAATATGGAAAATGATAAAAGAAAATAAAATAAAATAATTAATTTCTAGAATGCATGGAGTAACGGGCAATAAAGAAGAGTAAATAAATTAGTTAGGGATAATTGAGAGAAGGCCTTTTGGTTATTTTTATAGAAACTAATCTTGCTTCTCTCAACCAGGAATAATCCTTGGGTTCTGGAAAAAAATTTCTTCTGGTTTTTGGAGCTTGAAATTGGGGTTTTTACAGAAGTTGTTGGATTTAGAAGAGGTTGGAGCTATTAATTTACAAATTGGAGAAGAGATTGGAGCTACAAATTGAAGGTAGAGAGCTCTGCTTCAACTTTCAGCTCAGGCAGTCAATTATTTAGGTTCCAATGCTACTAAACTCTTCCTCTACTTAATCTTAAACTGAATTAATTAATAAATGAATTTTTGGTTCTCTCTACAAATTCTTGGTGCGTAGTTGTGAATCTTTAATTGATTTGTTTTCTGAAGCTATTTCTCGTTAAAAATATAATCTAGGTGAAATTACAACCCTTGAATTCGTTGTGGCAAATAATTTCCCTGTTGCATGTTTTATCCCCTGTGTACCTTGCTTCTCTTACTGTATAGCTTGGGGTCTCCATTAATTTACAGTGTTCGTTCTTCAATGTATTCTGCTTAGGCGCAGGTTTGCTAATGTGTTCTGGAACCTTGAATGAGACATCAAATTTTAAAACTCTAGGTAAGCTGAGGATAGCTGATATATGACATCTTATATTTGCTTTTATCCCCTTAGGAATTTAGGTGGTCTTTCATGTATGTGTTGCATATCCTGTTTTTCTCCTTATTCTCCTTCCACTCAGCCACAGGCTTCTTGAGATTCCACGACTCATATGTATATCTCTCAAATTTTTTTGTGTTCTAGACTTTACTTTACCCATATTTTATTATCCATATTTAGTGCCATGCGAGTATAGTATTGTATGAGCTGAATTGGAAACTGGGGTTGTATCTTATTTTGAACTACTGATGGCTTTATGTCATGCACCGCCACCACTGTGTTTTCTCCAAGTTAAGTCAGATTTTATTCTGTCCACCTCCATTCAACAAAACGTGCTTTAATTGGTCTCAATATGCACCAAGATTCGAACCTATCAAGCTTGATTTCATGTAATCAATAAATGGAAATCAATGATCTTCGATTGATCAGTCCTTACTGCGTCGACCATATGTATTTGATTTTATTCATTTTGTTGTCTTTCCACACAGTCGCGGCTTGTTTGGGGTCGCATGTTTCATATATGTATCTCTTAAAATTCAAAGTGTCAAGACTTTGTTCTTACCAGTAATCTTCTATCCACCATTAGTGCCTTGTGAACTTTGTAGGAATCGTCTATTTTGAAGATTGGTGTTGTGTTTTAGTTTTATCCACTATTATTAATGACTTATACCATTGCCATTGTAATCTAAAAAACTACAGATAAGTCATGTTTAGACGAACTCTCTTTCCATACGTTACTCCATATATCTGCTAGTAGATTTTGAAGGTTATAAGTTAAACATAATTTGCAATCGATAACAGATAGTTAGTACTTATTTTGCTTTGTCGCTGGAATATATCTAATTGGAATTTGATGTTAAGGCACAAATGTAGGCATTTGATGAATCTCTTTTATGTTGTGAGACTGATCATGATGCTTGTGTAATGTTACCTTGTTTTCACTTCTTTTGGTGGATATTGATATGATTGTTTTCATGGCAGACAGTTATATATAAATCAATGATTTCTCACTGTGTGATGGTATTTGAAAGTTATATGTGGGTATGTGCAGGATCATCATGGAAAAAATAGGCCCTTAAGTGGCAATGAAAATTCAGAAAAATCAGAGTTAGGCAACTTGACATAAAAATTTGAATAAGTTATCTATATTATTTCAAAAATATGTAAGAATAGAATCTGTGGAAAATTGAATGTAGTTTCTAAACTACTAAGTTTATTTTATTTTATTTTAAAGTCTATTTGGTGAAAATTTGAAATTTCAATGCAGTAGTACTTAAATTTCAGGGAAAAAATAAGAAGTAGGTGTTTGTCTGACCACCCTAACCATAATAAAATGATAATATTTTTCTATAAGATTTTAGATATAAGTAGAGGACTCATGTCCAGATGTGACACATATTTTTTGTAATTTTTTCCAAGTAAATAATTAATTATGAATTTTTTATTACAACTTTAAAAAAATATAAAAACTCGTATGTCTGACCACCTTAACTTGGTCAAAACTTCATGAAATTCAATTTTTTTTTTTAATCCTATAGTATACGAAGCATAGAATGTGACGCATATTTTGGATTCAAAAAATATGATATTGTTTGAAAGTTATAGATATTTTTCAATCAGCCTATCAATCGTAATTCTAATAGAAAATGAATAATAATTATTTATTAAATTCAAAGTAAAGAATAATTTATATTGGTGGAAAGCTGAGAGTCTCCTCTACAAACCCTTTTTGTTTCATCAATTTTTGTGAAAAATAAAGTTGACAACCACATGGACGAAGTCTAGAAAAACAAGGTGAGTTGTCAAACACGTTTTTTGTGTTGACTTCTTAGGATTGACATGTCCAAGCCAAATACCAAAGCAAGCCTTAGGCTAATCCCTAGGCAATAAATTCTTTGTCAGAAATATCGAATATCTGTTTGAAATCGGATATCCAATTTGGTTTATTTATGAATTTAAAAAATGTTTTATACTTTATAGTATATGATTTAGAAAATGTAATAAATATTTTATAGTTTATTTTAATATATCTAGTTTAGAATATACAATATAGTTTACAATTTAATATATAATATATTATATTATTATGTATAATATTTAAATATTATTTCTATATTTTAGTTAATGTATATATATATATATATATTACTAATATATAAAATATTATATAACTAATTAATATTACTAACATAT